>JACTOM010000880.1:491808-527059 GCA_015832385.1 Elymnias hypermnestra | reverse complement strand
CTTTATTGAACACCACAAGAGAAACAATAATAATACAACGACTTAATTTAAGTAATTCTAGTGTACAATGGGCGGTCTTATCGCTAGTTAGCGATCTCTTCCAGACAACCCAACGTATAGGGAGACCGTCAGAGAAGAAAGAGTAGGTAGGCGGTGTTAATATATAAGTAGACATACGCATATTACTTAGAATATAAACATACACAATTACTTTTAACTATCCAAAACCAACAAACATATATATTATATACTAACACAACTACATTATACACACAAAACAAGACATTACAGTTGAATTTTATTAATTCTAATATGTTTACAAAGAAAATTACAAAATTTAGTAAATAATAGCATTAAAAGAGAGTTAGAATTGACCTGACACTATTAAACTATAGTGGTATAAAAAAATTTCATTTGTACTGTTATGAACTATGTGGTTAGTCTATGTGATTCAGATAATACCCCTTGGTGTTACAATCAAGAATAATATTGATTTATAATGATAATGAATTAAGAAATTAAAGACAATTTACCCTAATCAGGACATTACTGACAATCATGAGCCACAGATTATACCTACATAATGGCATAATCTATGACCTTAACCTTAATGTCTATGATTTTGGTAGCACAGATAAAATAAAAAACAGATTATATATATTTCTTTATTTGGACATAATACAGATTCTATTAACAAAGGCATCTAACAGATAAATTAAACAATTGTATTAAGTTCATTACTGCTTCTTGGGTACAGCGTGGCCATAGATGGTGTGGGCGATACCGGCTAATCCCACAAGACACAGCAGCATGGTGAAACGGTACAGAATACCATCAAATGGACCACCCTTCAGGTGAACGGGGAGGTCATTGTCTTTCTATAACAAAAACGAGTGTGATTTAGACCACGACAGAAGTAAAACATACACATCTTATACTGTATCATCACTTATTATCTGGTGATGGTGTTAACTTGTGATATAATTAAAAATGCGTGCGTACAAAGTACACACGTCAGACTCCCCTTTTAAAAAAGAAGATATAAACGGCAATAGAGGTAGAAAAATGCAGTCTAAGATAATGTAAGAACAACAAATATCACGTGAGTGTAGAATTTGTTAGGAATGAAACGCGTGATCAACGTCACGAAGATTTGCAGCGTTTTTTATGCTAATTCGTTTGAAGGTTAGTTTTAATATTTACAAATAACATGTGGCCTTTTAATTTGCCACTCATCATTTTATCATTTAAAATACTATTTTTTATAAAATAAAAATATTTCATAAATTTTAAATTCAAAAACATAATTTAATTAATATTGAGAAAAACATTTGGCATTTTTATTTACAATTCTTCATTTGAGATTTCAATAAATTATTTTAATTAAATTTCCACACTTAATATTTTAATGGCAAATAAATTCATTGAATTCCTAACATATTCCTTTTTCTCTTACTCGTAAGTCAAGGAAATCTAAAGTTTTACATTTGTATAAATAGACTTAAAATTTGTTTGCCAAAGAAGTTTCACTTCAAAAAAATAATGTTTGTCTTCTTCTTCTTTCACATGTGACATTTAAGCACACTCCATTTCACCAACTGTCACATAAATTGGCAAAGGTACAAAGGTGTTACTGTATGGTTTATGAGACTTAAAAATATATTTTTTTTATAATAAAAAGGGTTTCCTTGCATTGTTTTTAAATATTTTTTAAATGGTAAAGGTGTAGACCTTACATTTTACATACTTTATCGAAAGATTTACATCTAACTAATTTTTGTATGTTTTGAAATTGTTACCTGGAACAGTTCCTGGCGTTTTCGGATGGTTTCGTTAACAGGGGGGTATGGGATGTTGGTGCCGGGCATGAGGCGTCTGGCACCAGTTGAACAAGCAGCAGCTTCGCTCACTGTTGACATGTGAGTGGTGTTGTACTGGATCACAGGTGGCTCCACTCGTTGCAGGGCAATTGGTGCCTGTAATATAGATAACGGTATGACAGGAAGCATAATAATACATTTTTATAGGATGGTGTTAGAATGTGGATAAATATGTCTTTTTATTGTACTGAATATTTAGGTTTAGGTTTAAAGAACCTTATTATCAAAAGAAAAATTTTCACTTCTTGTGAAATCAACAATTTTTCTTTCTATAACCAACCTGCTAGCAGTCCATTTAGACTATAATCAGGTGTGTGGTGTGATATTTAGGATTTGTCAAGGTAGAGCCACTGCTCTAACTCCCCTCAGTATGGATTTTTGGTGTAAGAGTGTACTAGACAGTGGGTTAAGGTGACTCTCTAGGTGTTCTTTATATTTGGCTGAGTAGCGCTTCATTTCTTAATGGATTGTTGGTATCACCAGATACTTGTGGATCTCCATGTTGCGGGCATACTAGGGGGGGTACTGAGTTCTCTGAAGACACATGACATTTGTCACATTTGCTGTTAATCACAGCTGAATCCCATAAGTCCAGATGGGCTTTATTTATTATTGAGCAGTACACTTTTTCCTTGTTGCTCAGTGATTGCCTGCTGAGGAGCCAAAGCAGATTCCTGAACCGTGGGAAGATTTTCTTCCACTTTGTTTTAATATGGTCTGTCTTTTTACTTTAGTGGTTTTACTTTACTAATATGACAGGTGGACAATCTTCATGTCTTAGGGTGAATGTGATGTATTGAGACTTAACAGATATATGAGAATAATAACATTACATACTTAAGAGGTGGGATAAGTATGATAAAAATTAAACAAAAAATCAACCTTAAATGTTTAAAAAGGTAGCCTGCTCTATCAGATCAAGATTTTTAATTCATGTAGGGTTTTCCATTATCAAATAAGTATATTCTATTTTCAACTGATGCAAATATTAATGCACAGTATAAAATATCAAAGTGAGAAGGTTTCGGAGATGGACCCATGATAAACATAGACAGATATGCTTTTCTATAATCAGATCTCAAATAGATTTTATTTAAAGTTTCTGTTTTAAGTGAAACATATTTAGTATCTAATTGTCCAAATGATAGTATGATTCTTACATAAAAGTTTTGGTTACATAGGTTAATAGGAATGGAATATTTTAACAGGTTTGTGGATAACACTACTATAGCAGTAGCTTGCAGGTGACACTCTTGATCATAGCATTCAGCATTTTTTGTATCACAGAGACTACTGCTTTATCAGCTGCTTTTGCATACTACTTCCATAAGATTTATTGTCAAGTGCCCCCAAGTGTTTAACTCCTGAAATTGCTAGGTGTCATATAACATACATTTATACACTTTTAAAATTGATCCTACCTATCAATAAATAATTGTCTCAAGCGTCTGCAAATGTATTAAATGAAATATGTGATATATTTAAAATGGATTCTAAAGGTTTATTTTAGAAATAAAGATGATTATTACATTTTCAAAAGCAGATTTCTTGCTTACTAATTTAGACAGATTACACTTTTGTTTATAGCTTAATCTGTTGAAAAAAATAAAGTCTACCATTGCCATCAAGCACAAATTTCTTAAACTCATTCCAAAGAATAAACTTTTAAACCCTTCAATAGATAGCTGTATATAATTTCTTGCAAAATAAATTTAAGTAATGAAATTATATTTGTATACTAATAGTTTAAGAAACCATATAGGAATAACAACTGACAAATAGAAACAAATCTGATTAACAATCTACAATTTAAACAAGATATATAGGGTGAGTGTAGTCTTATCTTAAGTATAAAATATATATTCTCTCCTAATACAAACGCTTTTCAACATACATATTATGGTTAAAAAACAGCACTAGTACAAATATTAGTTTTACATAATCTTACTACCATCGCACAAGTGTGAACATTTCTCCTCACTCATGAGGTTTTTAGAGCACAGACCCACCATGTCTTTTCACTGTGGGTTGGCATGTCAAACACAAAATGTTCCCGGTATATTTAGGTTCCATTACAACGTTCTACTTCACTAAAAAGCACAATGACGATTTTAAAGAGGACATAGGTTTTATAAAGAGAATTCAGTGGTAACAAATGCTCGGTACTCAAACCCGCAACTTCCTATTGCACTTGCCACTGGGCTATTATGGTTAAATTTATAAAGGATTTTTTTTAAAAAGAGCAGGGTTAAGGGTTTCAGGTGTTCATGATATTTTTCTTATATTTTATACTTACAACGGGGAATAGTGGACTCTGCAGGTTAGATGAAGCGATCAGTCTGCCAGTGAATCTGTTCAATTGTTGATACATAGCTGCAAATATTAAAAACTGTATGGAAATGAATTAGATAAAATTCAACCCTGTTACGAAACAAGTACTTATCGGATATTGATTTCGTTCGGAAATGTTTCTACAATATGTTCAGTAACGTTAACTGTAACGCTGGTAACATTGACCATTGTTGCACTTTTTATATAAAACCTCATTTGGTGATCTGTATTATATTAGAATATAATAATAGATCTAGAAAAAAATAACTAAGGTCTTTTCTTTTACGCATTAATTTTTTGTCAACAACAACTTAATAATCTAAGCTATTATGAAGTGCTTTCTTAATAAATTTACGTTTAATGAAAAGAAACTAAAACACAGTTTCTTTTAGATAAATTTTGGCAGTCTTAATAGCATTAGCAATAGTTATTACCTATAATTAAATAGACAATAATTATTGCTAATGTTATTAACCTAGGCTATTGAAGAAACTTGGAACGGGAATTAAGAAATATGTAAATTTACTTAATATTTACTATATATATCAAATTTAAATTTAGAAAAGTACTTGACATATTTGACTTGCATTTGAACAATACCTTTTTCAAATTTAAGTCAAAGGAGGTAAGTACTATATACATGAGAAAATCAAATCTTATTAATGATTACAAAAAGAATTTAGAAGGAGATTTTAGAAATAGATTGTTATATAATAATATACAAAGTAAGTAAAAGATTATATTTTAAAACGAAAAATTTTCAATATACAGGAATTGTTTTATATGTTTATACTCTGTGGTATTTTTTCTTTTGTATAAGGCTGTCATTTGAGCGACCACATTTTGGGAAGGTTAGTAAAATAAAATTAATACTAATGTTTTATTCACTTCTTTGTTACTTTCTCGTACATATATATATAACTAGTTTTATGAATCTTATGACAATCTAATTTCAATATGAGCTGCACTTGTTGTTGTCGTTCCTTATTCGAATTCCGCGTGGCATGTCATTGAGCTAGCTTTTGTTTTTCAATTTCATTTTCCCAGCAGTCCATCAAAATTATAGACGTTTTAGTCACCAAATTCTCTTTTCAGCTTCAAAATGCAGATTTTCGTGAAAACCCTCACGGGCAAAACCATAACGCTTGAGGTGGAAGCCTCTGATACCATAGAAAATGTGAAAGCCAAGATTCAGGATAAGGAGGGTATCCCTCCAGACCAGCAGCGACTGATCTTCGCTGGTAAACAATTGGAAGATGGCCGTACTCTCTCGGATTATAACATCCAGAAGGAGTCCACCTTGCATCTGGTGCTCAGACTTCGTGGAGGTTAGTACATATTCGGAATACTAAAACTTACTAATGTCCATCAGAAATATGTTTAAACACATAACAAGCTGACACAACTATATGAGTAGTATTGTGTAACTTTATAATTTTATTTTTACTTTATCTTGTGGGAATATGGGGGAATCTTTTATTTGTCAATTGAATTTTCAATCTAAACTGTCCTTGCATTTACCCTGTACACCAAAAGATTCATCAAAAACAGTCCAGCTATTTAGTTCAATTTCTCTAGATTACAAATATTTTAATGCCATGCTATATCTGAAGTCATTTCAATATATCACAAAGTTTGTGTGCAACTTCATTTTTCAAAAAAGGTACATTTTCATCAGAACCTCAAAAGGGAATAAATTATAAATTGATGATAGAAATATTGTTTATTCCAACAATGATTGTAGAAAAGTTACTAAAAGATCAATTTTGAACATTATAGTGCATTTATTGATACAATAAAAAGATTTGTTAATGGAAAATGCTCAATTACTGTCTCAGCACCTTTAAAACTGTTTGCTAATCAACTTGAAATTTATGACTCCTTGGGCATTTTGATACTCAATAAAAATGGATTATCCCATGTCTTCCTGTGACTAGACAGTACTTTGGTGCAGTAGAGTATAATTACATTAATAATTTGAAGACATTCAAAAGTTTTTATTGATACATGAGAGAATTGAAGTCAGTTAGCTTAATTGAACTATTATTAGCATGGTAACTATGCGAGTGATATAGTTGCAAACTGCTCATACAATATAAGGTTATTTATTTCATATCCCACTACAATGTTTATTGTTGATATACAAAAGATTAAATATTTTTCATTGCCTCTCTATTACTGAACAAATGGTGGAAACTTTTCTGCACTGGTAATGCCCATCCATTTACTATAATATAAAGTTGTCTGTTGCATCATTACTGTTTTAATTCACATATTACTGAGAAAAAACTTATAAGATGAATTTAAATATTATACAATTTAAGCCAAAGAAACATATCTTCCCCCACATGTACAGTGATTGTTGTTTTAATAAAATAATTCTTTTAGGTACTATTGAGCCTTCCCTCAGGATCTTGGCCATGAAGTACAACTGCGATAAAATGATCTGCCGCAAGTGCTACGCACGTCTTCACCCGCGTGCCACCAACTGCCGCAAGACCAAGTGCGGACACACCAACAACCTCCGCCCCAAGAAGAAGATCAAGGATTAATCTATTTTGGAGGCTGCGGTTCATGCAATTAACATTATATTTTAAAAATTAAATAAAAAGTGTAAAAACAGTACTATCTTATGGTGTATTTTATTGTAGACTAGATGCAGTTTTCCTACATACACTTAAACATGGCTTAAGATCCACATTTGAATTAATTTTCGTTAGATATTTCTATAAATGAGTCTAGTATCAATATAAATGGAGGGCTCCCAACAATTTAACAAACCTTTTTTTAAATAACATTAGTGCCACAGATTATAAACTATAAATGAATAAAGTAATATACAATGTCTGGGAGCCATAGATTATAGAATGAGCGGACAGGTTTTCGGCGGGAAAAAACGAGCCGTTTGATTTTTCATCGGAAAATAAAAATGTAAATATTCGATAATACAATGTACAAAATGATTT
This sequence comes from Elymnias hypermnestra, assembly GCA_015832385.1. Lineage (NCBI taxonomy): Eukaryota > Metazoa > Arthropoda > Insecta > Lepidoptera > Nymphalidae > Elymnias > Elymnias hypermnestra. Next base: position 519,882 of record JACTOM010000880.1, on the reverse strand, counting down.
TTTGTGAAAACAGAATTGAAGGAGTAAGTACAATATGTTTTATTTTATATCAGGATTTAGTGATAGTAATCTGTAAGAAAATAGTGGTCTGATATCTTGTAGGGATACATGCGTACATATCACATTTTACTAGAATGTTTTAATATTGAATTATAAATATTTAGATACATATACTTTTATTAAACGGGCCATGTAAACATTGAAGTACTTTTAACAAACTTAAAAAGAATTTAATTAATATAAATATTTGTGTTTTTATATGTATGTATGAATGTTTGTTACTTTTTCATACAAAAACTACTGGACCGCTTAAAAAATTTTTCAAATCGCGTGCACTGCGGAAACAAAACTGATGACAAAACAAAAAAATTCTACAATATTATGGAAAGTATTAATATCTAAGTCCGCAATACCATATGTCCAACAAGAACAAAGTTATGCCACTATAAGTACTTTTTACATTTTCATTACTTTCTCTGCATTAAACCATAGCCTATTAAAGGCTGTTTTAAAACATGTAATATACTTCCTAAATAATTAAAATCGGACATTTCCATTCAAAAGATATAACGAATTTTAAAATGTCAATCTAAATAAAATTGTAGCGACCCTTATAACTGGGCCTGCGACTGGTGAGTTAGCTCATATTCAAAGGATACCAATGACTGGAGCTAACAATTACTGGAGTGATTAAAAAAATACATTCTTTTATTTGTCTGAGTCTAGACTTGTGGGAGGCTTCGGCCGTGGGTAGTTAATACGCTTCCAGCAAACAGGTATCACCAAGCAAATATTTGGCGTTGCGGCACGATGCTTTGTAGAAACTTCTGTAGTACAGAAATTTTATTTTATAATCCTCGGGGTCTGGACTGGTAAGAGAAATACTTACATTAACTTCATCTCAGGCTGTATCATCACGTGAAATAACAGTCAATGGCTACTAAACTCATCAATTTGAAAATAATAACTGTCGCACAGAATTTTTTTTTCTAATTTTTCTGGGTATAGACTAGTAAGGCGGTTTACCTTACCTCTTACTAGATTAACTCGCCTCCATTACAGACTGTATCATAACGCGAAATTACAGCCCAGGGCTAAACTGTCAGTAGTAATAACAGAAAAAAATCTGTCGTATGGAAATGTTTCCCCATTTTCTAAATTGTCCGGGTCTGGACCGGTAAAGTAAATTACCTCTTATCAGTTTAGCGCGCCTACATCTCAGACTATATCATCACACACCATCAGACGAAATCACAGTTAGCGCTAACCCGAGAGTAATTAAAACAATATAAAGTATATAATTAACATTTATTATGACTTATAAATAATTTGATACAAATATATGGACGGAATACATCATGAATTTTATATTCGTGTTAATTTATATTGTCTTATGGCTACACCATTCCGAAATGTACCACTTTGATTTTTGGCAGCCTCTCACCGGTGTTGTCTGTAAAAAAGTATCTCAGTTTTTTTTTTATTTTTTACATACAGATAAGCATAAATACATATAAAGATTACTCAGTTCGCTTCGAACCGTAGTCAAGTACGTAATGTAAGGAAAAAGGTAAGTAAAACCATTTTTTTTTACTTTTAATAAGGTGTAACACATAATAATTCGTCATTATTAAGGGTTAACATGGTAATCATGCGTCTTTGATATCATACGTCATTAATATAGTGCAAGGGTTATCATAAGTAAACAGGCATCTTTGACATAGTGCACTGGTCCTTTGACATAGTGCACTGGTCATCATAGGACATTGATCTACTGCAAGAGATATCATACGTCAACGTGCGTCATTGATATAGTGCAAGGGTTATCATAAGTAAACAGGCATCTTTGTTGTAGTGCACTGATTATCATAAGTAAACAGGCATCTTTGATACTATATCAAAGAAAATATTATTGCAAAAGATATCATACGTAAACATGCATCTTTGATATAGTGCAAGAGTCATCATATGTAAACATGCATCTTTGATATAGTGCAAGAGTTATCATAAGTAAACAAGCATCTTAGATAAATTGCACTGGTTATCGTACGACATTAGTATAGTGCAAGAGTTATCATATGTAAACATGCATCTTTGATATAGTGCAAGCGTTATCATAAGTAAACAAGCATCTTAGATATATTGCACTGGTTAGCGTACGACATTAGTATAGCGCAAGGGTTATCATAAGTAAACATGCATCTTTGACATAGTGCAAGAGTTATCATATGTAAACATGCATCTTTGATATAGTGCAAGAGTTATCATAAGTAAACAAGCATTTTAGATATATTGCACTGGTTATCGTACGACATTAGTATAGTGCAAGAGTTATCATAAGTAAACATGCATCTTTGACAAAGTGCAAAAGTTATATGTAAACATGCATCTTTGATATAGTGCAAGAGTTATCAGAAGTAAACAGGCATCTTTGATATAGTGCACTTGTTCGCGACTTTTCTCCTTAGTTTAGGAAATAGTATATTTTTGTTTAATTTAAAGTCAATATTGTTTAAAATGTTTCGTTTTCGTATAATATTATTATTTTGTTTAAACTTAGAATCCATACATATAAATATTAGTAAAATCGCATATGGAATGTTTTGTTGACTATAGAATGTATATATTTGTATGATTGTCATTTCCGAGAATAAAGTTGTTTGTGCAATTGGTGTAAACCCTATGATTGGCAAATAATAGAACGCCAATCAATACATCATATCCTTGTCTGGTGAAAAGTGGCGGAGCGTTAAATGAAGAATCGGGGGGCATTTTATTTCGATCCTGAACTGGCAATCTTCGCAAGTGTGAGCCGACGATGGGGCTCACAACACTGGTTATCGTACGTCATTAGTATAGTGCAAAGGTTATCATACGTAAACATTCATCTTTGATATAATGCACAGATTATTATAATGCATGGGTAGTCATACTTTTTACTCCATTGACGATTATTTAAATGGGACGTAGCAATAATTAATACGAAGTTATTCTATCTAATAATAGGCAATATTATCTAATATATCATAACCTGTAAGACATTCGCAAAGCTTAAATAAGTGGAATATGACGACTATGTAATATGTATAACTATGCCACTAAACGTTTACACCATATTGATAATAGTCCATTGATATGTTATATTAGCTTTGCATTTTAAAATGAAGCAACTTTATTTTTGGGACATGTTTGGGGGTCAATAGAAGCTTAACCCCAAGTTTGTGGGGTTGCCGCCTTTGTCCCACGGCCATCTAGTAAAAAGACTAGTTTCAGTGATATCGTGTTTACACCCCTTTTTCCAAGATGGCTGTCATTTCAGAGTACATACCCACCAGCATATACATACACAAACTGCCTCATTGGTCTAATGGTTAGCATGTTCGTCTACAGACATGAGGTCATGGGTTCGAGTCCCGGGTCGGGCCAATTAAAAATCGATAATGGGTTGTCTATTAAGGTTTTCTCAATATTTGCCCGAAGTTGGGAAGCTGGCGGTGTGATCGACCTCCGTGCCTCAGAGAGCACGTTGAACCGTCGGTCCTGCGCCTGATCGTGTCGGGTTTCCATCACATCGGCTTAGGAGAGTGCACTTGTGTACTATGCCTGCCAATCCGCAGTGGCCAGCAGTGGGACGTTAATGGTCTGCTACTTACCCACTATACTGCTCTGCTATCATGCAGGTTATCGTGCCTGATCACGCGTCAATTATATATTGCAATGGTTAACACACGTGATCATGCGTCAGTGATGTAATGGAATGGTTTTCATACGTAATCACGTGTAATTACTGTTAACAGTTAGATATGGCCCAGGGTTTAATACACATGATCATGAATTTATGTTTTTCTATGTATAACTTTCTCAGTTGTAATGGTATAGGTTTTTGAATATGAATAAAATAATTTTGCAAGGATTATATAGGGTTATGCGTTATTTATATAGTGCAAGCGTTATATATGGTCATGCGTCACAGGTATAGTGCAAGGGTTAACACACGTGATCATGCGTCACACTTCGACGTAGTCGAGCGTAGTACCGGGCGGAGGGGGTCGCGGGGGCTGCGCTGGCAGCGGGGCGAAGGCCGCCAGGTACTTATGAGGCGGGCAAAGCGGCAGGCTTGCTGCTAGTTCATGAGCCGGGTTTGGCTCTAATGGCTCCTGAATAAGTAATTTCGAATTCATATAATACTGCTTTTAGAGTCTCTCACTAATTTGTAGGTTAAGTAAGACACAATACTAACGTTGATACTAACTAAGAACTGTCACTAGGCGAATGTTAGTTCTACCTGTGCTACCTTTCTTATAGCAAACGCCCCATTCAAAAATAATAAGCCTACCAATCACAGTCGTCGTGAAAACGACGACTAAACAGAGTTTAATAAATTTGAAAATTTCCGGAATAGCGCTAAACCGGATGTAGTGAGTGTACGTTTCACTGATATAATTACAAAGACATCCTCATAATAAACAAATATAGCAATTTAATAGCAATCCACAAATAATGATCACTAACACTGGGAAATACTGCTCTGCTATTTTATCTTAAAATATCATAAGGTTAGGATTAAAGTGGGTGCGTACAAAATACCTATGTCAGAAGTGAAACTTCTTTGCCAAACTAATTTTTAAGTCTTGTTTATATTTATAAAAATATAACTTTAGATTTCGGACACTTTAGAGGGAAGGAAAAAGGAATTTAAGTGTCATTATCATGTCGAAAATTAATACAAATAATTTATTGAAATCTCAAATGACGGATTGTAAATTTGCCAAAGAAGTATTACTTCTCACATGTGTGCTTTGTACACTCTTAATTTTTAATAGTAAGATATATAAATTCAACATTCCAAGGTAAATTTTTGTCAGTTTGTCTGTTCTACAGTATAACAGATTGTTTTTATTTAATTCTAATAAATTCTTTAAGATATATATCATTTTTGAAAATGTGACCGTGATTATTGAAAGATTTAAATGTCGTCTGTACTCACCGAAACAACAGCAATCGTAACTGTATCAGAGAACTTCACCTTATTTTTCTCTGGTCTTAGACCAGTCCAGAAGTTATCATGAGGATACCTTCCGTTAAAATTAGTGTTGTTTGCCACATTACTGACATATCTATCATTGTGTCCTTCTTCCTTTAATTCAGTCTGGAATAACTGTTTGAAATGTGACGCTATCCTTTCATCATGACTTCTGGGAAGGATGTCCAGGACACTTTGGGCTGGTTGTGAATATTCGTAACTAGGAATGATTTTGGGAGTGCGCTGGTAATTGAGGACGTTATCCATACTCCCCCATCGTAAATTTTGGGATGGATTTATAGATTTTACGTTATGGATGTAGGAGTCATCTCTGATATCTTTGGCCCAGATGGTCGTATCTCTCTCCAGGTATTGGTGGAGGTTTGGTCTGATGCTGTTTGTGGTGTATGGCTCGTTTTGGCTTATGGGAACTGTTAGTATTGATGGATGAGGAGGTAGAGGAACTCGAGGGAGAGGGGGAGGGTTGCTTTTTAAAGCTTTGGAAGAGGAACTGGATTCTTCCTCTGAGCCAGAGTAGGAATGGGAGCTGCATTGTGAGCATGAATCTGAACATTCTGAATCTGTAATTGTAAAGATGTTTTGGTTATTACTTATAATCCCTGAGTATATATTCCATGGCATAACTTTGAACAATTGAAGCTTTTCCACTGGTTTGGTTTCGATTGTGACTAATAAGTTACAAAAGTCAAATGGACTGATTTTCTGGAACGATAGCAAAGAATGTAATAATTGAGAACCGTTTACATGCCAGGTTGAGGATTTACCATTTTGTATGGGTAATTTGTCAATATTTCGACATAATTAATAATCATAACATGAGTCGTGGTCACGCCAATACTACAGAATCTTGCAACGATTTAAAACGAAAAGTACAGAATTTTTGAAATGACAAATTGTTTAATAATTTCAATAAGGGATTTTTTTAAAGAAGTTTCATTAGGATTGGAGAAGATTGCCATTGAGCAAAGGTATTGAGAAACCATGTATAATTTAAAAAAAAATGTTTCTTAAGAACAGAACTGCATTAGTCAAAGACTGAGTCAAATTGTAATCTAAAATGAGCAAATTTTATATAAAAAAGACAAATAATTTCAATGGGATTTATTTATAGTACAAAAGAAGTTTAATTAGGATTGAGACCATTAGTCTCATGTGGAAACTCACCAGGTCTATCCAGACGAGCATAATGTGCTGCACAAGTGTTGGCCTCGTCAACAAGATGTGTCAGGTTATGTTTTTTGGCAGCCCATCTTGCATCTACGAATAAATCCCATGCAGCGAGGTCTACTGCCAAACTTAACGCCTTTTCGATATGACCGCGTCTGTTAATATACATATTGTTTTAAATAAGCTCATAAACTGTTGTGATTTAAAAATTAGGTAAGAGAGTAACAGTGCCATTGTAAGTGCGAAAAAAGTACACACGAAGAAGTGAAACTTCATTGTTAAATAAATTTTTGAGTATTGTTTATATTTATACAAATGTAAAACTTTAGATTTTTGAGACTTAGAGGGAGAGAAAAGGAAAATTTGTTAGGAATTTCATTGGCATTAAAATATTAAAAGTGTCGAAAATTAATAGAAACAATTTATTGACATTTTAAAAGACGAATTGTAAATATAAATGCCACGTGTCATTATTTGAAATTATTAATTTTGTTTTTGAATTTAAAATTTATAAATGTATACATTTAATATATAAAATGCCACATGTTATTTGTAAATATTAAAACTACCTAATTATCAAACGAATTAGCATAAAAACGCTGCACGACTTCGTGACGCTTATCACGCGTTTCATGAACAACTCAATAGCTATAATTTGTAATAGTAACAGAGCCTAATATTGCAATTAATTGAGGGAAAATAATGCTAAAAAAATTAGAGATTTGGTGGGTGAAGGGGAGGGGGGGGGGTTAAAGGCTCTTTATCAAATACAATTCAAATGTACTGTGATGTACAATAACTATAGGGCGATACGATCTCTCTCTATATTACGTGGATAAGAAGGATAAAGGAGACGAGTCGTTGCGGAAACTTTAAACAAGATATTGTATTATGTGATTAATGAAAAGTTACCTTAGTAAATGGTGAAAAAATTTCCTCGCAAGATCGTGTACAGCCGGGGCATATTTGCAAGCTGTTGGTGGGAGTGGTACAGTGGGCGCTAGATAAGCACCTAGAGCTAACTGTACCATATCCCCACTTTCCCCCAGGGACCCCCTTCTAAAGGCATTGCGTACAATCTCGGTGATGGCATTCAAACATTCGCTACCTTCAGTCTCCCAATCAAGGGCCCTGAGAAGGGCTACAGCGTTTTGTGTACGAAAAGATCGAATCCAAGCCTACAATATTATATTCTATTTAACCAAAGATACCATAAGATACGTGATGCATTCGGAAGAAAGGCAAAGTCGTTTATAAATGTACTCGTGATATAATTATTATACTTTATTGCACACATAAATATATAAAGAAAGAAACAAATTTACTGAAAAAAAAAGACAATATTTGGCAATAGGCGTGCAAGGCGGTCTTATTGCTCTAAGTAATCTCTTTCAGACAATCTTTGGCGACAGGAGTTATTTAAAAAGAAGAGTGGGACGGTGCAAATTTAGATATTTGTGGGGGGAAAAAAATACCCAGTGGAAAAGAAAATGGGTGATTTAAAAATAAATATATTGTAGACACAATAAGCATAAATACATATCTATATGTCGGAGAACAAACGGAGTAGAGAATCATAAAGCATACCGCCGACATAATTGTTAGTAGCATCCATAATTCAACCTCCATAGTGTGGGCTTTGGTGGTTAATGTTAGTGCAATCCAACAATTTATTAATTAACTTAGATTATAATGTTCAATCACTTAATGTTCCCGATATCAATTTACACAAACTCATTAATAATAATAGGCGACAGTTTCAATAGTCGACCGCTCCGGCGGACCGTCACTAGAGAACTGGAGAGACGAGCGCTGAATTGTCACTATTGACTCTGCCCCACGCCGATAGACAGATGGCGCCAGCGTTCCACAGCCTATTGCACTCCGACATATATAATATATAAATATATTTAAATGCCTTTCGTCTTCGTCGCTTCAACTGATGGACTTTCACTGTTGGACACAGGTCTCACGAAATGATGCCCACAAGGCTCGATTTTGTGCCGCCTGGCTCCAGCGGCTACCGGCGACCCTCTATATATCGTCGGTCCACCTTGTGGGGGGTCTCCCTACACTGCGTCGTCCGGTTTGGGCTCGCCATTCCAGCACCTTTGGGCCCAATGTCCATCGGTTTGTCGGACTATGTGCCCCGCCCATTGCCACTTCAGGTTCGCGATTCGTAGGGCTATGTCGGCTAGAAAATGCCGTTTTTTTTTATTGCTGACAGATTAGCGCTTGATTGTGATCTCACCTGATGGTAAGTGATGATACAATCTAAGATGGAAGCGCGCTAATCTGTTAAGAGGCGATATACCCCTTACGGTTTCTACACAGCATCGTACCGGAACACAAATCTCTTTGTTTGGCGGTACGTTTTTGCTGGTAGGGTGGTAACTAGCCACGGCCGAAGCCTCCCACCAGTCCAGACTCAGACAAATTAGAAAATACAATTTCCTAGATTCGTCCTACCGGGGATCGAACCCGGGACCTCCGCTAGCAAAGCGAATACTCGCACCACTGCGTCAGCGAGGCCGTCAAAGAGGCCGTTGTACCTACAAAAATATTCCATGCTACTGATTGCATTTGTATCCATAAATATATTTTGTATATAGTTGTTGACCTTGGATAAGACAAAAATCATGTCGAACATCCATGATTCGCCCCACCCGGTCAATATTGAGAACTCAGCATTTGAAGTTGTAGACGAGTATATCTACCTGGGACACACGATCCAATTAGGTAGGTCCAACTTCGAAAAAGAGATCAATGACCGAATCCAACTCGGATGAGCAGCGTTCGGAAACAGTATTCCCACCGATACAAAAGGTTCCGAGACATGGCCGCTGAATATGGGGCTCGTAAGAAGACTCAGAGTCACTCAGCGAGCAATGGAGAGGACTACGCTCGGGGTTTCCCTACGTGATCAAATCAGAATTGAGGAGATCCGTAGGAGAACTGTCATCGACGTAGCCTACCAAATTTCAAAGTTGAAGTGGCAATGGGCAGGGCACATAGTTCGGAGAATCAATGGACGTTGGGGCCTGAAAGTGCTTGAGTGGCGGCCTCGCACCGGAAAACGCAGCGTCGGCAGACCCCCCCACCAGGTGGACCGATGATATCAGGCGGGTCGCAAGCAAGCGGCGCAATATCGGGCCCATTGGAATTCATTAAGAGTGACTTTTGTTCAGCAGTGGACGTCCATCGGTTGAGACGACGATATAGTTTTTACAATTTTATGAATGCATTCATACCAACAAATATATTTTATACTTGATTATAAAAAATGCCTTCATATCTACAAATATGATTTAAATTTTGGCATTACATTTTTATTAATGCATTCATATCTACAAATGCGTATTTCACTTTATCAGTTCAAGTTTAGATATAAGAATTTTCTATGCCAATACAATATAAATATTAGTTCATGAACAGAATTTTGTATAAAATTCTATTGAATGCTTTAGGAAGGGGGAAAATTTAAAGAGAAGAAGTACATAGTCTGTATCAACATTACCGATAATAGACGGGCGTGCGTTATTCTTAATAAAGTCAAAGGGCCTGAAGAGAAAGAGGCCAATATTAGAGGTCCCCCTCTAAGAGTTACACTGGCGAGTATTTGTACACGTTTCTGGTCCCTGGAACAATAAATTTAGATATATTGCAGCGAAAGAGTCTAAAATCTAAAAGTATCTAAGTCTAAAACGGTAACGAGCTAATCTGATGAGAAATCAGGAAAGGAAAGTCTCTATATGTACATGTGCGATTGGACGCCCTATACTTGTGTGCATATGCCCAAAAGTCACTGTAAAGTCAAGAAAATTTATAGAATTTATATTTGAATATGCATATTTGTATTCTGTATATCTACTCATAAAAGGTCAAGATCAAGGCATGTCATACATGATTGCTTGAGATGTCTGTGTATTTCTATATTAAAAACTCACCGCATATACGAGGTGAGATCCAAGCATTTGGTGTGATGATGTAGCAGTGAGAGGGCGCGGTCGAAACACTGTAGCCTCCCGGCTTCTTCCGTCGCCACTATCAACTCACCCGCCCATCTCACATCGGTGGCTATCTACAAATATAAATTGGAAACTTTGAAATGAGCTTAGATAAGGCCTACCCTGAAAATTAAACTGCCAAAATAAGAATAACCTTAAAAATAAATACAGCGCTAGTTCTATAGGACATTGTGGATTCCCACACTATATAAGTTACAAACAAAAACCAGCCCAAAATGCAAACGAAATTTAGAAATGGCCGAAAATATTGAACACTTAACATAACAGAATGTGCAAGACTTGCTAAAGAATGAAACGGGGTTAAGTTAGATATACATGTAGATGAAATTAGAAGATATAATAAAAAAGTTAATGAACACGAAAAATAAACTACAATTAGTCATAAAACATTGCTCAACATAATTATAGAAAAAATAAATCACCATAATGATACATTTCAAATAAAATCCCAAGAACAAGCTCTAACCATCATGTCAGGCGAGGACAGAATAAAAAAAGAAAATATAACTCTACACATAGATATTACAATAAAGGATTAGGATATAATAAAAAATACTTACAAATCCAGCTCTTGTTGAATGTGTCAATCCAGAAATATGATGTATCACATGAATAGACGCATCTATACATGATACTAGTAGTCTGGAATCGCAAGGGGAGCGTCTAGCTACCCTCGCTGGTGCGGGTAAAGATACCCTTGTAACATTATCCCGTAGGGTAGATAATTTTAATACGCGATTTTCATCTTGAGGTACTTCATAACGTTGCCATGTTAAATTCACCCCATTCTGAAAGATTTTTATTAACTAAACTAATAATTCTCTATGAGTAATTGACCAAATATCTTTTGTGATCAATCGAAAGCCTTTGATTGGATGAAACATAGCACCATTTTACTAAAATTTATCGATATTGGTGTTAAAGATAATACATTAAAACAGTTTTTTCAATTGCCTTACAAATATAATTTGAAAGTTTTTAATTAATGATGTTAAGTTTTAAGAGTGTTTCACAAGGATCGATTCTAGGTCCTCTTCTATTTTTTATATATACAAATGTGTTGCCATATTATGTTAAGGATAAAGAGAAACAAAAACTATGCCGACAAGTATAGCTCACTGAACAATGATAGAAAGACGATATTAACGTGTATTTGACTATTAAAATATAGGACATTTAATAAACCTGCCACCATCACAATTTAATTAAAAATTTGAAAAGTATTAATCATTTAAGAAATTAGTGAAACGCTAGGGAATTTTCTTACCTTGTGACAACAGATTTGTTCAACAACATGTACAACCTGATCATATTTATGGGAGAGTTCAGCAAACAAAGCCTCATTTTCTAATTGGTGATATGCCAGTAATGTCACTTCTTGCCTGAAATAGTGACAAAACAAAAATTGTAATGTTTTGACTTTGAAATCAATTTTATTATTATATGGATCTTTGAGATGGATCCAAACTACATTTACGAGAATAAAAATAGGTAATGAAAGTTTGCATGAAAATCCTTATATTTTTAAAACAGTGCTATGATTGTTTTATTAATATACTTATTTATAAAATTTCAAATCAAATGTTTTTGTTTTAATATTTGAGGGGACGAAAGATTGTAAAATAAAAGTAACGTTAAATTTCTACTAATTTAAGGTAATATTTAAAATCTAATTTAAGAGAAATTTTGTCAACCATAAAATAATACTGAAAAATCATGAAATAGAGTAGTGAGTTGGATCTCAGTTCTCTTCTTAAGTGTAAGGCAATCTTTGACCAAAATTGATAAGTTGCCAAAAATAGCAAAGTTAACCTACCTGGGTTAATTTTATTATTACAAATGGTAACTCAAAAAAATACAATATGATGATTAATATATATCTTTTTGTGTCATTCTTACCCACTTATTTGATACAAGTGTAAATTTGCGTGATCCTCAAGTATAGGACTCCAGGGTGCTGGTTCAGATATTGTAGCACCCCATACAAGTATTCGCACATAATTTGGAGTTTCATAAAATGACACCCGACGATCAACTCTTCTGGCACTTCCACCTAATTCGATGACCTGAAAGAAATTGTAAAAGAACTAACAACTTATCACAGTTTGAAATTAATGTTTCAGTTATAGTTTATACCTAGTTTTAATTGTTAAATTGAGATAGGTATGCTCAGATGATTTGGGCACATAGAGAGAATGCATGAAAGGAGTCTGACAAAAACGGATTTATGAGTCAAGACTGAATGGGAAAGTTGGGATGGGAAGACTAAGGCCAATGTTCCTGAGACTTGCAAAATGGGTGTAAGGCATTCCAAAACGTTCTTGGATGCAGTAAAACCAGACTTCGCGAAAGGCTTTAAAAACTTAAGTAGTAGACAGGTGAGTTATGCAGTGGCAATTGCACAGGCCACTACAGTACAAACTATGTTAAAAACCATGGGCATTGCGGATGTCTCTACTTGTAGAGCTGGCAATGACGAAGAAGAAACAATAAGGCACCTATTGTGCGAATGCAATGCTTAGCCAGGATGAAAATGAGTCTACTGGGAGTGGCCTATCCACAATTAGATAACGTATTTTTAAGTTCCAACCTAAAGCCTACTCTGACTTTTAGAAGGGGTATTTGAGTACATTTAGGGGAGAAAAAAGAATGGGGCGCCTACAAAACATCCACAAGGGTCAAAGTGCATTCACTGCCTCAGTGGGCCCCACTGCAAAATAATAATAATAAGGCCAATGTTCTTACACCAAATCCAGGACATTTTAAATAAGGGCCAGGTCAAGAGTACCCTAAATCAATGAACTTGTATGAAAGGTTTAATGAGAATGAAAGAATCAAAGGAAATATGCAAGGTTTGTAGCATGTGGTCTCTGCCCACCCCTATGGGAATGAGGTGTGATGCTATGTATGTATGTAAGATTAATTGTTATTATATTTTTTACTTCTGTAATATTCTTCCTGAGGCACTGTAATCATTTACCAAATAGTTTTCTTTCATCAGAAAAGATGACTGTTAGATGAAGCTTTATAGCCTTAAGCCTGCTCTTTGCACTTTGTGCAATAAAGTTAACAAATAAATAAATAAATGTTGCAAACATTGATATCTAAAATATCAAGTACTTTCAATAGAACTCTCCAAAATTTAAAATCTTAGGTGGTCCATCATTTGATGCAAACAAAACTGTTAAACTTATTGCTTTCAATGTCATATTTTAATCTATTAAGTGTGCCATAGTAGGTGCCTACAACTATGCCATATTTGGTTAGGATTGTTACCAGTATAGGATGGGGATTTAAATTGATTAAGTTAAGACTAAGTTATGTCTGATCTTAATGGTTCAGATGGCCTGATGAAACAACATCGAAATTCTAGTTAAATAGCGGAGCTAATCCTTGGCAGGCACCACAACTTCTCATTACAACACATACATGCAAAATTATTGTTTAAAATTCAATGTTGTTTGTCTATAATGAAAGCCATTGCTAGGAAACCTGCAGTGTAGCAGATTAGGAGATGTATGCTCTAAAAAATCTCTCTCCTACAAGCGCAAAGGCCTGTGCCCAGCTGTGGGATATTATAAGGCAGCTCATAACCTTTATATATAAGGGTACGGTATGTATCTTTATACATTTTGGATACAAAACCAGTTACTTTATATTGTAATAATTTATTTGTCAATGGAAACTGTACAGAAATTTGGAATTCTAAACACATTAAATCTGCCTTATTATTATTTGCAATCCATATGGATAGTATGCTATATGTAGCATTTTAAAAAGTACTGTACCATAGAATTTTAGGCAGTAAATACTTAAAGCATTAAAAGCAATATTTAAGTACGTTGGAAGAATTTTTTAACTTACTTGTAAGTGTGGTTCTCTATCAGCGATTTGTGTTGGAAAATTGTGATCATTACTTTTACCAAATGTAATCAGAGTGCCTGTCTTATCAGCATGTGTGAACAAAAGAAGCGTTTTACATAAAACAACTGAAAAAACATTGCAGAACTTAAACAAACATAAAATAAATAGCAAAAAAAATGTGACTGGGTTAGGATAGCATTTCCAAACATAACTTAGAACACACAAAATACCTTTTTCTCAACACTCCATTTGTACTAGTAACTAGATATTTTGCTATCTATAAAAAATCTATAACAAATTTTACACAGACATCAATATTTTCCACAACAATAAACCAAAGTTGTTTTTGTTATCGCACAGTTCAAGACACATTCACCCATAAATACATAAATATATGCACAATATCTAGCCTTCATTTTTATAAAGTTATTAGAAAATATAAATCTGTTATAGACTGTAAGTATAATTGATTAGATTTCTATATTACTTAAGAGTAAGATTTGGAAATTTAAAATAATTGGATCCATATAGTTTTCTATCAAAATAAAGACCTGTATTCTGTATTTTAGCTATGCAGGTCTATCATTCGAGTCTTGGCGGGGAAAAGTTGTGTTTTCTAATTATTGTATGTACTAATAGGACATAGCTGACTATTAGTTATAAAGAATCATTAAAAAGCAGTATTTCATTTTGTTAACAGAATATTAATTTTTATCAATAGTTTAATAGTAATTTTTTAAAACTAACAGTTCATGAAGCATTTAATCAGCTAGAATAGATATCTAAAAATGTTAAAAAGGTTATCTTTTTGATACACAGTAAAACGATTGATTAATATTGCCATAATTTTTTTTTACAAATATGGGCCTTTACTATTTCAATAAGTCTACCTCATTATCATTTTCAATTATTTCAGAAACTATAATAAATTTCTAACTCACCTCCAGTTACAACTTGTCCATTAAGTTTGCCTATACAATACCTATCGAATAATATGTGGGTCATATCTAAAGTACTGCATTTTACAGTGATGTAAGCTATGACACCTGAAGAAAATACTAAAGTAAATATGGATTCCGTTTGCCATTCACAATACACTATATTTTTATCGCGAAGCTTTGACTCTAATTGACGAAGTTGTCTTGGTCTTGTGGACCACCACTGTCCACCGCGGCGTTCACAAAATGTCCTTTTTCCTTGATCATACACAGATTCCTCGACTTTCTTCTTAGTTTCATATCTGCAGACATACCAAAATTAATAATTTTAACTTAGAATTACCATTTAGTAAAATTCAATCTAAAACTTACTTTAAACTTTTGAATTCGGTGTTTTTTAAATGAATAGAATCGTCACTTGTTAAAAATTTTACATCATAACTGAACATGTTATAGTCTTTATTTAATGAACATGGTTGTGAGCTTATTTAGAATATTGATTTACAGTTAAAATATCGGGTTTTATTGTTTGCTTTCTTTTCTTCACCTAATTTGTTTGCGCTGTGCTTGTCATTAATTGACATTGCACACTGTCAAAATACCATAGAGAAAAACATTTATATTCATTTTTCTTTTTTAGTGGAATAGGCATAAATTTAAAATATAGACCATAGGCATATACTTAATCTAAGATGATAACGTAGTAAAATATTTAATATTCAAGTTGAAAATATCTATTAACAGAAGCTGGGGCATTTTTTCATATATTGATACTAGGCACAAACATTACATTATATATTTGACGGCCTCACTTGCGCAGTGGTGCATATATTCGCTTTGGAACTTGTATTTCATAATTTGTCGGAGTTTGGACTGGTGGAAGACTTCGGCCGTGACGAATTATCAGCAAAGATGTACAGCCAAGCAAAGTGATTTGTGTTCCGTTACGGTACTGTGTAGAAACCATATGAGGCAGATGGCGTCTTACCAGATTAGTGCGCTTCCATTTTAGACTTGTACACTTACTACGTGGGATCACAGTCAAGCGCTAAACTGTCAATAAAATACAATATACACAGACGAAATTTATTTGTATCTAAATTTCATTTATCTCATTTCTGTCCAAAGGAAAAGAGTTACTTTTCGATTTTTAAATATTATTCCAAGAACTTTCATATAATATACGAATGTAATGTACCTATGTGATAAAATCATAAATTATTTTTCGTCCAGCTAATAAAAAATAAATTTTATAGCAAGAGGGTTCATTTCTGCTTTAACTATATAGGGCCGGCATATTTCGCGGAATATAAAAAAAATATAAAAAGGTTTGATATTAGTATCATAACCTTAAATGAGTCTGATATCAAATATTTTTTTATGTACCACTAAATATGCCGATGATATAATAAGACAGAATTTAGCTTTTGAGTTTCTTATAATATACTTTTCTTATCTTCTCACCTATTATTCCTTACCTCAGAAAATCCCGAAAAATTGATGCGTATGCTTGCAGACTAAACTGGAGGACCGCTAGAAAAAATTATGAACACACTTTCGCAAATGCCACTTAAATTTAAATAACTTAGCATTACGAAAGTTAAGGGGATTTCATGGATGTATAATTCACCTTTCGCGAGAGCCTATAGGCTATATAAAATTACGTTACTACTTATTCTTCAACACGTCTAAAATTTGACTGATAGTTTATTGGTAGATTGTGGAACATTGTCGGTTACTCTTTTACTGATTAAGGAACGAAAAGTTCTAAAAGTATAATTATTGAGCGAGAGTGAAAAGTGGCTGATATTGTTATGTAAATAATATCAGCGGAGATGGGAAACTTAGAAAAGAAATCGACTGAAAGGGAAACACAGACAATTTCTTTTTACGTGTTATCACAAATCAAGGAAATGAGAAAAAGAGCGACAGTGAGAAATGAAATGAGTCTTTATCCCCAAATTTTACAAGAAAATTAACATTATATACAGGTATTATAGATTTATACTGGTACAATGCATCTCCAGCGGTGTGAACGTAAAGTTATATATTTATTATTTATTAATATGTGTAAAAACCGATATTTGACGATTCAAAAATATTTAAAAGCCTTATTGAATAGTATTGTTTTAAATAAATATGAATGATTTTCCTTGATATACCAAAAGATTTTGTTTGCAAAAGCTAATATATAAATTTTTTTTCAAAATTCCGACGGGAAAAAGAACTACGAGGCTTTTAGTAAAATTGTAAAAACTATAGCGTGTATTCAATGTTGTCGGGCTTAGCGAGTAAACAACAATAAAACGAAGTGCTATGTAATATATACAGGTATATTCTCGTAAAAGACAGCCCGAGATTTCATAAACAATAAGGATATAAAAATTATTGTTATTGACAATTGTATTGAGAAAATGAAATACGTCATTATCCGAATGGTTTATGTAACACAACGTAGGAACATAAATCCGTAGAATACCATTACTTTCCGGTGTAATAGTTTAACCGTGGCTTTGTATTATTGAGATATATATTGCTATTCAAGACGGATTTATTTAAACACGATATAACAATATAGTGATGTATGTTATGAATACACGAGAAATTAACTCTTTCTCATTATTCTTAACTCATCATTACTTACACCTATTACTTACACATATGTTACGGATTAGTTTATACTATAAAAATGTAGCAATCACTTAAAAGTTAACACAACATGGA
The DNA here is from genome assembly GCA_015832385.1 of Elymnias hypermnestra. Taxonomy (NCBI): domain Eukaryota; kingdom Metazoa; phylum Arthropoda; class Insecta; order Lepidoptera; family Nymphalidae; genus Elymnias; species Elymnias hypermnestra. The sequence continues at coordinate 502,117 of JACTOM010000880.1, read as the reverse complement.
ATATTTTCTTCTTTATTAATCCTTACTTCCTTACTAATATTACCTAATATTATAAATGCTTATAACTTTGTGTCTTGCTTTCACACTAAAACTACAGAATGGATTTATTGAAAGCCTGAGAAAGGACAAATACCTCTTTGAAGTAAAATACTACAGATAGGAGATTAAAGTATGTGTCTTATTTGTAAAATGATTAAAGTAGCAGCCCATTAACGTCCCACTGCTGGGCTCAGGCCTCCTCGCTCCGAGGAGCGAGGTTTTTTAGAGCATAGACCCACCACGCTGCTCCACTGCGGATTGGCAGGCATAGTACATAAGTGCACTCTCTATTCCTTCACTCTCATAGTCCGATGTGAGACCGGAGAGAGATAGGGCGCAGGACCGACGGCTTAACGTGCTCTCCGAGGCACGGGGGTGGATCACACCGCCAACTTCCCAACTTCGGGCAAATATTGAGAAAATCTTAATAGAAAACTCAATATTGATTTTTGAACTGGCCCGACCCGGGACTCGAACCCAGGACCTCCCGTCTGTAGTCGAACATTCTAACCACTAGACCAATGAGGCAGTTAGTTAGTTAGTAAAATGATTAGTTGAAGTTATTAAAAATGCTATGCAAATATATTATACACTTTATTGCACGTCTAAGCCAACAATATATAATAAAATAAACTTAAATATAAGAGAAATAAACAGGGATTCAATCAACCAGATCACCTTGGATTAAAAAAAAGCAGAAAGTAATAGGAGGTAGGCAATAAATTAAACATACAGACAAGCTACACATACCAATATATAAGTAAACTAATATATATAATATTATAACACACAATAAACATATTCATATAATAAATAATAGATTAACAAAGCTTGGTACATCATAACCTATTGAGATGTCAAAACGAAACAATAAAAAAGAATCTATATCTATATGAAAAATACTTGCGGAAGGATGCTGTTTGAGAGTAATCTTAAGAGGTAAATTATTTCTTCCTTGGTTAGCGGTTGTATCATCACTTACCATTATAGTAGAGACTTGGCGCTTTTGGCGCCAAAACGCCGAAGACAATATAAAGTTTCGAGTTAATAACATGAAAAAGGTTTTTAGTTATCATTTCAATATATATACATATATATATATATTGAAATGAGGAGAATAAGAGAGAACGGAGAAGCATAAAGCACAGGGGCGTAGGGTTCTCCGCCGACATCGTTATTAATTGGATCCATTATTTAATTTCTTATTCTGTGGGTAATGTTGGTTGCAATCAAACACTTAATGTTCTCGATATTAATTTACACAAACTCATTAACACTAATAGGTAGGAACGCGACAGTTTCAATAGTCGACCACTCCGGCCGACCGCCACTCGAGAACTGCCGAGAGACGGGCCGGACTGCCACTTATTCACTCTGCCCTCACGCCGATACACAGATGGCGTCAGCGTTCCACAGACTATTACACACGGACTAGCGATCCAAAGACTCTTGCACTCCGACATATATATTTCTGAATAAATTTACTTTTAAATAAACGAACATATTTTTTTATACATATTCATAATACGATTGAGATATTATGGATTTACAGAGAATATTCAATTCTATTCTTATCGAGGCCATAACCTTCAGACTCATAAACAGCGGTAGGAAATTTGAGGTTTAATTCAAACGATTTTCCTCTTAAAATATTAAATGAATTGGTCCTTCTAATAATTTCTGAAATGTTATAACCATATTTGAATAAACATTGTTATTTTTTAAAATGTTATGTTAGCCGGGTAAGACGTAATTTACTTCTTAATGCTTTCTACACAGCATCGTGCTGGAATGCTTATTTATTGCTTTGCTAGCTGACTGAACAGACTTTGTTCTGTCTTATATAACTTTATCAAAATTGAGTTCGAATTGGTGTAACTAATAAATAAAATAATTATTCAACACTGGCAATAATACATGGTGTTAACTCTAATTTAAACTCAACAACAACAAAATCGACACGAGAACTTCCCCCTTAGTCAGGATGACATTCTAAGTACGCTAACGCTACGTCGAATCACTAAAGTTATGACTTGTTCACGTGATCACGTGACTTATCAATATCATACGTCATTACCATTTTTTAAGCGTTCTACTGGCGTTAGCGTACTCAGAATGACATTTTGTATATACGTCTTAATTATATATTATCTATTTATTTAGTATTTACTGTACATACTTTATATTTATTTTTGTTTGGTTTCTTTGTTTTTGTATGTCTGGGTCTAGGCTGAAAACCAGCGTTGGGACGAAATCCCAACAATCGCTGAGTGGTGTTTCCTTTTTCGGCATCATATTTTTTCTGCGGCTTCTTTGCTTGCTAATCATTTTAACTGTAGATAAGTGTGATGTGAAAAAAATAAAGGTCTTAGCGATGCCCTTGCAATATTTTCACATATATTTACTATTACATATAATAAAATGTTTCGATTATTTATTTGGAGCGTGCATTCTGTCAATCGCTGACAATTATTTCAAACGCCATAGAGTTACATTAGAAAAGTTATTATGGTGGTTCATTTTCTTAAATTTTCTGATGTTACACGCAATTTTTTTTATGTTTTCTTTCATAATAGCCTTCTCCTGATTATAACAAATACAACAAAAAAACACTTAACAAAACTTCATTTTTTATACATAATTAAAATTAATGTTAATAAAGCTATTAATGATATAATAAACATTAAATATTCAGTAACTTTTAACGAAACAACTGATAAGTAATACATTGTCATATGTATTTTTTTTATTTACACAAAAAGATTTTGCTCTGTTTGCATTCCGGTTACATATTTTTACAATACTTAAAGTTGATAACGTAACCATTTTCAGATATTAAAATTAATATAGTACCTATATATTATTAAAAGATACATATGCTATCGTGGACTTTTCAAGAGATTTATAAAGGGGGAATTATCCTACCAAATATTATTTTGTTATAGTAGTGTACTAAGCAGTTAAACAGTGTTTTCCACAAAATCTCCTCAAACCTTTTCCAATTATTTCAAACAGATTACAGAAAAACCTTGACAAATCATACACATAAACCTTTATAAAGAAGATATTTGTTGTGTTCTTATCTTTAATATAGAGTACAAAAGGTATTCGGAAGTGGTTTAGAGTCGTCGCGATTACCTGTAAGAATGGGTGTTTCACAAGGATCAATACTTGGCCCTTTTTTGCTCTTAATATATATAAATGATTTAGCATACCATGTCAAAGACAAATGTGATATGTTGCTATTTGCTGACGATGCCTTATTGTTTAAAATGGATAGTAATAAAGAATCTGTTGACAATGTAATTAGGACCCTGTCGCATGTCTCACATTGGTTTGGTGTTACTAAATTAATATTAAACTCGGCAAAGACTAAGTGTGTTGATTTCACTTTGCCAATTGCCAAAGAAGTTTGTAAGAATCTTCAAATAGATTATAATCCATTAAAGAAGATTAAGTCTACGGTCTTAGACTTTGGGCTGTATTGGATGCTCATATTAACTACTCGAATAAGAAATATTTGATTGTCAATCTTTTTGTAAAAACCTCAGGATAATCCTTCAGTAGTTTTGAGTTTATTTAGTTTAAATCAAATCAAATCAAAATATCTTTATTCAAGTAGGCATATTACANCACGTTTTAATTTTGAAAAATTGCGTCGTTTGTTCATTTGGCATAGTTTCACCACTGGATTCCACGTATCAGCCAGCTTAAAACCATCTTCACGATTGAAATATCGGCAAAATTAAAAATCGCCATCGCGATATGTACCCGTTCAAATAGTCAATAGATTATAATCCATTAAAGAAGATTAAGTCTACGGTCTTAGACTTTGGGCTGTATTAGATGCTCATATTAAGTACTCAAATAAGAAATATTTAATTATCAATCTTTTTGTCAAAACCTCAGCATAATCCTTTAGTAGTTTTGAGTTTATTTCGTACAGACAGATATAAAGACTCGACATAGGCCTTCGTTTTATAATATGTAAACATATTAAGATAATTAAATATCAAACTGCATAAATAAACAAAAAAATCACGGCAATTAAATCATGTAAAAGTATTGTCGTATTATTAATGGCAAGTAGACTTTTGAACGTTCAAGGTAACATTTAAATTCCTGATGAACTAGTTAATTATAAACTTTATTAATGTTTTAAATGTAAAGTTAAATCATATATCGTTTATCTTATTACAGTTAATTGCATTTTTTAAATGAAACTGTAAATTTATAACACATTATGACAGATATGTTTGGTTTTATTGATTTGGGAAATAAATACTTTTATACTATACTTGAGTGTTCTGCCAACGTTATATATGTCTTTTTTATTAACTTGTTTAATTGGCCTGGGTTCTAGTTTTGTATAACAGCCAACATTTAGTACTTAAAGTTTTATTGTTGGTTGATGATATTTTCTGATGATAATGATGATGAGTGATTACTGTCACCAGAATATATTATTTCTACCAGAACAAGTAACAGTAAACGAGATATCTTGTGGTGTAAGTAATTTAGATTAAGTTACATATAAGAATTGCTTTTGAGAGGTTCTAATAGATTTTGATTATTAAATTATGACGATTTAAAAAAATGAAGTTAGGTTATTTAATGAAATAAGTAAAGTGACATATAAATACAATAACCGCAATGATATATTTTTTTAATTTATATATTTTAATTTTAATACTATTTAATTAGATTAACATTTAGTTTACTTTCTTGTGCTCATTTATCTTAAGTGACCTTTGTTTTTTCTCTTGTCGGGAAATCCTCATGGATAACCGCTTCGCCACGGGAGAAAGGTGTTACGGGTTATGCTGGTCTCTTACCGACTAAAACCGGACAGTACTCCTCCTTATGTTCTTTGGCGAAAGCACGGGATCGGAATACATCCACACTCTCGTCGATGATATGCCAACAGGGCTCTTCTCTTTGTATTCCTCTTATTCTGGTGGCATGCCACCTGTCCACCTGAATCCCTCTAAAGGGGCAATAGGTCCCGCATCCATTGCCCAGAGACTACCCCTTTGGGGGGCAAACGACGTGCACTAACCGTCTGCGCCCAAACCTTCGTCGCCGTATGGCTGAAGCATCTCCGTCCATCTCTCTGACACGCTTCGTCGCCTCCTTCGGCGACATCACGTTCTCAAGAAAGGAAACCACGGCATTCCAGCTGGCTTCTCTGGTTCTAAACGCAGCACGCAGAGAGAGGTCATCCCCGATAACTGTTACCAGTTCGGCTCGGCAGTCGGCCCTCTGCAGACACACAGCGAGTGTGTGTGCCGCGGTGTACTCCACCGCGCCGCAATTGTGACATTCCTCTGTCATCTATCTCCTCGCGACGCGACTGGTACCTCCCGAAACAATCATGTCCCGAAACGACGTGTGTAAGGTGAAAGGTCAATCATAAGTGACAATCAACATTCAGCAAAAAAATAATTTAAGATTTATTTATATATATACTCTAAATTTGACCCTTCCCCCCGTGTCCTGATTGCAAATATATTGATTTCTGGTCTGTTCGCGTTCAGAGGTAATTTACCTCTTAAACTCTCTTGGTTGTTATAGCCATGTCCGAAACCTCTCAAATGTCTAGAATTTCCTAAATTTGTTAAATCAGGAATCAGGAACCCGAGGCAATCAGTTTTATATAATAGGATACCATTTCTAGTATTATGAAATTATATCCCTTGATAATTTGATTTAATCGGAAATAAAATTATCGGAAGGTAGAAATAAATTTGATAAATGTAGGTAATAATGGTAGTCATCTGGCGAAAGGGACGCCGGCGATAGGTCGTACTGAATCGTTACAATCCTCTTAAAGTGTTTTAAGGTACATTTGGTTTTGGGGGAATTTTAATTACTTATCACGGAAACGTTGAAATTTTGCTTAACCCAATTCTAAATGATACCTTTAAGAGAGATTATTAATTTAGCTTTTATATAAAAGATTACGATGAGGGGAAAAAGTGAGTAGCGCTTCTGCCTTTCCTTGATAAATAAATAGCTCTTGGCGTGTGATGAAAAGTACTCAACAGAAGTAAAAACTTCATCAAGGGTTCGTTAGCAATAGGAAATACAACTATTTTACTCTAGCCGAGCATGACGGCTTAGTCTTGAACTTGGTTAGGCAACTATCAGAAGTCCCTGTAGAAGATATTGAAGATTATTAGGTTTTAATGAAGAAAGAGAGCTATCGAGAAATCGAAATACTTTGAGAATTTAATTACCTCAAGTTGGATTTTGGGTAGGACAAAGTAGGACATTGTATTTCCTGGTGTTTCTGTCGGGTTTTAATAGAGTACTCTAGTGTTACATCTTGGTGCGGTGCTGAGTAGAAACTATTATTGGATCAAGAGAACTGAGAGGTCGATTACCTATAGTTGGATTTTTGGAAGAGCAAAGTTGGAAATTAGTGGAAATCTGGATTGATGATCTTGTCTGGATGGCATAGTCAGCCCTATGCTGACCAAGGTAGTGGATTTAAAATATTTTGCTTAAAGAACCAAATGAAAGACAGATCGAGGACTCTGTAGACACTATTATTCTCCTAACGATGAAGTTGTGAGGCGTAATGCGTAGGAATGCGCTTCTCTTTCCACCTTTCTAAGTTACCTTGCCAGTAGGGTTTAATGCTAAACAAACTTCTGGTGTTCTACAAAAGGAAAGACCATCGCTGTGTTTTAGCAAGCCCCAAGCTTCTGATCGCATTTGAAGTCAGACAAGTGTGCATAAATTTATTCTTATCGTCGAAAAATAAAGACTAACATGATTCATTCAACTTTTTCGCAATAAAAAAGTACAATACCCAAAAACTACCCAAGGGCAATTGTATTATTAAACTGCTATCGAAGCGACCCCAAAATAAACGTATTGGCGATAAAAGCCCACTAAGCTTATCGCGGAAGCTATGTACTTCCACAAACCAGAGCCCGCTCCAAGAAATTGCCAATATTTGATACTGGAGTTCGAGGACACGTATGTAGTCACGCGACGAATGCGGAATATAATAAATATTTTGGCTTCTAGGGAATTTGTTAGACGATATATTGAGGTGAGGATATACGTAAATATGAATATAATAAACTCCCAGAAGACATTCTAAAGATATCACTCAGTAAATTGGAATCCTTTAGTAAAAGAAAGCTAATTGAAAAATAGTGCTATAAATTGAAGTGTTACTTAGGCCAAAATAGATTGCTAAGAATTCCTGATAGAGTTTGTACTGGGATCTACTCAGAATAGGACGTTTTTATTATCATTAGACCTAAATTGGTAATGATATGTGGAAAAAACATTTAGTCTTAAAAGTGCTTTGAATAAAGTATTAATTTGAGTACATAAGAAAATTTTAACCGTATTATAAAAGATTATGAGCTCGTGTTTGTTTCTTCCCGCTAATCTCGGAAATAACTGAACGGATTTCCATGGCTTTCCTTTGGCACCTGATGTTATAAATATAATATTCTATTAACGTTTCGCTGTAGTATTGAAGTTCTCAATTAATTTTGTTAAATAAGTATTACTCTAAATTATATCTCACACTCTTCTCTTGCCATAAATAGGATGTCTCTTTTATGTACTACCATCGATTATAGCCCTTTGTAAAACTCCCCACTCGAAAAATATATCCACCAATCACAGTGGTCATTAATACAACGACTTCAAACGGAAGTTGTAATTAATCTTGAGACAATTTGTCATTAAACCGGATGTATCACATATAATGATCGCTAACACAAGAGGGTTTTTTAAAGTATATACACATCACGCAGACCATCACCATCAACACATATACCAGAACTACTCTTGGGATATGCAGGTTTCCTCCTGACGTTATCCTTCACTGTATTCCAGGATTGGATTGTCTGTCCAAGAATCAATTCAGCGATTTTTTAAATATAAATTCACGTGTCTAACAATTAGACCATAACGACTTGTTCAATTTGGTATTACGTAATAATATTTTGTGAAAGTTGCCCTTTGTAACTTAATCGGAGGGTAGGAAAAGTCAAGGTTATAAACTCTGGTACATATTTAGGGATAATAGGGTCACAAACGTTATCACAACTGGATTTTCTTAATACGACTACGTATGTCCGAGATCGTTAGTTCTATTATACGATATACTGTAATCTTTTGAAGTGAAACTTCTTTAGGCGCATGAGGGTAAAATGTTTACGCGATGAAACGCGAGATTAGCGAAACGAAGTTGTGCAACTTGTTTTATGCTAATTTGTTTGAAGGGTAATTTTATTATTTACAAAAAATATGTGGCGTTTCAATTTGCCACTCGTCGTTTAATCATTTAATATACTTTTAGAGTTGCTCCCAAATTTGCAGGTTAAGTAATACTATTCTCAAATTCCTCATTATTTTATTACATACTTTGAATGACTTAAAATACAATACAAACTAAGAATTGTCACTAGGCGATTATTGCTTTATTTTCCTGTGCTACCTTTCTTATACCAAACGCCCCACTCAAAAATAATAAGTGCACCAATCACAGTCGTCGTCAAAACGACGACTAAACTGAAGTGTTGATTAATTTGAGAATTTCCAGAATAGCGTTAAACCGGATGTAGTGCATGTAAACGTTTCACTCATATATAAAGACTAATCTACAAATAAAACAATGATGATCGCTAACAATACTATTTTTCATAAAATGTAAAATTCTAAATTTTCAAATACAAAAACAAAATTTAATTAATAATTTCTAATATTGACAAAAAACACGTGAGATTTTTATCTACAATTTAAAATTTCAGATTTCAATAAATTATTTGTCCGAAAATATAAATTTGTCCGAGTCTGGATTGATGGGAGGCTTCGACCGTGGCCTACCGCCTTACCAGCAAAGACGTACCGCCACGCAAAGAGACTTGTATTCCGGTACGATGCTGTGTGGAAATAATAAGTAAATTGCCTCTTACCAGATTAGCGCATTTCCATCTTAGACTTTTCATCAGGTACGAACACAGTCAAGCGCTAACCTGTTGACATTAAAAAAAATAGAGTTTAGTCCTTTACTGTGGTCTAATGCAAACTTATAAGAGGTAATTTACCCTTTATGGTTTCTACACAGCATCGTAATAGTTGGCAAGACTTCTTTGCTGGTAGGGTAGTTACTAGCCACGGCGGAAGCCTCTTATCAGTTCAAAGTCAGACAGATTTAAATGCAATTATCTAAATATGCCCCGCTGGAAATCGATATCTTCGACCTCTTTTTCTTTTTTTTTTTCACGCTGGGAAATGCTTTTACGCACCCCTACCACGAGGGTAGGAAGTGTGGGACACGCTAGCTTAGCTAGAATACCCACTAAAACCCAGCGACACCCTCATCAACCGTAATAGGAAGTATCAGAGGCTCCCTTACGCATTCGCTCTGACACTTCCGGTTGCAACCGTCAAAGAGTAGTTTAAGGAGAAGGTAAAAGCCGTTCAAAAAGACGCCCACCCGGCCTCCGCCTTCGCAGGCGCGGGGCATCTCACAAAAGGAGGCAACTGCATTCTATCCTGCCTCACTGCCAAGCATTGAGTCGATTATATTTGGCAATGAGAGATCCTCTCCAATCTGGGACACCAGAGGATGACGTTGCGGTTCCCATGCCGGACATTCTGCCACAGTGTGATCCGCCGTATCGACGGATGCACCACACTGATGGCAGACAGGTGATTCTTCACGCCGCGCTATCTGGTGCAAGTACTTACCGAAACATCCGTGTCCGGTCAGCACCTGCACCAGTCTGAAAGAAAGCGATCCGTGCTGCCTAGATAGCCATTGTTCTAGGCGAGGACGAATCGCCTCCACCGTGTTCACGCCCGCAATTGGGGATTCGAGATCCTCCTTCCACACTTGGATTAGAACCCTGTCCGCATGGGCCTTAACCTTCCGGATCTCGTCAAAATCAAGACACTGATCGCCTCCAGCCCTTCCAGCAACCCTGCACTGGTAAGTTGCCGCAAGGACTTCCGCCTGTAATTCCCACGGGGGATCGCCCGCCAAAAGAGTAGCCGCTGTCCAGGATACTGTACGGTACGCTCGTATTCCCCTGCCTGCTATTATTCTTTGCGCTCTCCGCAAAAGGGATTTATTATGAGCAGTCAAAGAGTTAACCCACACGGGTGCACCATACAGCGCCATGCTTTTCACTACGGAAGCATAAAGTCTTCTACAGGGCGATCCCGGCCCTCCCACGTTGGGCAGCAATCTGCCCAAAGATGCAGCATAGTTGACTAGGCGGGGGGTCAACTG
>JACTOM010000880.1:467691-491308 GCA_015832385.1 Elymnias hypermnestra | reverse complement strand
CCCGCTTGCCAACAGTGTGGTGCAGCAGTCGACTCAACGCATCACACTGTGGCAGAGTGTGCAGCCTGGGGACCTCAACGTCACCTCTTGGTGGCAATGATTGGCTGGGGAGCAGTATAGGTGCGATGCTCTCCAACGATAGGATGTGGGCCGGAGTATCCTCCTTCTGCGAGACCGTAGTCTCGCTTAAGGAAGCCCATGAGCGAGAGAGGGAGAATGCAGCGGACGCTCCCGCTCACCGCCGAAAGAGGCAGGGTACTAGGCGGCACGTGTTTGCGCGCCTCCTCTCACCTCCTTGAATCCTCAGTTGGACTCATCTGGGGTACCAGGGACGAATGCGAAAGTTGATCACCTGGTGCCTCACTTACGGATGAAGAGTCCCACACTCCTGACCTGTAGGTCGGGGTTTGTGCCTAAATGCATTTCCCAGCGAAAAAAAAATACGAGGTTACTTTAACGAGCGGGACAATTGTGTGGATATAGTATTTTTTCAGGTGTTTCGTGGTGTAGTTGTTTTAAGACAAGTAGTGCTAAACTGTATATATGTATTGAGTAAAAGGCTGTTATTTTGACCGTCTAAATAGATGGTGCAGTTTTTTTATACGTACAATTTTAAATAGAAATGTGTATAATAAAATAAAATACGTTTGCAATCTCGGTATTCGCTCCTATTTCACAGCTAAACGTAACATGGCGTCACTAATTGACGGATTGTAGAGCTGCACTGCGTATCTACTACGTTATTTAAATATTGTAAATATTTATTTTTATTCAATATAAGGTTAATTGTGACTTCAAAAACAGACGGAATTTTATTTATAAAAGTATATTTTTTGAAGTAAACCTTCGTTAGGTGAATGAGGGATAATTTTTTACGGATGAAACTAGCGACTAACGTCACGAAGATGTGTGATGGTTTGTGGACGTTTGATGGCTAGGTAGTTTTAATATTTACAAAAAAATGTGACATTTTAATTTTACTCGTCGTTTAATTTATAAATAATAAATTTAAAGGCCCATCCTATGGTTGTGGCGTGACAATCTTGGGTTTTGTCTGCCATAATGTGGGTAGTCGGGCGAGGAGATCAACGTCGGGTATTTCAATAAAATATTCTACGATACAATTTGTTCCTTCTTTATTAATTTCACTGTAATAAATCAACACTTACAATTTTAGACGATTAACAAAGTATAACTAGATTTAAAACATTCCACTAAAACACGTGGGCGCGTGCGTACTCTACGAAATCTGAACCAATAATGGCCGCCATTCCAGCGCTCGGTGTAATGTCAGCTGTCACCTCAAAAATGTCAAGCCCGATTCGATTGTAAACAGATTAACTAACTGTGCGCCGTTAAATTTAAAATTTTGAAAGAAAAAACCTGTGGCATTTTAATTTACAATTCGTCATTAAATTCCTATGATATCGTCCTTTTTCCATCCCTCTAATTCGCGGAAATCTAAAGTTTTAGTAAATAAGTAGCAGCCCATTAACGTCCCACTGCTGGGCACAGGCCTCCTCGCTCATATGAGAGAGGGTTTTTAGAGCATAGACCCACCACGCTGCTCCACTGCGGATTGGCAGGCATAGTACACAAGTGCACTCTCTATTCCTTCACTCTCATAGTCCGATGTGACGGTAATCCGACACAACCGGAGAGAGATCTCGGGCGCAGGACCGACGGCTTAACGTGCTCTCCGAGGCACGGGGGTGGATTAAACCGCCAACTTCCCAACTTCGGGCAAATATTGAGGAAATATTAAATAGAAAATTCAATATTGATTTTTGAATTGGCCCGACTCGAGACTCGAACCCAGGACCTCATGTCTGTAGTCGAACATTCTAATCACTAGACCAATGAGGCAGTTCTAAAGTTTTATATTTGTATAAATATAAACAAGACTTAAAAATTTGTTTGCCAAAGAAGTTTCACTTGTGACATGGGCATTTTGTTTCGCACTTTTACCTTTTTTACCATCCTATTTGACAGTTGTAAGAGCACTATGGCGTCCCCGATTGACATATTGTTTTGTGTGTCTTTGTCGTTTATAGAGTAGATTGTAGATTTCTTTATATTTACAAATTTAAAATAGCAATTCATTGCCGTAAAGCAAAATTCGTTAGCAATCGCGAAACTCAGTACTATTTCACAGCTGTAAGCGCAACATGGCGTCCCTGATTGACGGATTGTACTGTTGTACGTATCTCGGTGATTTATAATACAATGGCTACCCCGAGTCATGATTACAAGGTAAAATAATAGGATATTTTTCGCACAGTGCCATAAATATTGCGTTTATTAAGCTGATTCAGTGATACAAACAATATCTTAGCAACTAAGGATAGAAATTCCTATTCACGCCCTTCTTTGTCTTTGTCTATAAATGGATGTTTCGACTGTTATACTAGCTTAGTCATTTCCTATCATATCAATAACTTCAACCATATTATCTGTAACTCTAAATTAGTTGTGGGTTTCAGTGGGGAGTGTTACAAGAGTGTATAATTGACGGTGACACTTGGAGGGTAAAGTGTGGGATATAATTGTAAAGCAGGTTTTTGATTGTAAATTTGTAGGTTAAGTAATACTATTTTCAAATTCTTAAAACATCTGACCATGGAGTGGAATTCATGATCACTCTGGAACCTAACAAGGACAGTTAGATTATCAAGAGATTTGACCTTTCAAAAGAGCTTGTTAAACCTACATGGTTTGTTTTGGTTTGGTTACATCAAATTAAGCTAAAAATAAATTATTTCGCAACTTTTACCAATAGTTCCACTTGTCTTATATAGATCAATTTTCATATATACATAATGTTTAATTAGATTGTTAAAAGATTTATTTGTTTAATAAAGAAAAGCTCGCGATGGCCTTACTCGTTGCATACCGTACTTTCGTCAGTCACATCTGACGTATGTATATTGCCCGTTTTGACGGGAAAAGTACTCCGCCGGCGGAGTCGAGGTCCCCGATTTCTGACGTTACCCCGACTGGACTTCACCCACGTTCCCGGGGGTGCTTCTGATTCTCCCTTTTCAGGTGATGTTTCTGCGATAACGTCGCTCCAAGCCGAGGCTCGGTCTCGCAAGAGACGCCCTTGGAGCGGCGTTTCCCCGGAGAGCGAGCCCTTTTCAGGGCTCGCACTCGAAATGTGGCGGCCTCCATAAGAGCCCGTCCTCCTTCCGGTTACGCTGTAAAAGCCAGTAGGGCTAACAGCTAAACACAGTTCGAAAAAAAAAAAACGGGAAAAGTAGTCCGGTATTCCTAAACAAATGGCAACTTGTAAGTTTATTTTTATTGTACTGAACCAACATTATAACACAGGAAGTGGCTCGCAAAAGTATTTCCGGTTTTGATTGTTATTATTGTAATAATTTAACTAATACTTGGCGTGATGTCTTTAGGTTGAAAACAAAACCATTTCAGGGTACTCTCGGAGGTCAAACCTATTGACCCAATAATAAATTCTCTGGTGTAATAAATTATCAGCTTTTTTCCGCTTCCAGAGGATATCTGGAATTTGACAGACTTAGTTTTGCCTTTCTCGTTCTCATCTAATTACAGCATTCTTAGTGTTATTTTCTGGTTGTTATATGAATAGTTGTGTTGTTATTCCGACACGGAAATAGATGGTATGTTAACAAGCTAGTCTCTGTGGATTCCTGATTCTCAAGTAATTACTGGTGCTTTTTTTATAATATAAAATAGCCTAAAAGTGAAAAGTTGGTCATAAGAAATTACAAACAGACAATCCAATTGTATTTACTTATACAAATAAGTAGCAAGTTTAAATGTATGTAAAAAAGCCGTGCTTGGTGTCCATTATCAGTGAACGTTTCGCGTGGAAATATTTACACGGCGAAATAATGCGAAAGATATTCAAACATCGTCCGTATTTAAAAGGTTAAACGCCATTTCTTCTTTATCAGCGAGGCATTTCGCGTGAATTGTAAATTACGTTATTAACATACCAACAGAGATATATTTGAATAATTTAATGCCATTTTGAAGTGCCAATTTTTTTAAGCGCTCTGTACTCTTTATTTAATGGGTATTGAATGAGACTGAGCCCTGACGTTCGGCTATGTAACGCTTGTTAGAATAAAATCGGTTCTCTGTCATTAAGGCAGCGAGGGAATTTGAGTCAACTCGTCGCTGAATTCATGAATGAACGAAGGAATGAATGATAAGTTGACTTCTGGTGACAGGCGTTGGTATGGCGACTTTGGCTGTATTAAAGAGAAAGGGAGAGTTGAAGTGAGATATGGTGAGGAGAGGATAGAAGAGAAAAGGAGACGAGAGGAGAGGGGACGAAAATATAAGGAGTGTTTGTGTGTTAGCTACTATAGTAAGTAAGACTTTCGTAAAAAGCTCAAGTGGCTTCCTATACGCCGTCGCCGGGATTCAGATAGACTTTCTCTTCTGTACTGTGTATTACTGCCTCATTGGTCTAGTGGTTAGCGTGTTCGACTACAGACATGAGGTCCTGGGTTCGAGTCCCGGGTCGGGCCAATTCAAAAATCAATATTGAGTTTTCTATTAAGATTTTCTCAATATTTGCCCGAAGTTGGGAAGTTGGCGGTGTGATCCACCCCCGTGCCCCGGAGAGCACGTTAAGCCGTTGGTCCTGCGCCTGATCTCTCTCCGGTCGTGTCGGATTCCCGTCACATCGGACTATGAGAGTGAAGGAATAGAGAGTGCACTTGTTGTGTACTATGCCTGCCAATCCTAAGTGGAGCAGTGTGGTGGGTCTATGCTCTAAAAACCCTCACTCCTTGGAGTGAGGAGGCCTGTGCCCAGCAGTGGGACGTTGATGGGCTGCTACTTACTTACTTAATGTGTATGTATTAGGATATAACTATTTGTATGTATGTATATGAAAATACACCACCCACTATGTTCTACTAAAACTACTCCTGTACTAAAGGTTGTCTGGTAGAGATCGCTACCAAGCGATAAGACCGCCTCTTGTACTCTGCCTTTTTGTTAATAGATATGCACTTGTTTTGTTTTATAACATTGTGATGTACAAAAAAGTAATAAAATAAAAAATAAATAAAAATAAAGAGCTACATTATTGTCATACTGTGCAAATAAAAAGTTTATTTAAATTCAGCGTGTGTTTAAATCATACTACTTCGTCACATTAACGATAGGATGAATGAAGGAAATAAAGAATTAATGATGGATTGAAGTAATGAAACATTGAATTAATGATGGTTTGAATGTACGAAATAATGAATTAATGATGGAGTGAAGTAATGAAACATTGAATTATTTATGGTATGAATGTACGAAATGATGCATTAATGATGGAATGAAGTAATGAAACATTGAATTAATGATGGTATGAATTAATTATTGAATATATTTCTTTACATTATAATTTGATTTGTTACTGCTATATATTTATTAATTGCTTAATACAAGATTATTTTAAATACATTTTTTCTTAAATACTTTAAACAGAAACTTTTGTGGTTTATCGACATATTTATAGAATATACGGGTACATACCACAATTATATGTTAACATCGACAAATAATCATTAAACATATAATCTTTTTATATGTCTTTTCCTGATTGATATATATCGTCCACACACACATCCAATAATGATTGTTAAACAAATAAAATCCGAGTTATTTCCTTATTAACAATATCTGAGCGAATGGAGGGAATATGTTTACTCGTCGTAATAATGGAGATCGCGAACACTTTGATGTATTAATTGTATAATTATTCAACGAGCTATGTTTATTTGAATCGTAGAATCATGTGTTTTTGATCAAATAATTACTAGGAATAAGGTAGTAAATGCTACATGGTCAGCTGATGGGAGCTATGGTTGTGCTGTCGATCCCCCTGTCACTGCTAATCGAAGGCCGGATGTAATGTGACAAGCGATAGATGGATAAAAATGTGGGACATTAACAAAAAGCTTTACTTTAAAATGGTTAAGTAATTTCTACACTACGAATATGGTAAATGGTGCCCTGTGCGCCTTTATGAATAGCCAGATGGTGTCTCAAATAGCCAGACTGGCTGTACATGCAGGAGTGTTGGTACCAACACCTATGTATGGTAGTGAAAGTTGGGTATGGCAGAAGAAACACATAAGTAAAATAAATTCGGTAAAGATGAGAGTGTTGAGAAGTATGAGTGGATTGAAATTGAGTGACAAAGTAATAAATAATGTGGTAAGAGAACGTTGTAGTATAAAAGAAGATGTAGTGAGTAAAATTGAAAAGGTTGGATTAGATGGTTTGGGCACGTCGAGACAATGAATGAAAGGAAACTGACAAAAAGGATTTATGAGGCAAGAGTGAATGCGAAAGTTGGAAGGGGAAGACCAAGGCGAACGTTCCTGGACCAAATTCAGGACATTTTAAATAAGGGCCTGGTCAAGAGTACTCAAAACCGACGAACTTGTATGAAAGATTTAATGAGAATGAAAGAAGCGAAGGTGATATACAAGGATCGTGGCAAGTGGTAGGACGTGGTTTCTGCCTACCCCTATGGGAATGAGGCGTGATGCTATGTATGTATGTATGTATGTATGTATATAACTATTAAAAACTAACAGGGAATGGTAGTTTCTTAATATATAGGATAATTAAGGAATGTATTCGGCGGCAAACACACTCATTGGCGTTTAGACATAATTGCATTATAATGTGAAGTTATAAAAGATGTATATGGTAAAAGTTACTTCAGTTTTCGTTTTAATCAACGTCAGCTAGTTATAGTCTTTTATTTGTGTTGGTAAATCGGGCTGCTCTGCAATATAAACCTAAGTGTATTTATCTAATTTAAAACCTTTTTTTGTGTTATATATTTAATCTTAATGAATGTTGATGACACAATACTATTGCTATTTTAATAAAAAAATAATAGAAAATAAAAAAATTAACAAAAAAAGAACCGCCTTCAAAACAGGCTCCTCCAAACAAATTAATGTGCTGTCGCCAAGTCCTCATGCCATTGTACTCATATATGGCAAAAACCTTAAATATAATTTATTGCCAAGGTTCATTATGACACAGGGGTCTATTAGTTAGAAATTTAGTTTACCGTGGAGTCTTCGCCATATGTATACAATGACATGACATGAGGACTTGGCGACATATGCTCTAAAAAGTAAACAGTATTGGCGTATCCTTTTTTAGAGTTCTTCGTATTCTTATATTTCGAGTCGGCGTCAGCCAATGTAGGTGTGTCCCGAGTCTATACTTGGCAGCTCCAGCGCCGCTCACACCTATAGCTGTATTTGTAGGTACCTTGGCTGACACCGACTCCAAATATAAGAATACGAAGAACTCTGAAAAAGGATACGCAATTATTTTTTACTTTTTAGATCATATTATTTTATTTGTTTGGAGTAGCTTATTTTAAAGGCGGTTCTGTTTTTGTTAAATTTTTAGCAACATACGTAAGCACATTAGAATTTGATTACAGACAGTTAGGTATTCTGCCCTAAATGGCGTCTGTACTGTTAGCCGTTGAGGAGTTCCATTAATCATTATATTTAACTACGACAATCACTTGACCATATCAAATAATTGACTCAAATATCTGGATAACCTATAAAAATTTCTGCCGAGTTTCGTTAGTTTGCTCCTAAGAATTGAAGAGTTCCGTTGCTTTATCAAGATATCCCGTGATGAAAACCTACCCTTGAATTATATGCTTTTCAATAAGAGAAACGAATAATCGGAATCGGTTGGCGTGATCTTGAGTTATTCGTCCATCTGTCGCGCACATGCTTTACGCAAATTTAAGACTTATACGCTTTTCTCATGGATGCCATCGTCAGAACTGGATAACAATGGGACCCTACGACAAGCACCAGCTTTCATATAAAAAAGAATCATCAAGATCTGTTCACCCAGGCGAAAGTTATGAGGTAACAAACATATTGAAAACCAAGTCCTTTCTTTGAAGTCTGTGGAGAGTAACTATTGAGTTTCACGCTATTTTAATATATTTTGACATATTTCTTAAAATATGTAGAAGCGTTACAATTCCTTGCCAACCTATTATATGGTGTATATTTATGTAATATCATCTCATCCGTCTGTGCCATTAACCGAGGCCCATCACCTGTCCCATAAATGCCAATCTAAAATACACTTCCATTTATAACTCTATTCAGTGGTTTCCGGGAAAACTATTTTTACTTGTACGATTTCGTTATCCACATTTTATTCTTACTAACTGTAACTACTCCTGTACCAAAGATTATCTGGTGAAAAGCGGTAAGACCGCCTCTTTTACTCTGCCTTTTATGTAATTGCTTTACATTTGTTTACTATTATATATTGTTATGCAAAATTAATATTTAACTGTTCTCCGCGTACCTTACTGTACTTGTTACCTAGATAACTAAGCGAAGTCCAGAGAATCAGGACTCTATCCGACAGGGCCCTGATTGAAAGATGGAAAGAGTACGTAAGGTCTTCTGAGGCGGGCGTGGTAACTGTTGCGGCGATCGGTTCCCACTTGGAGCGTTGGCTTGCTAGACGTCACGGTTCTTTGTCTTACAGGTTGGTGCAGGTGTTAACCGGACACGAGTGACCCGAGCGCAGGGCGGTCGACGATCGAGGCCGTGTCTCCGCTCCTTGGTCAGTGGGTGTCGCGTGGTCACGGCGTGATCACTTTCCACTTGGCGCAGATCCTCTCGGGGCACGGGTGCTTCGGGAGGTATCTATGCCGGGTGGCCCGTAGGGAGCCCACTGAGGAATGCCACGAGTGTGGATCCGCCGTGGACACGGCGGAGCACACGCTTGCGGTGTGCCCCAGTTGGGATAGCCAGAGATCTGCCCTAGTGGCCGTATTAGGGTCGACCGACCTGTCTCTGCCCACCGTCGTGCGAGCGATGGTGGAGCGGAGGGAGTGTTGGAGTGCGGTGGCCTCCTTTAGCGACGAGGTGATGTCGCTGAAAGAGGCCGCGGAGCGGCGTCGGGAGGCGGATCCCGCCGCCCACGCCCTCCGTCGTAGGCGTCCGGCGAGAAGGCGTGCGGTCCAGGACCGCCGTCTTCCCCCTTAGCACTAGCCTTTGGGACGGCGGACCGCGGAGGCCGTCGTCCCACGTAGCAAGGCTCCGTAGGTTGTCGGGCGGCGCGCCTTCGCGCTGCCCCATAGGTAGCTCGATCCTTAGGATCAAGGTAGGGGCCCCTCACGGGGAGTCACGGCGGCGTGCGCAGTTTTACTCCATAGTTAACCNCGTCACGGTTCTTTGTCCTACAGGTTGGTGCAGGTGTTAACCGGACACGGGTGTTATGATAAGTACCTGCACCAGGTTGTGGGCTGTGTGGAGTCTCCTGCTTGCCGAGTGTGCGGAGCGGCTGTTGACTCGGCGCACCAGACTCTAGCAGAATGCCCGGCTTGGGGACCACAGCGCCATCTCATGGTATCCCTGGTGGAAAGTGACCTCTCTTTGTCGAGCGTAGTTGGTGCTATGCTCGGTGGGGAGTCACGTTGGAGAGCTGTGTTCTCCTTTTGTGAGTCTGTCATCTTGCAGAAGGAGGCATTAGAGAGGGAAAGGGAAATTACGGTCGGTGCTCCCCCCGGCCGCCGGAGGAGAGGGGGTGCCAGAAGGCGCAGTTTTGCCCGTTTGCTTCCCATTCCTTGAACCTCTGAGTCAGATACATCCAGCGTGCCAGAGCTGAATGCGTCAGCGAACATCTAGCCCCCAGCATACGGATGAAGAGGGTTCCGCTGGGTTTTAATGGGTATTCTGGTGCAGCCAGCGAGTCACACACTGTCGGATGGAGTTAACTTCATCTGACGTGCGCAAAAGTATTTCCCAGTGAGAAAAAAAAATAAAAACAACTTGTTACCTGGATGTATCTTGTTTTCTAAAATAAAAGTAGCTTAAGTTACTCTTTATAACATCAGCTATCTGCCAGCGAAAGTCTCATCCAAATCATCAGTTTTAGAGATTAGCCGGAACAAACATACAGACAAAAATTCTAAACATTTACAAAGGATAATATCAAGTTTTACAGCAGTCTCTTCTCGTTGGGAATTTTAAGAAAGTCGATTTATTTAAAGATAGTATTCAAATCAATATCAATTTTCGCTTTATATATGAAAAAAGCATGTTAAGCCTTTGCTACCAATATCTTAACTTTCCCTTCTATGCCGTGTGAGAGTACGTTAACCCTTCGCTGCCAATGTCTAAATTTTCTCTTCTGTGCAGTGTGAGAGTACGTTAACTCTTCGCTGCTAATCTCTAAATTTTCTCTTCCCTATTGTGAGCGTATGTTAACCCTTCGCTGCTAATCTCTTAACCTAAGTTACAATTTGTCGCCCAATGAGAATGCAGGAATAGAGTATGCACATTTTGTTTTATTGCTGACAGGTTATCTCTTGACTGTGAGCACCCCTAATGGTAAGTGATGATACAGACTAAGATGGAAGCGCATTAATCTAGGAAGAGGCAATTTACATCTTATGGTTCGTACCGGAACACAAATCTCTTGCTTGGCGGTACGTCCCAACTGGTGGGTTTCTCTAATTCATTCACCGCCAAGCTTTTAATATGTAGTTTATATACTATGTAATAATATATATAAAAATGTAAGCCCACTACATCCTTATTAATGAGGGTGTATGTGTGTGATTTATTCTGTTTAAGTTATACATACAGAAAATAATAATTAAAGAACTTAATTAATTTAAACTCCGGACTGTTGTTTTGCGAGATGTTAATCAGGCACAACCGTATTACTTCGTAAAGTTTGCGCAGATTAAATGGAATATGTAAAATAAATATGTTTAATGAATTTAGGATGTATTATTTATTTACATGAAAAGAATATTTAGATTTGAAATTGAATATATAACAGAAATATTGTTTATGCCTATATGCAGGTATCCTCACGATATTTTCCTTCAACGAAAAGTAAAATAATGGATTGGAAAATAAAGTCTTTAAGAAATTTAAAAGTCAGGTTTTTATTATTATTTTATAGGTCTTAATGTTAATTAAAAAAATAAAGGATTCTTTTTTTCATTTAATTTTGACAGTTGACATTGACAGCTTGGCGGGAATCTTTACGTAAACGTAGCGTTTTTGTGCTAACGAATTAATATTGTTCTGTTTAAGTTTTGACCACATTTTGTTATTTACTTGTTACTACAATACAAAATCTCCTTATTCTACACCCAATAATAAAAAAAAAAACAATATAGTTAATGCATATACATTGAAGTACAAATGGCGGCCTTAACGCTGAAATAGCAATCTCTACCAGCCAACCAGTATTGCTTAAAAGGGCACATAAAAAAGGAAGCAGATAGAGGTGTATTAAATCTATTTAAAAAAAAATAGCCCTCATAATCTACACTAATATTATAAAGAGGAAAGATTTGTATACTGGACCGATTTTAATAATTCTTTTTTCATTAGAAAGCTACATTATCACTGAGTAACATAGGCTATATTTAGTACTAGATTACTATAGAAATCTTTAGAAATTCCTATTAAAACCAACCGAAGGTGTAAAAAAATTAGCCATAAAATGTCTTTCATCGCATACGCTGTGAAGAGTATTAATGATAGGACAAAAAAATGTTCGACAATATTATAGAATATATCAATATCTACAAAAAACTTCGCGAGACCATATGTCTAACTATTGTAGTTACGTCACTATAACTACTTTTTTACATTTAACAAATTGATAGAAATGCCGATCAAAATCAGACCGTGTTATCCATACCATTTATAAATTTTTATCCAAATAAATAACTTAATATTCAAGACTGTCTCAATACCTGATGATTACTTTATGAATTATTGAAATCGGATATTCCATTCAAAAGATATCATGAAATTAAAATTAAAATACTTGCCGGCGGCGGCCGCCACGCAGCGCATCGCGTAACTAACTCGACGAGAGAGGGGCAGTGCGGGAGAAGGGGGTGCAAGCGATATTGAATATTTCGAGTTTTTTTAACACATTTTTATGCTTCACTTAAACACTTCTTTTCAGAGCTACTTAGTTTTAATATTAGGAATCATACTTTTTCATAATATTTGTCGATTCATGGTCGTTTTAAATATCATGCTTAATATATAACTTAAATATCTGTACCTATTTATGTCTAACCGTGCGAAGTCGAGACGGGCGGCTTGTAATTAATAAAACCAATTACTCAACTATCTTGTACAGGCAATTTTCTTTTTCCATCTTTTCAAATAAATTGCGGATTATCTTAAAAAAAAAAACTACTATATTATCTTTAAAAAAATACAATTAACATTATGCTGTGTGTATTTGTTACTCTGTGGTAAGGGACATTGCCGAGTTTCCCGCGTCGATTTCAGTCGCGAGTTGACTTTGTGCAGTAATGACGTAAACGCTTCCGTTTTAACAAACGCGTTCAGTTTAAGCGTACGTAAACAATATTTATGAAATAATACATTTAAAAATAAACAATAATTTTAAATATTAAATAATTACTATTATATCATATAACTGTCAGTGTGTGAGATGGATTTTTTATAAGACGTGTAACAAACAGTTTGTTTACAAAATTTTCGGAATAAAGTTCATCAAGTGATCATTAATTAAATTTTCAAGGTAGGTGAAGATAATTAGTTATTTTATATCTTACTTTGTGGCTTAACTGTGTAAATAATACAGTTTAATACAATTTTTACTCTGGATTTTTTAAATACATTTGCCCATATCAATAAAAGGATAAATTTAAAAAGGCTAAAGAATACAGATTAATAATTGAACGTAATTGGTTATTTCAAGTTTATTTTCTGTTAAATTTACTCTGAACTATTGTATATGAGTATATTTATTTTGACAATATAACTGCAATTTTTTGCTTAAACGATTTTTTGTTATTTTATATAAAGCTTTGAATTAGTAAGTAGCAGCTCATTAACGTCCCACTGCTGGGCACAGGCCTCCTCCCTTATATGAGAGAGGGTTTTTATAGCATAGACCCAACACGCTGCTCCACTGCGGAATGGCAGGCATAGTACACAAGTGCACTCTCTATTCCTTCACTCTCATAGTCCGGTGTGACGGGAATCCGACACGACCGGAGAGAGATCAAGCGCAGGACCGACGGCGTAACGTGCTGTCCGAGGCACGGGGGTGGATCACACCGCCAACTTCCCAACTTTGGGCAAATATTGAGAATATCTTAATAGAAAACTCAATATCGATTTCGAATTGGCTCGAACCCAGGACCTCATGTCTGTAGTCGAACATGCTAACCACTAGACCAATGAGGCAGTAACTTTGAATTAATATTTTTAAATTCTTATACATAAAAATTTAAGATATATATCTTAAATTTTTACGAATTAAAAAAATCTTTGACCAGAGCCAATTAATGTTTGGATCTTAATCTATCACAGTTAACAATTTAACTTACGATATAGGGATTTAGAAAATAAATATTTCAACTTATTGTGGCAGCCTCTCTTTACAGAGGTTCGATCCCGGTAGGGTAAACTTAGGAAATTGCATTTTATAATTTGTCTGAGTCTGGAATGGTGACAGGCTTCGGTCGTGGATAGTTAACACCCTACTAGCAAAGACGTGTCAAGCAAATAGTTTATGTTCCGGTTCAATGCTGCGTAGAAAACAAAAGAGGTGAATTACCTTTTACCTGATTAACGCACTCCCATCATCACTTACCACCACGTATAATCACCGCCTCACAGTCAAGCGCGAACCCGTCCGCAATTTAAACTTTTGAAATGAATTGTAACCTAAAGTGTAGCATTATATATACATACATTGCATTACGCCTTATTTCTATAGGGGTAGACAAAGACCGTGTCCTTCCACTTGCCACGATCCTTTCATATCTCCTTCGCTTCCTTCATTTTCATTAAATCTTTCATACAAGTTCGTTGGTTTAGAGTACTCGTGACCTGGCCCTTATTTAAAATGTCCTGGATTTGGTCCAGGAACGTTCGCCTTGGTTTCCCCTTCCAACTTTCGCATTCACTCTTGACTCATAAATCATTTTTGTCAGTCTCCTTTCATCCATTCTTTCTACATGCCCAAACCATCTAAGCATACCTTTCTCAATTTTAGTCACTACATCTTCTTTTATACCACAACGTCTCTGTCACTCCATTTTAATCCACTGATACTTCTCAACGCTCTCATATCTACCGCATTTATTTTACTTTTGTGATTTATACGTAAGTGTTGGCACCAACACTCCGATATGCACAGCCAGTCTGGCCCCTTGAGACACCATCTGGCTATTCATGAAGGCGTACAGAGCACCATTTACCATATACCCTGCATTCACTCTTCTTTCAATCCCAAAATTTCAAGTATAGAAATTCTTTCACCTCTTCCGCTTGTTCCCCATCTATCAAAATATTGCCATTAATCATAGATTCATCTCTTTCAAAAAGCATATCTTTCGTTTTGTTTCCATTCACTTTCATTCCTTTCCCTTTCAAAGCTTGATTCATAATATTTATGACATTCCACAATTATTTTTATTATAAAAAATACACATAGCTGGTTTTGTTTATGAAACTGTCGTTTTATTTAGCTGTACTAATATGATGAAATGCAAATGCAAATGCAATGCACTTATTAAAAATATGTCATTTATCATCAGTACCGATTTTTTTACCATCCCATCATCAAAGGTTTCATTAGTACTATCGCCTGTCTTCGTTTTCAGAAGCGGTCTCCTAATACCCTACATATGTTTTATTTATCTTTATTATTTAATAAGCAAAACAATAATAATATGTAGTCGAATATTCCAATACTGTGGGTGTACGAATGCATTTATCCTTTACAATCAAGATTTTACGATAACCTAAAATATCAATTTTAAAAGGGTAATAAATATTCCTCTTAACATGCTTTTAACATTTTAGTTGTTTCTATAAATAGCTATTTATGTGAGTTATGTAAATTGTTATTGCATTTTTTTAAATGTATTTCATAGGGCACGGTATTCTACTGATTAATAATACAGTTATATCGCTGGTGCAGTGGTGTGAGCAATCACTTCGCTAGCAGAGATCATGTGTTCGGTTCTCTTCAGGAAATAGAATTAACTAATTTGTCAAGTCTGGAATTGTGGAAGCTGTAGCTTCGACTGTAGCTTACCATTCTACCAGCAAAGAGACACCAACAAGCACAAAATTGAGTTCCAGTACGATTCTCTGTAGACTGCATCACCATCTATCATCAGGTGAGGATACAGTCAAAATCTAACCAGTCTGCAATAAGAAAAAAATAGCAGTAAAAAAACAATGTTATGCAGAAAGAATAAGAAGCAAATTATTGTTTACCAGGCTAATGCGCTTCCATCTTGACTATCATTTATCATCACGTAAAATACAGACAAGCGATGTCCTACAATAAAAAAAAAATACGTAGAATTTGATTGCCAAAACCACACTCATGAATTATAAACAAAAATTAGTTACGAAATTTTTTTTAAAATGGTGTGCGTGGGATTTAATCTTATGAACGATAATATTTAAATCTAGTAATATTTATTTACACTTGTCTAATATTCGAATCTAGTCATATTTATTTACACTTGTCTAATATTTGAATCGAGTCATATTTATGTACACTTGTCTAATATTTGAATCGAGTCATATTTATTTACACTTGTCTAATATTTGAATCTAGTCATATTTATTTACACTTGTCTAACATTTGATACTAGTAATATTTATTTACACTTGTCTGATATTTGAATCTAGTCATATTTAGTTACACTTGTCTAATATTTGAATCGAGTCACATTTATTTACACGTGTCTAATATTTGATTCTAGTCATATTTATTTACATTTGTCTAATATCTGAATCTAGTCATATTTATTTACACTTGTCTAATATTTGATACTAGTAATATTTATTTACATTTGTCTAATATTTGAATCTAGTCATATTTATTTACGCTTGTCTAATATTTGATTCTGGTAATATTTATTTACACTTGTCTAATATTTGAATCTAGTCATATTTATTTAGACTTGTCTAATATTTGAATCGAGTCACATTTATTTACACGTGTCTAATATTTGATTCTAGTCATATTTATTTACATTTGTCTAATATCTGAATCTAGTCATATTTATTTACACTTGTCTAATATTTGATACTAGTAATATTTATTTACATTTGTCTAATATTTGAATCTAGTCATATTTATTTACGCTTGTCTAATATTTGATTCTGGTAATATTTATTTACACTTGTCTAATATTTGAATCTAGTCATATTTATTTAGACTTGTCTAATATTTGAATCGAGTCACATTTATTTACACGTGTCTAATATTTGATTCTAGTCATATTTATTTACATTTGTCTAATATCTGAATCTAGTCATATTTATTTACACTTGTCTAATATTTGATACTAGTAATATTTATTTACATTTGTCTAATATTTGAATCTAGTCATATTTATTTACGCTTGTCTAATATTTGATTCTGGTAATATTTATTTACACTTGTCTAATATTTGAATCTAGTCATATTTATTTAGACTTGTCTAATATTTGAATCGAGTCACATTTATTTACACGTGTCTAATATTTGATTCTAGTCATATTTATTTACATTTGTCTAATATCTGAATCTAGTCATATTTATTTACACTTGTCTAATATTTGATACTAGTAATATTTATTTACATTTGTCTAATATTTGAATCTAGTCATATTTATTTACGCTTGTCTAATATTTGATTCTGGTAATATTTATTTACACTTGTCTAATATTTGAATCTAGTCATATTTATTTAGACTTGTCTAATATTTGAATCGAGTCACATTTATTTACACGTGTCTAATATTTGATTCTAGTCATATTTATTTACATTTGTCTAATATCTGAATCTAGTCATATTTATTTAGACTTGTCTAATATTTGAATCGAGTCACATTTATTTACACGTGTCTAATATTTGATTCTAGTAATTTTTATTTACACTTGTCTAATATTTGATACTAGTTATTTTTATTTACACGTGTCTAATATTTGATACTAGTTATTTTTATTTACACGTGTCTTATATTTAATTCTTGTGTTTTTACTTACAAGTGTCTTATGTTTAATTAAATTAATGCTAGTTTATACGTGTCTAATATTTGATTTTACTAATATTCATTTACACTTGTCTAATTTTAGATTTTTGTAATACGTATTTACACTTGTCTAATATTTAATTCTAGTATATTTATTTACACTTGTCTAATATTTGAATCGAGTCATATTTATTTACACGTATCTAATATTTGATTCTAGTAATATTTATTTACACGTATCTAATATTTGATTCTAGTAATATTTATTTACACTTGTCTAATATTTGATTCGAGTAATATTTATTTACACTTATCTAATATTTCATTCTAGTAATGTTTATTTATACGTTTCTTATATTTGATTCTTGTGTTTTCATTCACACGTGTCTAATATTTGATTCGAGTAATATTCGTTTACACTTGTCTAATATTTGATTTTTGTATTATTTATTTACAAGTGCCTAATATTGTGATTTAACTAATATTTATCAACACGTGTCTAATTTTAGATTGTTGTTAAATTTTTTTACACGTGTGTAATATTGGATTCCAGTATTATTTACTTCTTTGTGTATTAAACTAATAAATCCTTCAACGGGTGATATCGTCGGAAACAGTTTGTAAAAGTACATAGAAGGACATATCAACGTCAAAAGGATATAAATATCGACACCCAAAGCCTAGTTAAATATTTCCTTCCAATAAGCTATACGTCACGTAGCTTTGAAAGGAATAAATCTCTGTGAATATAACATTATCAGATCTGGAGCGGAAACTAAGTCCCAGTATGTTTCCATATTCTTGGAAAACACGTATAAATTTTGACATTTCAATATGTTTTGATTTATTTAGCTTAGACTGTTTTATAACTTCAATTAACAATATACAATTAACCATGCTAACATTATATCGAACCTTAACATTAATACAGAAAAAATAAAAGTAACTAAATTGCGCCATCAGAAGCAAATTGATGGGTGCCCATAAGGCTGGCAGCGTTACCTCTTGGGACAGCGATACTTAAACGCTGTCCGAAGTATCACCCGGCCTTAGGGTCACTTTTACCCTTAGGACCCCACGGTCCCAATGTCTCCACGCCAAAAGGCACAAATATGTATTCTAAAGCAAGGCTCTCATATTTGCACCTCTTGGCGTTTTCAGCTTGTGACGCCGCTCACGTTGATTTGGAGGTAGCGTCAATGTGAGATGGTGCAAGCGTATCAACACATGTAGCATCCCAAACCAACGACCTTCCCTTTTTCCAATCATCAACGACATACCATCAGGTCTCTTACCATCATCACGTGAAATTCCATTCGGCTCGAGAATAGCCGGCACGTCAATGGTGACAAGGGTCCTTCTGATGATGTCGTTGATACAGGCGTGTCTCGGAACACGATATGTTTTGATACATGTTACAATTTGTTTACGTGTAAAACAAAATGTTTTTTACGTTAGGTATGTGTAAATCTTTTGGGTTTTTACTGTGTTCCGGTCACACTTTACCTAGCAATATATGACAAAATACTTATAAATAAGAAGAACTTTATTATGATATTGTATGCCTCTTCGACGACTCATACTTACGAAACTATTATTGGTTCTAGCCACAAGAATAATAACTTGTAGGCTTCGAAATTACATACATAACATTACGCCTCATTCCCATAGGGGTAGGCAGAGACCACGTCTTTCCACTTGCCACGATCCTTGCATATCTCCTTCGATTCTTTCATTCTCATTAAACCTTTCATAGAAGTTCGTCGGGTTAGAGTACTCTTGACCTGGCCCTTATTTAAAATGACCTGGATTCGGTCCAGGAAAGTTCGCCTTGGTGTTCCCCTTCCAACTTTCGCATTCGCTCTTGACTCGTAAATCTTTTTTGTCAGTCTCCTTTCATTCTGTCTACGTGCCCAAACCATCTAAGCATACTTTTCTCAATTTAAGCCACTACATCTTCTTTTATACCACAACATTCTCTTATCACACTATTTCTTACTCTGTCACTCAGTTTCAATCCACTCATACATCTCAACGCTCTCATCTCTACCGCATTTATTTCATTTATTTAAGTGTTGGTACCAACACTTAAATAAGTGTAATAAATGTTAACTAGTGTAATACTGTGATAGTAGAATACAAAAAACGTACACCCGACTGAGTTTGTTATGGGCTCTTCTCAGTTCAGGGCGCGAAGGAACCCTCTTAACTTTAGATTGTAAGTCGTTCTTTAATGCTATCATCAGTGATTCATTTAAATAATATTTGGAATAAACGATATTTGAAAATTCAAAAGTGCTGTAATAAGCCTTCTTTTTCTTTTTATATAGATAAAATGAAATGCAAATATACAATTCCGATAACAGCTTTCTTTTATAAATTCAATATAAATCTAATATGACTCGAATACGAAATAAACTATACGACGTTCTTTAACAAAGACTATCTGTCGAATAAAAAAGGCTCCATTTGGAAAAAGTTACGAACATGTGTAATATAATTTAATACAATGCAAACAAATAAGCGTTGGCGTTAGAAGAAGTCGCAAAGTGTTTTATTTAGTAAACTAGTTATAGTATAGTTAGATAGATAGAGTACTCTTTATTGTACATGTCGGGTTTAAAAGAGGGTAGGCCGGACATCTGAAGGAAACATATGATAAGGAATATATTAAATAATTACACACACACACAATACCTATCTATCTATATATATAAAAGAGATATCCAGTTATCTATCTATATATATATATATAGTTATCTATCCAGACTTGTTACGATATCTCTGGAACCATAAGGCATAGAGACTGGAAATTTGGTGAGAATATTCCTTTTGACGAGCAGAGGTCAGCTAAGAACGGATTTTACGAAATTCCACCCGCAAGAAGGGTTGCGGGGGTGTTAATTATTGACTCATCACGAGATCTCTGGAACTATAAGGCGTAGAGACTGGAAATTTGGTGAGAATATTCATTTTGCCGAGCAGAGGTTACCTAAGAACAGATTATATAAAATTCGACCCGCAAGGGGGGTTGCAGGGGTGTTAACTATTGACTCTTCACGTAAGGCGCAGAGACTTAACATTTGGTAGGAGTATTTTTTTTGATGAGTAGAGGTCATTCCTTTTGATGAATAAAAAACATTTATTTGTAAGACAATTTGCTTAAATTAATGAAATGGCTATCCAAAAAACATTCCACGCAAACTCCACGCGGGTTCAACTAGTAATTAATAAATGGCAATGAGTTTGCCTATATGACAAAGGCAGAAGTCTGGTGAATTTATTATAGCAGCACTGTTTTTCACAAAGACAAAGTTCCATGCCCTGACGCAGTCACTAAGAATGCGTATCGAACCCGCGATGTCGGCTCTCTTTATAGCACCCCTAGTGCGCTATCGCTGACCATGGACCTCATACGAATGCTCAGAGTCACTCAGCGTGCGAAGGAGAAGGTTATGCTCGGAATTTCTCTACGTGATCAAATCAGAACTGAGGTGATCCAAAGCATAACCAAAGTCACCGATATAGCCCTACGAATAGCGAATCTGAAGTGGCAATGGGCGGGACACATGGTCCGACGTACCGATGGACGTTGGGGTCCGAAGGTGCTGGAGTGGCGAACCCGCACCGGGCGGCGCAGTGTAGAGAGACTCCCACACGGTGCTGCTGGAGCTAGGTGGTGCAAGATGTCCAGCAGTGTACGTCCATCGGTTGAAGCGACGAAGACGATACAATTGCTTTATACAAACATCTACTTCCATCATACACAACTCGACGGACTCGACGGACTGATAAATTTCATCCATATAACCTGGATGCATGGCCTTCAACCACACTTAGATACCGTCGATCTTTTTTCCCACGGACGTGTAAAATGTGGAACGAACTCCCGCCAACGGTCTTCCCGCAAGGCTATGATGCAGATGTGTTTAAGAGGCGAATCAACTCCTACTTATTAGGCCGGCAACGGATCAGTAGTACCTATGGTGCTGCAGGTGTCCATGGGCGGCGGTGATCACTTAACATCAGGTTACCCGCCAGCTCGTTTGTCTGCCATAACTATATATATAAAAAAAACACTACAAACACGAAACGATTAACACAAAAATAAACTCAATAGATAGTAAAAATTGGGCATCATTATCGCTTATTAGCTATTTCTACCAGGTCTAGTTAGTTGTGAGTCGTCGTTGTCGAGTTATGTTTACAAAATAAAATAATCAATGTTATTTTCAAGTCATGATACTGATTATCATCACTGTATACGTTATTACAATGAACACAAGTTGATTTAAAATTTTTATTGAACATAAGCTTATAAAAAGTTCTATTATATTGCAAAAGATTACTTGGACTACAAAAAAGCTTGTATTTCTTTTAAGAGCGAATGAATTGCTTTATCTTGCTAATGAGCGAAAAATAACCGATGGAAATCGTTGTAGGTTCTGTGGGTTCTTCTCATTTCTCTAAACAAGAATTCACGAGTCTCATCATAGGCCATTATGGATTTATGGGTGTTTTTATAAATAGAAAAAGCATCTGATATTAAGTGGGAACATGTGATATTGAACCAAATTTCAAATCAAATCAAAAATATCTTTATTCAAGTAGGCATATTACAGCACTTTGGAATCGTCCAATTGTATATTTTTTTCCACACTCTGATTCTAATATACATCTGATGATGGTACTCAAGAACGGCTTAAAATCTAAAGCTAGGAGGGTTCCTTCGCGCCCTGGTCCGAGAAGAACCCACAACAAACTCAGTCGGGTATATTTTTTACCATCATCATTACAATAACATATTAGTTCACTCCCAGGCGTTTCTATCGTCTAAGTACTCTTGCAACTTATAATACGATTTTTCTATCAACTTTCTTTTAACAAAGACTTTGAATTTATTAATTGACATCTTTAGAACGTCTTGTGGGAGTTTATTATAGAAACGTATACAGTTACCCTTAAATGAGTTGTTAATCTTATGCAGCCTACTAGAATTTATAACAAGTTTGTTTTGGTTTCGTAAGTTATATGATGTAAATTCACTCTTTTTATTAAAAGAGTCAATGTTTTTATGTACATACAACAAGTTTTCTAATATATATACGCAGTGAACTGTCGTTATGTTCAAATCATTGCAATACGTGCCGGACGTAATCTAATACGCTAGATAGAAAATTTTAAATAAGGAGTGACGTCTTAAGGATAAAATTCTTTATTTGTCTCGGTAAGGGACGTCTTGGAAAGTTGTATCACTGAATCTGACGGCTGAAGTTAGTGTGGCCTAGTTTTGTGAAAGAATTGCTTAAGGACCGTAAAAAGTAAGCACTTTAGTGGCTGAAGTTTATATATTAATTTGGACAATTTATTTCGTCCCTGGTCCGAATGTTACAGTAATGATTAAACCCCTTTTTCAACTCTTCATTTTAGTTTACATTCTTCCTATATATCGACGGTCCCTACGTATAACGAGTCTTGTATAAACTTGACATTTGAAGGAAGGCGATGTTTTCTTCTGTGCCTTTGAAGAAGACATCGCTTCTCGGATCGCCAAAGCCCGAGTCACCTTCGCACGTCTTAGGATTAAACTTAAAATCTTTGGGTCCAATGTTATATCTGTATTGCTATATGGGTGCGAAATGTGGATGGTCATCAAGGACATCATCACCAAATCCAAGTCTGCGTGAACCGGTGTTTGCGTCGCATCCTCGGAATTTACTGGCTCGAAGTAATCTCTAACGAAGATCTGCTAGAGATCGAACACCAGATCAAATTGCGAAAGTGGAGATGGATCGGCGATACGCTATGTCGCGATTCCAATCATATCCCCAAGCAAGCTGTGGCATGGAATCCTCAAGGTAGAAGGAAGCGTGGTTGGCCCCGACAGGCTTGACGCCGTTCCATACTGGTAGAGGCGGAGAACATTGGAATGATGTGAAGCGTGATGCTCAAGATCGTTCGTGATGGAAAATTACTTTGGACGCCCTCTGCCCCACCAAGGGGATATAGGATATTAAATCAATAAGGCGATGTTCTTGGGAAGTGGATAACTGTTCTCATATAACTCTTTGCATATATCGACGGCTCCTACGTATAAAGAGTTAAGTATACAATTCTGATTAGGTGGGGCAGTGCTTTAAAGATACATAGGTATTTCAGCTTTATCAGTTTAGAGAAGTTTTTGTATTTGTACACATTTGGAGGAAGACTGTGGAGATGTTCTTAAGAAATGGATAACTGTCTAATACTTCCCCCATATATCCACGTTCCCTATGTATAAAGAGTCAAGTAGAAAATCCTAATTTTGAAAGGCCGTGTTTCAAAGATATACAGGTCGTCGTCGCTTCAACCGATGGACGTCCACTGCTGGACATAGGTCTCACGTAATGATGTCCACAAGGCCCGATCTTGCGCCGCCTGGCTCCAGCGGCTACCGGCGACCCTCTTTATGTCGTCGGTCCACCTTGTGGGGGGTCTCCCTACACTGCGCCGTCCGGTGCGGGGTCGCCACTCCAGCACCTTTGGCCCCCAACGTCCATCGGTCC
>JACTOM010000880.1:444738-465794 GCA_015832385.1 Elymnias hypermnestra | reverse complement strand
TCTTGGTTTTCTGTCTACGGGGTTTATAGAATTTCATCCCAACCGTATGGACAGTTTCCACTAGCCCATTGTTTAGTTCGTCCACGGATTCGCATTCCTCGAGGCAAGCGAAGCGGTTTTGCAGCTCCAGTTGAAAGCTCTCGGGGTCTTGGATATGAGCGCGAGTGGGTCAGATGTGTATAAGAGACAGTTCCAGCACCTTCGGGCCCCAACGTCCATCGGTTCGTCGGACTATGTGCCCCGCCCATTGCCACTTCAGGTTCGCGATTCGTAGGGCTATGTTGGTGACTTTGGTTCTGCTACGGATCTCCTCATTTCTGATTTGATCGTAGAGAAACTCCGAGCATAGCCCTCTCCATCGCATACTGAGTGACTCTGACCTTTCGAATAAGGCCAATAGTCAGCGACATTCACTCTTGATTCATAAATCCTTTTTGTCAGTCGCCTTTCATTCACTCTCTCTACATGCCCAAACCAACTAAGCATACCTTTCCCAATTTTAGTCACTACAACTTCTTTTATACGACAACGTTCTCTTATCACACTATTTCTTACCCTGTCACTCAGTTTTAATCCACTCATACTTCTCAATGCTCTCATCTCTCATCTAACGAACGGACTATTTTGTTAAGGGAGCCTTTCGAGCTGTCTCTCGTGAAGTAGTCGTTTTAAGAGAAACAGTGCTAATTTGTATAAATTCAAATAGTAAAGTAATTAATAGTAATGGTACAGAAGAGTTTGTTAATGTTACCTCGCATTGCACAACATTTTGTAATATTCCACAATGTCCTTGGTATTTTTAACTGTTGTCACTATACCATTCAATAACTCCCAACATTTCAGAACTAGGCGTAGTATAACAGTTGTCTGTATCTCAATATATCTGAAAAATATCTGTAGATATTTTCAATTGATCTAGATTCTTACGTGCAACATTGTCGCGCAACTAACCCCACTTGGAGGAACCAGGATCGCCCTGCAGATAGCTATATGTTGGAATAATCGCCAGCATGGCGCTGTATAATGCATCCACATAGATTAATGCCCGATAAAACTTTCTTACTGCTGGTACTGCTGGCCGAGAGAGTAATTTAGCAATTAGAGCGATACGGGCTACAGTATCTTGGAAGGCAAGCAACTCTTTTGGTAGACGATCCCCCTTGAGAGTTAAAGGCGGAAACACCTAATGCCGATGAGGTCAAGAGGGTCAAGATACTCGCTGATAGAGCCTTGATCTAAATATGGAGGGCTGAGTCCCCATTGGCTGGTGGAGTCATAGTAGGGGTATTCCGCCCTCATTTGTAGCAGTGGCTGGGCAGACATCACGGATTGTTCTCCTACCGGCTGGTGCAGGTGCTAACCTGTCATCTCGAAAATACCTATACCAAATCGTTGGTTGTGAGTCATGGGCCTCCTGCTACGAGTGTGTTACTCTTATAGACACATCGCATTACACGGTGGCCGAATGATCAGCTTGGGGATCACAGCGTCATCTTCTGATGTCGCTGATCAGTGCGGACCTCTCGCTGGCAAGTATTGTAGGTACAATGCTTGTCAGCGAGTGTTCCTGGAATGCTGTTGCCACGTCAAAGAGAGAGGACGAACGCAGTCGAGGCACGGAGGTTTATCCAACTCCTTCCTCTATAGTGCATATCTATAGTTTTGTGCCGGTTTCATTCGGAAGGGCCAAGGTGGACTGTCACGAAGGACCTCCGATCTTTTCATTCAAAAATGTCGAGGGCTCCGCTGGGTTACAGAGCAATATATGCTTACGTACAAAATTTATTTATATGCAATATTTATACATATTATCTATTGATATATTCTTGGGTACAAAAATTGCAAACTTAATCCATAGCTTCGTATATTGTTAAGTACAACGTTTGTAGACGTTTTCCATAGCTTTAAAAAGTTTTAGACTGTCCCCTTTTACATTTAATTTCGTTTTTTTTTTCTTGTTAAAAGAAGTAAACATAATGCTCAAATCCTTCGATAACCTTCTATGAAATTTCTCTACAATTATTTTCATTTCGAGCTCATTTTGTGAACGCTTTTGAGGTTATTTTATCGTATAATCGCTTTGTGACATAATTTACATTAAACGTAATCTCTGCATAATTAATTCATAACACAACCTCGAGGCACTTTCGTATTTATAATTATTTAAATATCAAACAGATATTATCGAGTATGAACATAAGCCAAAGATTTACGTGTTTAAAAAAAATGTACTCTTGCTAAATATTATCAATGAAGCTTTGAAAGGGAAAGGAATGAAAGTTATGCTTTTTTAACGAGATGAATCTATGATGAAT
The DNA here is from genome assembly GCA_015832385.1 of Elymnias hypermnestra. NCBI lineage: Eukaryota > Metazoa > Arthropoda > Insecta > Lepidoptera > Nymphalidae > Elymnias > Elymnias hypermnestra. Next base: position 463,479 of record JACTOM010000880.1, on the reverse strand, counting down.
GGCAATATTTTGATAGATGGGGATCAAGTGGAAGAGGTGAAAGAATTTGTATACTTGGGATCTAAATTTACAAAAGATGGAACATGTGAAAGTGATATTAAAAGGGAGTGAATGCAGGGAATATCGTAAATGGTGCTCTGCACGCCTTTATGAATAGGCAGATGGTGTCTCAAAGGGCTAGACTGGATGTGCATGCTGTGTGTGAGTGTTGGTGCCAACCCTTATGTATGGTAGTGAAAGTTGGGTATGGCAGAAGAATCACAAAAGTACGTCCCCAGTTGAAAGTTACATCTTCAAGTAACAGTCTTGAACTCGTTGAGAAAGAGAATATATTTTAAAACTTTGTGGGACCTGCTGCATCCTGAACTGTGGCAGCAGAGGTTTGTTAGGGATACTACTCTTTGGGCCTCCAGACATCAAGCTATCACGACAATTTAGAAGGTCTCTCACTCCCTTTCCGAAGCCTCCTTCTGTGAGATTAAAACCTTACAGAAGAAGACGACTGCCTTCCGGCCAAACTGGCTGCTGAGCAAAGGTTTTCTTCCAACCAGCGACATTAAAAGATCCAATTGGGGACCCATATCGGGCATTCTGCAATAGTATGAGGTGCTGTATCAACAACTGCACTATCAAGGCAAATTTAGGAGACCTGCGACTCTTTAGGCTCCTTAATTTGCCTGGGGATCTAACCCAGGTTAATTAGGGGAAGCGTGTACTCGCATCATTGCCGCGTGACAGCATCAGCAATCACTAGAGATTAGAAGGTCTCCCTCTCTGATTCCTTCATCTGTGAGATTACAGCCTGCTCTCAAACCATACTCGCAACTTGAGCATTATAACTGACGATGTTCAACAGCGAGAGTTTTTCGCCAATCAGCATTAAAGGATGCCACTGGGGAACTTTCTGCAACAGTATGGTGTGTCTACAAATATACCATCAGGACAAATTTAGGAGCTCGGCGAATCTTTGGGCTTCTTAATTTATCCGGAAATCGATCCCAGGTCTAACTAAAAATACTGTGTCAATCTCTACACATCATCGTACTGGATAACATTTCATAGACGCAGTTTAATGCGCTACCATCTTAGACTGCATCATCAGGCGGTACCACAGCGAAGCGGTATACTGTCAGCAATAAAATGATATTGATTACCAACATTCCAAGTCCACAAAGAATTACGAAAAACCAATAAAATCATATAAAATATGCATTTTTAACGACATCTGTTCCACCAATATTGTTAAGTGTAATACCAGGTAGTGTTACCGAATGAGGTACCATAATAATAAAAAATAAATCACTTTATTATTATATTCAAGGTATTTGGAGTCCATTTAAAATTACGGTTACGTTATTAAGGATTTGTGGAGGCAATAAAGGCATTAAGACACCCAATATAAAGCCTTTCGAAAGTAAGAAAATCAATCTAATTAATATTTATTTAGGTAGGCTTTTAAAGCAATTTCGTGTCGTTTTATCATATTACTAGCTAATTCGTGAATTCGTGGGTGTTAAAGTCAAGCTTTAACCTTTCGAAAATAAAAAATGTACACACAGTGAACCGTCATTATTTTCTCTGTTCTAAAAGGCGTTCATAATCGTCTAGTTTTATCGCGTAGCTATAAAAACTGACATCACGTGTCATTGTTAAGATTTTATTGTCACTTTCCTTCATAAATGATTCATTCGGCAGCATTAAATGACCTTTTAACCTATATGAGGAAATCTTCTTTATACCTTTCTACAATTCCTATTATTTTACAAATCTTATTAAATAGCAATGAAAAGGAGAGAAAGGAGCATAAAGCAAAGGGGCGTAGGGTTCTCCGCCGACATCGTCATTAACGGCATCCATTATTCAATTTCCATACTGTGGGCGTTGGTGGGTAATGTTGGTGCAATCAAACACTTTATTAATTAACTCAGATTACAAACGCATTAATATTAATATCTAGGAACGCGACAGTTTTAATAGTCGACCGCTCTGGCGGACCGTCACCCGAGAACTTTCGAGTCCGCCACCAGCTTACGACACATGACTCTGTCCCACGCCGATAGATAGATGGCGCCAGCGTTCCACATACAAGTGCACTCCGACATTTTAATGGGTTTTCAAATAGACCTATAAACCTTTTATAAAAATGGTCGTATGGTATTTTAAAAATATAAAAATTTTAACAAAAATAGAACCGCCTTCAGAACAAATTTATAAATATATTAATATGCTTTAAAAAGTAAGAAATAATTGCTTATTCTTTTATAGTGTTCTTCGTATTCTTATATTCGGAGTCGGTGCCACCCAAGGAAGATGTTCCCCGGGTCACCACTTGGCAGCTCTCGCGTCTCTCCCACCTATATATGTAGGCGCATCGGTTCTTTTTTGTTAAAATTTTTATTTATTTTTTGATTTTTAGTAAATCTGAAGTAAACGTATTGAAATGCAGTAACAAACGTAAGCTCATTGCTATTTGATTACAGACACTTATATTTTCTGCAATAAACCGCACCCTTACTGTAAGCCGTTGAGGAGATCCATTGATCTTCATATTTAACTACGACCAGCACTTGTCCACACCGAAGTTACGATAGGCAACACAAATATCTGGATAGCCTATAGAAGATTCTGTCGAGTATCGTTCATTAGCTCCTAAGAATTGAAGAGTTCCGTCACTTTGTCATGGAATCCATCATCAGAACCTAACCAAACTATCACAAAACAACCCTTGAAGTATATCCTTTCCAATTAAAAAAGAATCATCGAAATCGGTTGGCGTGATCTTGAGTTATTCGTCCATTTGTCGCGCACATGCTTAATGTAATTTTAACACTTAACCGGTTTTCTCATGGATGCCATCATCAGATCTGGATGCAAAAAAATAGGACCCTATGACGAACACCTTTTATTTAAAAAAACTTCATGAAGATCGGTCCATCCAGTCGGGAGATATGAGGTAACAAACATAAAAAAAATACAGACGAATTGATAACCTCCTTTTTTTGAAGTCGATTCAAAATATACAGTTCTTGCAATACAACAGCGCACTTGTTGCTATTTTCGTTTTCTTTAACTGATTAGCGTCGGAAACTGGAATGAATTTGGCGTGAAAAACGCGCGACTGACAATCGTTTGATAAGCAACGAGCAAACGTCTTATAGGTCTCTCTCACTCTTTGTTGATTTCTGTCCCTCTTCCGCATTAATTTCTTTCACATATATCTCTTCCTAAAATATAAAACAAGGAAAAATCTTAGTTAAACTGTAGTGAAATCGATCGACGATAACAAAAGTTATTGGTAATGATGCGAATTGGTTTCGTCGATTTTCGTTACTTCCTTAAATAATCTAAGGCTCTTTTTAATCTTCGTAATTAATCATGCTTTCCTTATCAGTATAAACCGAAATTTGACAAGTCACTGGTTCTAAAAAAAGAAATTAATGAACCCCTAAATTTCCTGGTTGTTTTATATTCAAACAGTTTTCTTTGACTTAACAGCTGGGACTGAAAAATTGCTTTGTTAAAACAATCGGATAGACCTTTCTTTTGTTAGATATAAAGACTTCTTCTTTGGCAAATAAGTTGTTCACTTCGTATTAAGTAACATTTGCTGCCTTTAAATCTGTACTAATACTAGTTGACCCGCACTACTTCGTCTGCGTATACTTAAATGTGTAATTGATAGCAGAACCCATGCTTAAATAAGTGACCAATATGTCACAAACTCCTCTGTTTGTTTGTTCGCGATAAATTTAAAAAGTAATGAGCGAATTTTCATATAGGTTTATATATATATATATATATATGTCGGTTCTCCGCCGACATCATCGTTAGTGGCATCCATAATTGAATTTTCCATACTGTGGGCGTTGATGCAATCAAACACTATATTAATTAAATCAGATTATAATGATCAGTCAATGTTTCCGATATCAATTTATAAAAACTCATTCATAATAATAGCTAGGAACATTGACTCTGTCACTATTGACTCCGTGCAACGCCGATAGACAGATGGCGTCAGTGTTCCGCAGACTACCACACTCCGACATATATATGTCGGAGAATAAAGGAGAAGGCGGAGCATAAAGTATAGGGGCGTAGGGTTCTCCGCCGATATCATCGTTAGTGGCATCTATAAATAAATTTTACATACTGTGGGCGTTGATGGGTAATGTTGGTGCAATTAAACTCTTTATTAACTCAGATTATAATGTTTAATCACTTAATGTTCTCGATATCAATTTACACTAACTCATAAACAATAATAGCTAAGATCGCGACAGTTTCAATAGCCAACCGCTCTAGTGGACCGTCACCCGAGAGCTACCGAAAGACGCGCGCCGGATTGTCACTATTGACTCTGCCCCACGCCGATAGACAGATGGCGCTAGCGTTCCACAGACTATTACAATGCGACATATATAATATGTTAAGGTTTTGTATGTTATATATCGACAATTGAATTAACTAGGAAGTGTCGGAATAAAATCAAACCGCCTGGGACCTTTTATCGAAAACTCTTCCTAATTCCTTAGAGATATAACAACATATTGTATGGCAGGATAAATCCTTTTTTATATATCTACAAAAAAGTCTACGATGGTATACATCGATCTTCTAAGGATAACTCTGTACATTAAAATTAATTGGTCTCGACACTTGCTATCCTACGAAAGACGAACGATATACTCGTAGCTATAATGTCCCCGACTTGCAGATCATTAGTTTTAAACAAACCCTAACTTATCCTATGTCCTAAGTAGAAAAAAGACCAGCAAAGTGAGAATATATCATCAAAAATCGTTTATGCATACACAATTTATCCAATTGAATTCATTTCATTGTAAAACATGCCAGGTATTAATGAAAAATTGTTAGTTATTTACCATTTACATATATAATTAAACTGGCACAAGCGCTAAGTGGATTATCAATTACATCTGTTTTGTCAAGAACAATATTAAAGTGCCTTGCAAATGTTACAATAATGTATATATAAATAAAATTGAGGTGTCAATTTATAATTTTATATACAGCTTTTACTTTATGAATATATTAAGTATAACTTTAAACTCGCAGTGCCCCGAATAAAGTATTCCCTCTTTTTTATCGATATAAATACATAAAGCCATAATGGTGAGAAGCGTGGATTCTCTTTAGCTATTAGGTTTTTTTTATAAACTTTCCAGTCCATCATTATGCTTTTCGATGAAGGAAAACATCGTAAGAAAACCTGCATATCCAGGAAATAATTCTGGGGTATGTGTAGCTTGCCAAACGGCCTTGGAGCAGCATGATGGATCTATTCTCTGGAAATCCTGTCTCCTACATGTGAGGAGGCCTGTGCCCAGCAGTGGCTGATGCTTAACTTACCTTTCATAAAATAATAATTAAAATTCTTATTTTATTAATCTTTTTCATCATCGAGTGCCTTCTTCCAAATAAAGTTTATAGGTGAGTAGGTGGAAAAGAGCTTTTGAGCAATCTTTTCGAATTGTGCTTAGTCTACTCACTTATATCTGGTGTCTATTGCCGCTTTAGTCTACAAGATGCCTTTTTTCATCAATGTTGTGTCATCCTGCCCTATAGTATCAAGCTTGGGTATTCAAATAGGTCCTCTTTTAAGATAACCGGGAAATGTCACCTTTCTTCACACGATGGTCCTTTTTCTTATCGTGTCCCTTCGGTTAACGAAGATTGGCAGTCAGCTTCGCGTATTCCATTCTATTCTTCGCGAGGAGGAAAAGTTTAGCGGGGTTTCTTATCGCTATTCAGTGGCGGATGTTCCTAAGCCACGATTTCTTTCTGCGGCCTACACTTCTTTTGCCATCAACTTCTTCAAAATGAGTTGTAGGAGCTCGTAGCTTTTATGCTTTAGATATGCAACTTTTCTCATCTTGACGGTTTGCAAAAGTCCCGATTTTCGTCTGATTTGCCGCAGAAGTGCTACATGTAACACCTTGTCCATCCAGGTAATGGCCAACATCCGACGAAATATCCACATTTTAAATGCATCAATCCACTTCCTAAGGTAACTTTACACTTTAGTAAAACAAATATGGTTTTATACCACTTAACATAAGCAAAGTGACTCCTTATTCAATCTAGACCCCTAAGTTTTCATCATATTCCCACAGGAAGACGAACTACGCAAATCACATCACAGAGAACAGTTTGTGTTATGTAAAAGTGCCTTAATTTAGATGACCTCCTCTCGGTATATGGCTTAACGTCATCCTATACCACTATTTATAGCAAATACCATATAATTTATTAGGGTTTGAACTTTACGTCCGCATTAAGTGATGCTGAGCTAAGACCTTTTTTATTTCTTCTAGATCATATGCCATGCGTTTACCTCAAGGTGAGTGGATTTACGATATAATTTAGTAAAATCTCATCTATACGGTTTTCCGATAAGACGTTTCATATTGCTATTAAAAAAACAATCAATGGAGATTTATTTCATTGTGAAGAGAAAGGTTTGCAATTGACGACGGTAAATGGTATCACCCAAATGGCTGCCATAACTACACCTTAAAGACACCGCGACAATCAAAACAATGTCCTTCAGGACGACAAAGTGTAGATACAACTAAAAGATAAATTAACTTTTAACGTTGTCTAGCTTCTTAGACTATATCATCACTTACTGATGATAGTCATCTATAACTGGGGGGAACCTATGTTTTTAGAAAGGTTGCAAATGTTTCGAAGATATTGGTGAAGGCCACAATTGTTAAGAGGATATTGTTGCGGGCCACCAATGTTATGACGATTTTGGTGCGGACCCTAAATGTTAAGGGGATATTGGTGAAGGCCACAAATGTTTTGAGGATAAAAATATGGAAATTTGTATGAGTGTAGAAAAAAACAAAAGACATTGTGTGTAAGAATAAGAACTATATAATAACGTATTTAAACCAATTACCAAAATGTGTTAAATAGCAAATAGAGGTAAGCATGTTGCAAATGAATAAAATTAAAAAATTTAGAAATAGAAGTACTGTAAAATATATCACTACATAGAACTAGCAAATTGTTACTATAAAACAAGCCAATACAAATACCAGTTAACTTACAAGATCAATATAACCAAAATGTTTTACCGCTTTCGTAGATTTAGAAAAGGCCTATGATGGAGTGGTGAGGAATGAGCTGTGGTCAACGTTATCAACGTATGGTGTGAGAGGTAGTCTAATTAAAGCATTGAAGTCTATGAGGATTCTAGTGCCTGTGTCAGAATAAACGGAGCGTACACGGAGTGGTTTCCTGTCGAAAGAGGTGTTCGACAGGGATGTGTTGCGTCACCATGGCTGTTCAACCTATTCATGGATAACTGTTTGACAGATTTAAAAGAAAGTATGTATGGGTTAAGAATGATTGAATTACTCATCAAATGTTTTCTCTACGCTGATGATCAAGTAATACTTGCATCATCCGCAAATGAGTTACAGGAGATGGTAAATATAATGAATGAAGCTTTGAAAGGGAATGGAATGAAAGAGAATGTATATATATTTACAAAACGAAAGTTGTGGTTTTTGAAAGAGATGAATCTATGATGAGTGGCAATATTTTGATAGATGGGGAACAAGTGGAAGAGGTGAAAGAATTTCTATACTTGGAATCTAGATTTACAAAAGATGGAACATGTGAAAGTGATATTGAAAGGAGAGTGAATGCAGGGAAAATGGTAAATGCTGTCCTGCGCGCCTTTATGAATAGCCAAATGGTGTCTCAAATGTCTCAATGGGTCAGACTGGCTGTGCATGTAGTAGTGTTGGTGCCAAAACTTATGTATGGTAGTGAAAGTTGGGTATGGCAGAAGAATCGCATAAGCAAAATAAATGCGGTAGAGATGAGAGCGTTGAGAAATATGAGTGGATTGATACTGAGTGACAGAGTAAGAAATAGTGTGATAAGAGAACGTTGTGATTTAAAAGAAGATCTAGTGACTAAAATTGAGAAAGGTATGCTTAGATTGTTCGGGCATGTAGAGAGAATGAATGAAAGAAGACTGACAAAAAGGATTTACGAGTCAAAAGTGATTGCGAAAGTTGGAAGGAGAAGACCAAGGCGAACATTCCTGGATCAAATCCAGGACGTTTTAATTAAGGGCCAAGTCAAGAGTAATCTACACCGACGAATTTGTATGAAAGGTTTAATGAGAATGAAAGAAGCGATTAGATTTGCAAGAATCGTGGCAAGTGGAAGGATGTTGTCTCTGCCTACCCCTATGGGAATGAGGCGTGATGCTATGTATGTATGTATGTATCAATATAACTGGCCTACTATAAAAATATATCACATAGTGAAACAGCTTAAATATAATAAGATACATACTTACACCAGATTAATATGCAGAATGTTTAAAAATAAACCATATTGTAAAATTCATTAACCAATACATAATTAAGTACTTACTAATGGAATTGTAACCGTATTCTTAAGAACCCAAACTCTTATAACAATAGAAAAGGTCTCCGACCACCATTAGGGGAAAAAATTTAAAAAAAAAATGTTAAGAGGATGTTGGTGAGGGCCACAACTGTAATGATGATATTGTTGCGGGCCATAAATGTTTAGAAGAGTTTGGTGCAAGTTACAAATGTAATGACGCTATTGGTGCAGGCCACAAATGTAACAAAGATATTTGTGTGGGCCATAAATGTTGAGAGGATATGTTTGCCGGCCATATATGTTGTGATGATATTGATGCGGGTCATAAGTTTTTAGAGGATATTGATGAAGGCTACAAATCTAATGATGATATTGGTTTGGATCGCAGATGTTTGGCAGACGTTGATACGGGCCTCGGGTGTTTAGACGATATTGGTGAAGGCCACAAATGTTATATGACGCATCAGGTCATATTTCACCCCATATCATAATTTTCTTCGACAAAACTATTCTTTTGCTTCTTGAACCATATTTATGTACTCTAATTTGTATACTGCCTGGCTTACATGCCGCTGGTTGCAGAACCCTAATTATATTAGTAATTTGATCAATTGGTTTGAATCAATGTTCAGGATGTTCAAAGAAGCATAACTTATCACGTGTTACATTAATACAGTTTTCATTGTAGTCTTCTGTCGACGTAAACAGTTTTATTTATAGAATACAATATAAATCGAAATGTAATATTGGAAAACATGTTTGTGTCACGATGAAATATCTCCAGTCCTCAAGACGCTCACAGGATTCAATTGCTTTCCAGTTAACTTCAAATACGAGATTTAAGTCAAACACTATTTCAGTTCCAAGACACTATTAAATCGTAATACAACTTTTTCATATCAATCACAAAACATTACTAGCTTATTTTCTATTATTTATTCTTCTTCTTCTATTTGGCTTTCAGGTGTTACATGGCACACCCAATTTCGCCATTGTCATGTAGATTGGAGAAGGCACGTAGGAGATTGTACGGTTTATGACATTCCAAACCAGAATTTTGATATTTTATAAATAGTTGACAGTTATTAAAAAGAGTGAATGTATATCATATAACTTACGAAACAAAAACAAACTTGTTGTAAATTCTAGTGGGCTGCATAAAATTAACAACTTATTTAAGGGTAATTGTATACGTTTCTATAATAAACTCCCACAAGACGTTTTAGAAATGTCAATTAATAAATTCAAAGTCTTTGTTAAAAGAAAGTTGATCGAAAAACGTATTATAATTGCAAGAGTACTTAGACGATAGAAACGCCTGGGAGTGAACGAACTGCTCTAATTTGAATTGAAATATATTAAACTAATATGATATTGTGATGATGATGATAACAAAAAAAAAAAAAACATAACACCCGACTGAGTTTGTTGTGGGCTCTTCTCGGATCGGGGCGCGAAGGAACCCTCGTAACTTTAGATTTTAAGTCGTTCTGGAGTATCATCATCAGACGTATATTAGAATTAGAGTGTGGAAAAGAAAAGAAAAAAATATGCCTACTTGAATAAAGATATTTTGATTTGATTTGATTTGACACTTTATTTATAATAACCACCACCACTAAAAGTAAAAAAAAAATAAGTTTAGGGACGACACAATGTAAAATACTCAGATGATGACTACTTTTTACAAAAAAAATATAACTTCATTTTATTACATTTAATAAATTTACAAAGATATTTACAATAGGGACTATATACAAGGTTTAATAGATACTCAACATTTAAATGGAAAGGAGCAGAGGAAGAGATAATGTTATATATAGGATGGGTTATTTTAGGACGATTGAACATGATATGGGAAAGCCTTCGTCTAGGCCACACTCACAAATTGAGTTGTCCCTGATCCGGAGTTTCGCTAGATGAACAGGGGAACACAAGTGTCCAAGAAGCATTCGTGATATGGTAGAGGAAACAGAACGATTTGCATATCTATGGAGAAAAAACCAGGGTCGCCTTGGGATATTTGGTGGTATGGCGGCATAATATTTACCTTAAACCGATTTTGATGAAATCCAGAATGAATTTCAAGACTTATCCATGTAAGACTTGGAAAGCGAACTTATTTCGTGTGAGTAGTTTTGCAAATGTTCGAGCGTTCCATCTTGGACTGCTGCTTTAGCGCATGAGTCAGCTGTCTCATTTCCAGGGATCTATTAGTTTTGGTTAAACGATAAAGGCATAGTTTCTCAAACATTTATTTTTATCAACCCACAAAAAAATCTGAAGTGAAATATATCTGTGGTTGCTTTGTAATATAAGATTACGATTATTATTGACTAATTATTAATAATGCTTTGAACTAATCTAATTAAAATGATATTAGGTTTTGTTAATGTTTATAGATTTATTCTGTTCTTGCTGTTCTCTGATTTTGCTTAAAATGCTACACTATATTGTGTCACTGCACTATCACTAACTGAATAGGTTTCTTTTAAGTCTTCTCTTTATTTTGGTGATATCTAGAAGTTTCTATAACTTCAGGATTTACTTAATTGTGTCTTTGGTTAATAGAACAATAATAATTTACATAATAGAACGAATGCCCAAACCTAATAAGGTTTGGGCATTTTTGTTCTATGTACTTATTAATGAGCTCTGGATTATTAAATAAAATGAAATGCAACCCTTTGCCTATATATTATATAATAGTAATAATAATAATAATTTAAATCGACATAAACTATAATATAATTAATGACTAACTAGAGGTAATATTCAATAATGTCTTAAAACGCTCAGTTCTTAATGTCAGTGAAAATTATCTCAACAATATATATTTGAAGTTTATTTTTTATCTTTTAGATATTATGCATTATTAAACGTTGTTATATTTAATTGATTAATATAGTTAGTACTGAAAGATTTCTAGATTTCACGTGACGGCGTTGCAACATAAGATTAATTGAATGTCATTCAATTTGAAATTGTGAATTTTGATATGAGAGTTAAATGTAGATGTATACTTTATTGAATATCACAAAAAAGGACCAAAGAAAAATGCAATAACTTAACATAAACTAAATTTATTTTGCAATTGAGCGGTCTTATCGCTAAATAAGAATAGTAAACCAAGATTGAATTGATGAGATTCCGACCCTTTCTGATCTATTCCTTAAAAATGTAAGATGTTTATAAGATGGTGATATTTCATTATATCAAACTAAATTTTAAAATTAACCCCTTGCATAAACAAGTGTCTATTATTTTTTTTTATCAAATTGGCATCCTTTTAATAAACAGACATGACCGTGTCAGGGGTCGTGACCCCCAGGTTGGGAACCGCTGGTTTAAAGGGATCAATTACCTAATTTATTTATGCAATAGAAGAACTTATGATTTCTCTGCTCTGCTGCCTTATTGGTCTAGTGTTTAGCATTTTCGACTGTAGATATGAGGTCCTGGGTTTGATTACCGGGTCAGTACAATTAAAAAATCGATATTGAGTTTTCTATTAAGATTTTCTCAATATTTGCCCGAAGTTGGGTAGTTGGTGGCGTGCTGCACTCCCGTGCCGCGGAGAGCACGTTAAGCCGTCGGTCCTGCGCCTGATCTCACTCCGATCGTGTCGGATTCCCGTCACATTGGACCATGAGAGTGAAGGAATAGAGAGTGCACTTGGCCTTTGCCCAGCAGTGGGACGTTAATGGGCTGCTACTTACCTTTATACTACGATTTCAACCTAATCGAGACGCCTGACATTTAAATTGCTTATGTAAGGCTCTGGTGACTCGTATGGTAATCGCTGAAGGCGACGAGGCGACGCTTCGCCACGATATGCGGTGGCCTCACGTGCTATTAGAGATGATTCACATCAAAAATCATTGTCGAGTTTTTTGTATTTTATACGCTGTGGAATTGTTATTGCGTATTTAACCCTTTTACTCAATTGCGGTCAAAGTTTGTTAATTTATTGCTTGTTGAGCAAGAATGATGGGCAATACATTATTAATTTAAAGTTGGTGGTATAATGTAATGTCATGTTGGTGGTATGTAATAGTTCAATGTATTTTCCGAGCGTTATAACATTTTTCAACCAACCATTTTTCGACCAACATCTTGGAGGATAAACGGGATATTGTGAGCTATCCTTAAAAGATAGACAAATGCTATATCGAACTTTTTGGTAGATCTGTAAAGGGGGAATTATTTCTGTTCACGCCAGCCGTGGCCCTATCAATTGATTTCGACCCCTGGACTCGGGTCCATAAAAAGTCCAGGTTGAATTGGTCCCTGAGCCGGCTGGAGGAGAAATTCCACCTAGAGGGTCAAACAGATGTGAATCGAGGTACCAATTCCGCTGTTCTCCTCGTGGCAGGTGACTGTTCATGGAGGGGTGTGTTTGTGCGTGAAATGTGTCTTACGTGACCTGCCAAGGCGTCGAGGAGAGCTGATGTCGGCAACGCTGGTCTTCCTGTGCACTCCAAGGCGGTCCCTTGAATCACCAGGCACAAAAATGTTTCAGAACTAAAGCCCACGTGGGCTTGAATGGACTGTGACCGCGTAGACCCACCCCACTTCACGCAAATCGAGAAATAGAGGCCACTAAAGATCCTTATCGAAAAGACTTCACCACTCCCAATCACAAAACCAAAAAATTGCGTGGAATTCCACCAAAAACCCACGAGGTGGGCTTCTTTTTCGCCCTTTCAAAAGCCTGATTGACAGCTAGTCATAGACAACTCTATCTTTGCTCCATACTTTATGGAACAGCGCAGGAGGCGCCCTCTAGTATTTAGGGCTTAATACCTCGGAAACCTCCCAGATGGCGCGAACAATTTCGTCATACATTAGGCATCGTTTTCGATCAAGATCCCAAGCTGCTTGATTTTTCCAACTCATTCCATAATTATGGCTATATTTAAACCAATTTATCCAAAGTCATAATAAATTGCCTCAAAGACTACCTCATTGGTCTAGTGGTTAGCATGTTCGACTACAGACATGAGGTCCTGGGTTCGAGTCCCGGGTCGGGCCAGTTCGAAATCGATATTGAGTTTTCTATTAAGATTTTCTCAATATTTGCCCGAAGTTGGGAAGTTGGCGGTGTGATTCACCCCCGTGCCTCGGAGAGCACGTTAAGCCGTCGGTCCTGCGCCCGATCTCTCTCTCCGGTTGTGTCGGATTACCGTCACATCGGACTATGAGAGTGAAGGAATAGAGAGTGCACTTGTGTACTATGCCTGCCAATCCGCAGTGGAGCAGCGTGGTGGGTCTATGCTCTAAAAACCCTCTCTCATATGAGCGAGGAGGCCTGTGCCCAGCAGTGGGACGTTAATGGGCTGCTACTTACCTTACCTTACCATAATAAATTATATGTATATATCTTCCTCAAGAGTTACTTTGTCTATTAGAGAAAAGACAGATGGCGGAGGACTTCCTCCTATAGGATAAAGTTTAGCTGCTGTCCTTACAGAAAACTCATTTATAGGCTAAAGCTATTAACATCCATGGAAATGTGACAATATACTTCAATGACGGTCGTAAATAACTGCCATAAATCCCACTGCCTCTATTGTTGGAGCTACCGTAAAAACAGAGGCTGTATTTTGAATGGTGTCGTGAACTGGTTTCTATTAAAATGACATACAAACAAATGTGTCATTATATATGTTTAGTCATTATGAAATGAAAAAAGGGAGTTTTGAATCGTTAATTTTTTTCACAAAGTATGTATAAAATTACGTGGACAAGCTTGAATAACCCCAAGCGGAATCGTCGACATCCTTGGGGGGAGAGCCAGAGGTTCGCTTACACAACCTACCTTTGGCATTCTGGATGAAGCAGTCTCATTTCAATGATTCATAGAAGAGGAAGGCGAAGCACTAACTGACGCATCCTGCATATCAGTCTCCTCCTTCAGCTACACAAAAGATTCTCCTACCATCCAGAATATTTATGTACCGATAGCCGAGTACATTGATCTCCTTGGTATAAAATGATCATCTACGCTTAACTTCCGGTAGTGCATTGAGTCCAAAGCACAAACTGTGGTTAAAAAAGCTTAGTCTCCTTAATAAGGTCAAACGAAACCTCACACCAAAAAAGCTTTCGATACTTAGACTAATGCAGCTTTGCTACCTTTGGAACGGTTCGGCCAATCACCTTGATGCCTTGGATTCGATGGATCATCAAATCATAGGCGATAGAAAACTCGATCGAAGCATAGTACTATATATACAGGATATATTCTCCGTCGCCTTTTTACTAGACATAGAAGCGATTGGCATCCGTTCCTGGTGGACATCCCACGAGTCCGCACAAAATGTTTTGACCAATCGTTTCTAATCCGCACCACAAAGGAGTGGAATGCCTTACCAGCTTCCGTATTCCCAGTCTCCTACAATCAGGATATTTTTAAAGTCAGTGTAAATAGGCACCTCCTAGGCAAGCGCGGTCCATCCTAGGCTGCGTCTTACCATCAGATGTGACTGTAGCCAGCGAATACATATTGCGTCAACTAATCCCGTTAACGAGAGGTTTTGACATGTCATTGAGATCCCCAGTCGGAATGAGTTTAGTGTCCTTGTCGACACGGTATACCAGCGTAAGGGCCTCTAGAGGCATCACTGATGGGGGTGACCTAAGTGACATAAGCCAGCGAAGCAGGATGGACAACTGTAGCTTCTTTTTGTGAGGCCTGTTATCTCGCTAGAGGAGGCTTATGAATGGGAACGGGAGTTGGCCCCTGCTATCCGTAGCAGAAGGCTGAGTGGCGCCTCCTCCCATAACCTTGCACCTTGGTTCTTCCGGGAGCCGCAAGCAAGCCACTGGTGTCCCACTTTAGGGTGACGAGGGTCCGCTGGATTTCAGTGTATAGTGTAGAATCACGTTAATGTATCGTATAGCGTTTTATTATCTGTATTTAATTTCGTCAATTATTTTTTTATATCTGTGGATATCATTCTTGAACGTTTGTCTATTGTCGTTCTTTCTCGATTAAATATTCTGGATTATTGTCTTTGGAACGTAAATGTCAGTCATTCATAGGACGGGGTGTGTGAAAGCATTTACGGTGATAAAAAAAAGAAGGACACTGCCAACACGTAGTGTACCAAATCTATGAGGGCTCCAGGCTTATTGCAGGCTATCAATTCCTCGCAGCCGACAATCTGGTGCGGTATTTACCAAAAAAGCCACGAAATTTATCTGCCACTAGAATTGGAACTTGGATAACGTTCATCGCCTTACAACGCGAATGTGGGTGCTTTACAAGCCAGTCCATTATACTCAGTAAACTCAAGGAGTATAAATAATATACATTTAGTCTATTTAAGCAATTCATTCTTTTCAGCCACTATTTTCGCCATAGTAATCCTTAAAATTTTAAGTATTTAGAAAAATAAGCTAGTGAGTTTATTTTTCTAAATATGTTGTTTGCCATGTTTGCCTTCGATTAATTCACCCCCCCCCCTTAACTAATCGATAATAACGAATTAAAATCGAAAGTTACGAGTGCTATCTTAAGTTCTGAGAAGACCCCACATTTAAGTTTGAAAATACGAAGTTGGGTCAATTAATATCAGTATAGATATATCTACAGTATAAAACATTGATTTTATATTAAGACCTGTAGTATAAAAGCCGTAAAATGAGTTACTACAATGAAAGAGATTCATCAGGTACGGTCGTAAATATGCAGACATCAAAAGGGTCTTCTTTTATAGCGTTAATTTAGAATCGATAGATATCTTGATTACTAGCTGCTACGCGTAGAACCCGAGCCCGTGGGAATATGGAGCAATCAGTCTAAACTAATATTATAGAAAGGAAACATATAGTTATTTATTCACGATTAGAAAGATGTATTTTTTTTCCACGCTGGGAAATCCTCGCGGATGCCTGGAATACTCGAGGGGATGTTCCAGGGTATGACGGACTCATACCGGCTAAAACCTCCTACATCACTCGGAGACGGGGTCACGAGAACGCGATTGACAGACATTCGCAATCTCGCCAGCGTGGTGCCTGTTTAGGCCCAACTCGGTCAATGACCAAAACTTTCTCCGAAGGTGGATTGCCTGGAGCACCTGGTAAGCCACCGACCACCTGGCGGGACCGCTCATTGTTGGGCAACGGACTCCGCTTTCGTTACCCAAAGGTAGGAGGGAGACGGCGGTCGTGGGCCTCTCGCCTCTTTCTCGGCCTTCTCCTGCGAACTGTCGAAGTGGCCACGTTCGCCTCCCTTAACAGTTTCGCCATCTCATTCCGCGTCATGACATCCCCGCAGAAGAAGAGCGTAGCACACCATGCAATGACGGTGGGGAGCAAGAGATCCACACCGATAACCGCCACGGTTGCGGAACGTTGAACAGTCCAGGCTGTGTGGGCCATGTCAACGGCGCAGTCACACTCGTGGCACGACTCGGTAGGCTGACACCTAGACACTCCACACAGGTACTTGCCAAAGCAACCGTGGCCCGACAGAACCTGCGCGAGGTGGATGGTTACTGTGCCATGTGCTCTGTTTAGCCATTCTTTATTTTTTTTATATTGCTGACAGATTAGCGCTTGACTGTGATCTCACCTGATGGTAAGTAATGATACAGTCTAAGATGGAAGCGCGCTTATCTGTTAAGAGGCAATATACTCCTTACGGTTTCTACACAGCATCGTATCGGATCACAAATCTCTTTGTTTGGCGGTACGTTTTTGCTGGTAGGGTGGTAACTAGCCACGGCCGAAGCCTCCCACCAGTCCAGACTCAGACAAATTAGAAAATACAATTTCCTAAATTCGTCCTACCGGGGATCGAACCCGGGACCTCCGCTAGCAAAGCGAGCACTTGCACCACTGCGCCAGCGAGGCCGTCATTCTTCTAATATGGGCCGGATTGCCAATACGGTTTCATGGCCCACTTTTGGTTGACAGAGCCGCCCCTTCCATTTGGCTATCAGAGTGGCTTGTGCTATTTTGCCACCCTCTTTCCTCCGCAAATTGTGGCGGAGACAAAAATATATTTTCACTGTCCGATATTAATATAATCCAAAGTGTGAAACAAACTATTGATGATACAACAAAACAATGTTCTACAATATTACAGAACGTATTTATATCTTCAAAAAACCCAACACCATATGCCCAAGTACTGTATTTATGCCACTACAACTACTTTTTTGCATTTTACCATAAACCATATTATTCATACCACTGTGTTGATCCTTATTTTTTTCGCTGGGAAATACATTTACGTACGGAGTGTGGGACTCGCTGTTTCCAGAATACCTACTAAAACCCAGCGGAGCCCTCTGCATCTGAAATAGGGGGCCAGAAGATCGCAAAAGCATTCGACTCCAATGGCACCCCGAATGCTGTCTACAAAAGGCTCATTAAAGTAAGGGATAGCAGGCGGGCGAACGCACGCCTTCTACTTCCTACCCTCCTATGATTAGGACGAGGGGAATTATGCACGGCGTCGCGTTCTCTCACCAGCACCTCTTTCTGCAAGATGACTTCGCTGCCGATCATTATGTTAATTATTTTCGACAGCGAAAGGTCACTCCCAATTGTGGACATCAAGAGTTGCCGTTGTGGCCCCCAAGCTGGACACTCCGCCACCGCACGGTGCGCCGTATCGACGAGAGCTCCACATTCGAGACAGGCTAGTGAATCCTCGCACCCTACAATTTGGTGCGGGTATTTCCCGAAGCATCCGTGCCCGGTAAGCACCTGCACCAATCTGAAGGTTTGACGGACAAGTGGGCAGACGGTATGTAGATTGCCAAAGAGGAATTATGCTTAGTTCAGTGGTGGGCGCGTTGTTACTGGCAAGCAAGGCTGGAATTACGTTCCGTATTGAAAATTAGAAGAAAGTGATTTATGTTTGAATTACGACTTCGTACGGAAGATTGAATGGCTGTAAAACTGTTACTAAGGAAAATCAGATAAAGAAGGTATAAATAATTGTATCGAGAAGAGTATGGCTTTGCTTTTACAATACATTTTAAATTATTAATAAATAAAAATTTTAACAAATAAAGAACCGCCTTCAAAACAAACTTACTTATTTGTAAGTTTGTTTTAATGGCGGTTCTTTTTTTAATATATTCATTAATTTGCTATAAAAAGTAAGAAATAATTGCGTATTCTTTTATAGTGTTCTTCTTATTCTTATATTCTTATATTTGCTGCTTAGAGCTGGGAACATCTACCTTGGCTGACGCCGACACCGAATATAAGAATAAAAGAATACGAAGAACACTATAAATGAATACGCAATTATTTCTTACTTTTTATAGCAAATTAATGAATATATTAAAAAAAGAACCGCCATTAAAACAA
>JACTOM010000880.1:349481-430860 GCA_015832385.1 Elymnias hypermnestra | reverse complement strand
TAACCTGTAGCGTCGCCATTGTGACAGTGCGTAGGATGGCGGGTCGTTTTTAGCCGGTAAGAGTCCGGCATAACCTGGACGTCCGCGGCGTCCCGGTATCCTATTGAGGATTTTTTTCCCGGCTTACCAAAAAAAAAAAAAAAAAAAAAAGGGTTATCCTTTGGAGATAATTGTGTACTATCGCAATTTTTTTTATCAATCTTTTTATGATATATAATTCCGTAGTACATTAATTTGATCTATCTAATAAGGTTTAGGCAGCGTTTACGAAAATATGTTTGTTACCATCACATTACAAACCTTTGATGTTTCCAGCTTTTTTGTTCTATAATATTTATGTGTTATACAAAGAAATCTTCTTCTTGAACCACTCTATATATCACTGAAAACTGCATTTAAATAAGTTGAATAGTTTAAAAGATATAAGCGAATAAACAGCCAAAGTGACTTCATTTTATACTAACTCCAATAGGCTTATTAAAAGTCAATAGGCTTATGAAAACGCTTCTAACTTAAGATATATATTAAGCTAGTTTAATATATAAAAATAAAAACAATACATAACTTCTATTTCATTTATAGAGAGAACTTCCGAAGGCGAATTTGTACTTGAATCTTGAACTCATTTAAATGATAATTACAACGCTTACATTAGTATACGTTATGACCTTCAAATACGGTTAGTTTAGACTTTTGAGTTACAATTATATTACTGTGTAGTTTTAGTCTCCTTAAATTATACGATTCAAGAGCATTTAACAATTATTTATCTGCAGAGAGAGAGAGAGCACTTTTATTGTACACCACATAAGAAAAAAATATACAAAAAAAGATGAATGTAATAAAGTGGCCTTATCACTATTTAGCGATCTCTTTCAGGCAACCTTTGGGTTAGAGAGATGTCTGATAAATGAAAGGGGTAGTTTTTTTCGAAGTGTGTAGTTGCTGTTAGCCCTACTGGCTTTGACAGTGTAACCGAGAGGGGTGGCGAGCGCAGAAGCGCCTCCGAGGGGAGGGCTCGTAGAAGGGCCCTGCTGCGTCGTGGGGGAGACGTTGCTCTAAGGGCGCCTCCTGTGAGACTCGGACCTAGGCTTAGATCAACGTTTGCCGCTGGTGAAAAGGACAATCGGACCAAAAGGGGTAGTGTGGTGACATCTAATAAACCGCCTTTTCATAGGGTTCCTTCCCCCCTAGTCAAGATGACATTCAAAGTGCGTCATTCTTATACATGTTTTATGAGTCCTACTTAGAATGTCATCTTGTCTATCAGGCCCTTGTTATATAAGTTTTCCTGCGATTTGAAGTCTTTTTAATGTTTTTTGTTTCAATAACATATCTGTCAATAATGTCTTCAGAACGCCTTAATTACAGCAAAAGTTATTTCAATACCTAAAAAAACATATCACTCTTCAGCAACATGGATTTTTCCACGTAGGTCTACAACAACAAATTTGATTGGTTACTCGACTGAAGTCTTCGAGGCACTTGATAATAATATAGAAGTTCATGCCATATATACAGATTTCAAACAAGCATTTGATTTAGTCGAACACGAATTGTTATTAACAAAGCGTCGAATGGGAATACATGGTTCTCTTCTAAGATGGTTAAACCTTACCTAAAATACCGTTCACTATTAGTATGTCTTTACGGTTTCAAATCTATAGTCCAATCTGTTCCCTCTGGGGTTCCTCAAGGATGGCATTTTGGTCCATTGCTTTTTAAAATTTTTATAAACGATCTTAGTTATAATATTACATCGTAATTTAGATTTTATGCTGACGATGTAAAAATCTATCGTGTTATCAAAAGTGACGACGACACTTTAATGTTGCAAAATTACATCAATAGATTGGTGTTATATTAACCTCATGACTTTAAATTGCCAGAAGTGCATGCATATTAAGTTCACGAGAAAAAAACTCAAGTAAATGACAAATATTACATTCACAATGTGTCGCTTAAAGAAATTAGAGTTATCCGTGATCTAGGTGGATATTTTGACAGCTCCCTTACATCCCGCTATCATTAGGATATTTCACGACAACTTAAGATATTTCATCATGCTGACTTGTCAATTACAATTTATTTTTGCCTAATCCGAAGTATTCTCGAATATTGCAGCCTCGTTTGGTGTTCCAATTATAATGTACTTTATGATAGAATAGAACAAATTCAGAAACGTTTTCTGTATCGGTTAGCTTACGTAGGAAGCAGGCGTTAGGAAGCAGGCGTAAAGTACGCTTGATATAATTTTGTTTTATAAAGTTATTAACGGTCTTATAGATTGCCCTGCCATTTGCCATTTTGTCGCACGAATTTAGCTAAATATAGTCCCACCTTGGTATGGGCATGTCATGAGAAGGGAGGATAGTCATGTATGCATACAAAGGGTCCTAAATATGATGGGAAGCGGCAGGGCTGGGAGGGGGCGACCAAAAATAGTGTGGATGAACTGTGTGAAAGAGAAGATATGTGTATAAGGGGTGTGAATGTAGAAATGACAGCGGATAGAGTGAAGTGGCGAAAGGAAACATGCTGTGCCGACCCCACCTAGTGGGATAAGGGCAAGAACAATAACAACAACAGTCCCATGAATAGGATAGATTCTCTGTTAAACAAATTTCGAAATGTCACAATGACATCTCTTCCGGTTTTGTGGCCGCAGATATTTAGATATTCCCTTAGGAGTAAGTTACTTTAATTTTGCCTCATTCTTTTTATTTTTCGTAATATTAGTTGTATTTTTTTTCACTTTGCTGTAGTTTTACAGTTTTTCTTTAATATTAGGTTATTCTTATGGTTTAAGCAAGTTCAGTGGAGCTTAAACACATTTTTAATAGGAATCTATTTTACCCCGTTTAACAAACCAAATAAAATTTGGCAGATGCTTTCTTGGTCACTGACTATGGGCCTCGTTCGAAAGCTTAAAGTCATGCAGCAGGGAATGGGAAGGGCTGTGTTTGGAGAGTCTCTACGCGATCAATGGAAGTTAGAGCCCGAAGATGCTGGAATGGAGAATGGAGTCACCGCTGGAGCATTGTTGTCATCGTTTGGTAAGACCTTTGTCCAGCAGCAGACCTCCATCGGTGGAATCGACGATGTGACCTTATAACACATATTCGACGCTTCAGGTTTCTATACTAGACGTGTGCCGGTTTATGTCACTAGCGTGTAATATATATGTCGGAGTGCTGTAGTCTGTGGAACGCTGGCGCCATCTGTATATCGGGGTGGGGCAGAGTCAATAGTGACCATCCGGCGCGAGTCTTAGAGGGGTAGTTCTCGGGTGACGGTCCGCCAGAGCGGTCGACTATTGAAACTGTCGCGTTCGTAGTTATTATTACACTCCCACATTATGGAAATCGAATTATAGTTCCCACTAATGACGATGTCGACGGAGAACCCTACGCCCCTATGCTTTATGCTTCCCCTTCTCTCTCCGACATATATAACAAATTAATTTTTTATGGTACCAATACCTACAGATAGGGTTTGGAGAAACAATAATCGTACTTTATTAACTATAGAACATTAAAAGCATTTGGTTGAGGAAATATTTCCAAAGGAAACATTATATCTAAATGGCGAATTATTAACTTTTGGGTTCGTATTTTAATGGAGATGGCGGGTTATTATATGTTTTACCCGCCTCGGGAGACAGGAAGGCCGGTTGGAAAGCTTATTATATATAAAGGCATAAATAAGATTATTTAAGTTGCTTCTGCTTTGACGACAGCCATAAGGGCAGAGTATATTAAATATTAAAACACTCGTAACACGAAGCTGTTTATTGGAAACGCGAGGTCGAATATTTGGCAGCTACCTTGTATATCTTAGACTGTATCACCACTTACAATTGTTTATGTATATCTCAAACAAACACTAACCTAATTATTTAATGATATATTAAGAGGGCAATTAACATATATTATTTCGCATCACTGCCAAGTCTCAACAGTTGGGTTGATGTTAAAACATATTACTGTTACTGGACTTATCTAGTGTTAATCTCAGGTATTAGTAGTCCTATTTGAAATAATATTACAGTTAGATAGCCCATTTATTGTGGAAGGCTGTTATACCGATAACAGCGGTGCAGTAATGAAGCCGGGGTTTTTTTATTTTTAGAGCTTCCTTCCTTTCTTAGTTGAATCTATGATGAATGGCAATATTTTGATAGATGGGGAACAAGTGGAAGAGGTGAAAGAATTTGTATACTTGGGATCTAAATTTACAAAAGATGGAACATTTGAAAGTGATATTGAAAGTAGAGTAAATGCAGGGAATATGGTAAATGGTGCTCTGTACGCCTTTATGAATAGTTAGATGGTGTCTCAAAGGACTAGACTGGCTGTGCATGCTGGAGTGTTGGTGCCTACACTTATGTATGGTAGTGAAAGTTGGGTATGGCAGAAGAATTACAAAAGTAAAATAAATAGTGGATTGCAACTGAGTGACAAAGTAAGAAATAGTGTGATAAGAGAACGTTGTGGTATAAAAGAAGACGTAGTGACTAAAACTGAGAAAGGTATACTTAGATGGTTTGGGCATGTAGAGAGAATGAATGAAAGGAGACTGACAAAAAGGGTTTATGAGTTAAGAGTGAATGCGAAAGTTGAAGGGGAAGACCAAGGCGAACGTTCCTGGACCAAAAACAGGTTTTTTTATTGGAAAGGTTATACTTCAAGGGTTGTTTTGTGATAGTTTGGTTAGGTTTTGGTTATGGAATCCATGACAAAGTGACGGAACTCTTCAATTCTTAGTAGCAAATGAACGATACCCGTCAGAATCTTCTATAGGCTATCCAGATATTTGAGATTCGTACCGTAACTTCGGTATGGTCAAGTGCTAGTCGTAGTTAAATATGAAGATCAATGGACCTCCTCAACGGCTTACAGCAAGGGTGCGGTATTTGGCAGAACATATAACTGTCTGTAATCAAATAGCAATGAGCTTACGTTTGTTGCTGCATTGCAACACGTTTTTAGGTGTACATATATTGAGACAAATTTGTTAGTTTACTTCAGATTCACTAAAAATTAAATGATAAATAAAATTTTAACGAAAAAAGAACCGCCTTCAAAATAAACTTACAAATATATTAATATGCTCTAAAAAGTAAGAAATAATTGCGTGTTCTTTTATAGTGTTCTTCGTATTCTTATATTTGGAGTCGGTGTCAGCCGAGGTGCCTACATATATAGCTACGCGGGGAACATCTACCTTGGCTGACACCGACTCCGAATATAAGAACACTATAAAAGAATACGCAATTATTTCTTGCCTTTTAGAGCATATTAATGTATTTGTAAGTTTGTTTTGAAGGCGGTTCTTTTTTGTTAAAATTTTTATTCATCACATAATGATTTGTATCAATCGGTACGTTTATTATTTATTTGTAAATACAACTTGATCTTTATGAGGACATGGATTCACTTATCATTAAGTGAACCGTCTTTCTTCGTATAAAAACAAATATTGAGACTTCGTAATGCGTTCATTAGCCCCGAATGTCATAAAGGCCAAAATATTTAAAATTCCAATATATGTAACGATGCAATATAATTTGTTTCATAACCTGTTATGTTGTAATCGAGTTCATTTGTACTGGGCTAATTTTGAAATGCCTCTACGACATTAATTTTATATTCCAATTCATTAAACCTTTTACTATAAGAAATAAAAAATTGGTGAGTGTCACACACGATTATAATGACATCATCAAAGCGATTAATGATAGGAAACACGTTAGAAGAAATTAAGTGTAGAATAGGGCAAGTAAAAGCCCTTCTATATTGGAAAAGTTTTGTGTAACCCTTAAATCACCAAGGCATCGCCTATTTAAATGTTGTCTGGTCTATTCTTCTATATGGCTGCGAAACATAGGTCTTTAGAAAGCAGTTAAATAAATATCTCCAAGAATTTGAGATGTGGGTTCTTAGGAAAAATGCTGAAGTAATTAAACGAGCTCAAATTGTTCATGACGTCCATTGTGCGGAGAAAGGTGCCGTTTTTTCGGACATCTTTAAATGGGATCTCTATTTGAGTATCCAAGGTTGACTCTAAAGGGCAGGATGTCCAGAAAAACTGCACCTGGTAGACGGAAACGACGCTAAAGTGGCTTTTAGGACTTGTTACTATGTTATCTTTTGTTTATTAAATTAAGACTCTGGTGTGGCGTTATGTTGCGTTAAACTTTGAGATAGTGAAACAAGTCCGTTTTGTATTTATAGGCTCATATCTTAAAAATTTTAACTTAGCTCAAGGGTTTGCATTGATATTCACATTACTTATATTATCGAAAACATAAAAAATCACTAATAATCACTCTCGGTTTACAAAATACTACAAATAAACCTAACGCGCGACGCGACACACTCACCGTTAGTAACGGTCACTTTGTAACAGATTTTTTTTCTATTGTTTGGTCTCTACGCATATATTATTACGACAATTACTGAGTAGTGAAATAGATGATACACATGATGACTTGAAAGAGTTGCTTATAATTTTGAATACCCGAATTGAGACAAAACTATCGCATCATAACAACTAGTAGATGAGACGGGCAATCCACGTCAAATCGGCCATGTCAACCGGTAGTGGACATTGACAATCTTAGGGATAACTACGTACAAATAAAAAGGATAGCACTTTATGATGATGGTGATATTAAACAACGAATTAATATATATAGTTTAAATGGTGTCTTTGCGTTTCGTTCCGAGGAGATCTCATAACAAAATCAATCGAGTGTCATCTTCCTTAACCATCATCATTTCAATATAGTATTAACTTTATTTAAAATTTAATAAATAATTTAAATTCATGTATAAAAATATAAATTTTAACAAAAAGAACCGCCTTCAAAACAAACTTTCAAACACATTAATATGCTCTAAAAAGTAAGAAAAAATTGCGTATTCTTTATATTCGGAGTCGGTGTCAGCCAAGGTAGATGTTCCCCGCGTGTCCACTTGGCAGCTCCCGCCTATATATAGGTACCTTGGCTGACACCGACTCCAAATATAACAATACGAAGAACACTATAAAAGAATACGCAATTATTTCTTACTTTTTAGAGAAAATTAATATATTTGTAAGTTTGTTTTAGAGGCGGTTCTTCTTTTGTGAAAATTAATATTTATTTTTTGATTTTTAGTGAATCTGAAGTAAACTAACAAATTTGTCTCAATATATGTACACCTAATAACGTGTTGCAATGCAGCAACAAACGTAAGCTCATTGCTATTTGATTACAGACAGTTATATGTTCTGCCAAAAACCGCACCCGTGCTGCAAGCCGTTGAGGAGGTCCATTGATCTTCATATTTAACTACGACTAGCACTTGACCATACCGAAGTTACGGTAGGTGACTCAAATATCTTATAGAAGATTCTGCCGAGAATCGTTGATTTGCTCCTAAGAATTGAAGAGTTCCGTCACTTCGTCATGGATTCCATCATCAGAACCTAACCAAATCCTTGAAGTATATCCTTTCGAATAAAAAAAGAATTATCGAAATTAGTTTTTGTCGCGCACATGCTTAATGCAAATTTAACACTTATCCGGTTTTCTCATGGATCCCATCATCAGAACTGGATTTAAAAAAATGGGACCCTCTGACGAGCACCACTTTCCATTAAAAAAAATCATCAAGATCGGTCCACCCAGTCGGAAGATATGAGGTAACAAACATAAAAAAAAATACAGATGAATTGATAACCTCCTCCTTTTTTTGAAGTCGGTTAAAAATCAGTCGAGTGTCATCTTCCTGAACCATCATCATTTCCATATGGTTTTAACTTTATTATTTAACTTTATAGCCTGCTAATCCGCAGTGGAGCAGCGTGGTGGGTCTATGCTCTAAAAACCCTCGCTCCTCGGATTGAGAAGGCCTATGCCCAGCAGTGGGACGTTAAAGGGCTGCTACTTACTTACTTTACTTTTTTAACTTTATTTTATTTTAATAAATAATTTAAATTCATGTATAAAAGGCGGTGTTATTGTTGTATATAGATTTCTTCCAGACAACCTTAACAAAATGCTGTTAGTTACGAAACAGCCCATCAGCTCTCGTGTCACCACTTTGCTTCTATTTCTTATAATAGAATTTTTAATTCTATTTAACCTTACAAGATTACATAACCAACACGCATATACTTTGTAATTATTAATGTTATTTATGGCATCAAATAACTTACATTTCCAATGATACAAATTAAACTAGGCTGTTAACCTTCTTGTCTATCTTTATTCCGTGAATACATTTATGTTAGTTACCCAATCAAGAACTTTGAATTATTTATTTACACGCTTCAATTATAGTAGTTGTACCCAGCGAATAAACCCACGTAGTTCTTGATTTTGAGGAAATATTGGAACGTCCTTTCTTAGAGAAGGTCTACCTTTCGAAAAGAAAATTGAAAGTAAAACTGTATGACATGCATACCATAAAGATATCCCAGAGGGTTATATTGAACACAGCTATACAGGGGTACCGTGCAGTGTCATGGACGGCAGTAACACTCCTGGCAGGTGATCTCCCGTGGGAGCTCATGGCGGAAATTCTCACGGCTGCTTACTAGTGCAGAGCAGCCGCGAGAACGAGAGGGGAATCACAAGACGCTGACGAGATAAGGAGGGTTAAGGTTCTATTTCTCCAGTAGCAGGCGGGGCCATAGTAGGGGCAATCTGCTCTCACCTGGACAAATGTCTGGGTAAAGAGCACGAATCGCTCTGCTACAGGTTGGTATAGGTGCTTAGCAGTCATGGTTGCTATGGCAAATACCTGCACCAAATTATTGGCTATGAGCCTCAGCCAGATGTCACGAGTGTGATGCGTCGACTCATTATAACGTCGCTGATCGGCACAGACCTCTCACTGGCAAGTATTATAGCATCAATACATATCAGTGAACATGCCTGGAGAGCGGTTGCCTGCTTTTGCGCTGTCATCTCGCTTAAGGAGGCACGGCAAAGGGAGAGGAAGTGAATGCCGCCGAAACACTCCAGCCCCGAGAAGGGGTGCAGGAAACAGGAGGCGGAGGTTGATACGTTCCTCGCGAACTAATCTCGGCTTATAATAGCGGTCTGTGCAAAGAACTTTCGGGCTATAAAGTTCTACCCAGTGTCGAATTCCCTGCTGCAAAATGTGCTCCGCGATCGCAGATTTTTGTATGTCGTTGTGCTTGACGGCATTTATGTCTTCTGACACATGCGTTGCTACGGAACGCTTCGTTTGCCCAATGTAAGAGCTTCCGCAGCTGCAGTCAATTTTGTTACAAAATTCAAAAACGCCATCGTGGTATGTACCCGTTCAAATAGTCAACATATTAATAAACCACGAAAATTTAAGTTTAAAACAATACTCAAAACCACCTAGTGACAATAAATAGGAGAATACAAAAGCGGAAAAGCACTATCTAGACCAATATACAGTTTGCCAGCTGCAATCTACGAATTCGATAACCGCAGTATTCAAGATTGCATCTATAAAATCTAATAGGAGTTTGTTTCTTCTACTTCTTAGGTATCGTTGTGATTTGAAGGTCGATAAAACTGAGAAGCGACAGAAAAAAGAGACATGTATTAATTAATAAGATTAAACGTGGGAAAAAATGGCATAGCAAGCATTATACAGTGTTGGTTTGTGCTCTGCTTCGTGCTTCCACTGGTGTCCACCAAGGCGTATTGGTATTAACATTAAATAATTACTACAACCTACAATTATCCTCTTGCCGAGATTTTATATTTGTCTCATTATCTTGAAGCCAAGATTTTTGAAGGTTTCACTTCTAATATGTGTCAAATGCATATAAGATTTTTTGAAATGAAACTTCTTTAGGCATGAGTATAAAATGTTGACTGCCTCATTGGTCTAGTGGTTAGCATGTTTGACTACAGACATGAGGTCCTGGGTTCGAGTCCCGGGTCGCGCCAATTCAAATATCAATATTGAGTTTTCTATTAAGATTTTCTCAATTTTTGCCCGAAGTTGGGAAGTTGGCGGTGTGATCCACCCCGTGCCTCGGAGAGCACGTTAAGCCGTCGGTCCTGCGCCTGATCTCTCTCCGGTGGTGTCGGATTGCCGTCACATTGGAATATGAGAGTGAAGGAATAGGAATCCGCACTGGAGCTGCGTGGTGGGTCTATGCTCTAAAAACCCTCGCTCCTCCGAGTGAGAAGGCCTGTGCCTAGCAGTGGGACGTTAATGGGCTACTACTTACTTATAATTTTGTACGGATGAACCACGTGATTAGCGTCACGAAGACGTGCAGCGTTTTTATGCTAAACCCTTTAACGGTAATGTAGCTTTAATTACAAATAACACGTGGCGTTTTAATTTGCCACTCGTTATTTAACGGCGCACAGATTGTTAATCGGTTTACAATTGAATCGGACTTGACATTTTTGAGGTTGACAGCTGACATAACACCGAGCGCTGGGATGGCGGCCATTATTGGTTCGGATTTCATGGGGTGCGCACGCGCCCACGTGTTCTGGTGCATTGTTTTAAAGCTAGTCATACTTTGTTAATTATCTAAAATTATAAGTGTCGATTTAATATAGTGAAATTAATATAGAAGGAAATAATTGTATCGTGGAATATTTTATTGAAATACCCGATGTTGATCTCCTCGCCCGACTACCCACATTATGGTAGATAAAACCCAGGATTGCAACGCCACAACCAAAGACTGCGCCTTTAAATATATTATTTTTCATAAAATAAAAACACAATTTAATTAATAATTATTTATTCAAAATTCGTCATTTGAGATTTCAAGAAATTAATTGTATTAATTTTCGACCCTTAATATTGTAATGGCAATAAATTCATTAAACCCCTAACATATCTTCCTTTTTTTCCTACTTCTAAGTCTCGGAAATATAAAGTTTTCAGAGTTTCACTTCTGAGTTGAATTTTCTGTTAAATTTTAATGTAATGTATTTTTTTAAAGTTTAAAAAATGATTGTTGTTTCTATACAGCAGAATTTCGGGAACAATTAAAAATTTAGATAATGTTGTTTATTTTGATGGAGTTCAATAT
Organism: Elymnias hypermnestra; assembly: GCA_015832385.1. NCBI lineage: Eukaryota > Metazoa > Arthropoda > Insecta > Lepidoptera > Nymphalidae > Elymnias > Elymnias hypermnestra. The sequence goes on along the minus strand of JACTOM010000880.1, from coordinate 419,802 downwards.
ATTTTCGTTAGAATTTCAAAGAGATAATGTAATTAGGTCTGTAATAAGAAACAATCAAGGAAAACAAGCTTTTATTTGTTCCAAATGAAACGTAGTAAATTACTCTCCTACGGGGCACTGAACCAATCAGTTCAGTCAATATTTTTCTTTAGCAATAAATGTATATCTAACTAATATATATTGCCAAACTCAAGAACGGCTGGGCTGGATTGGCTAATTTTGGTTTTCAATTATCTGGCAGTGCATGCAGGAGTGTTTGTGCTAACACTGATGTATAGTAGTTGGGTATGGCAGAAGAATCACATAAGTAAAATAAATGCGGTAGAGATGAGAGCGTTGAGAAGCATGAGTGGATTAAAACTGAGTGACAGAGTAAGAAATAGTGTGATAAGAGAACGTTGTGGTATAAAAGAAGACTTAGTGACTAAAATCGAGAAAGGTATGCTTAGATGGTCGGGGCATGTAGAGAGAATGTGTGAAAGGAAACTGACTAATAGTATTTATGAGTCAAGAGGGAATGGGAAAGTTGTAAGAGGAAGACCAAGGCAAACGTTCCTGGTCCAAATCCAGGACATTTTAGACAAGGGCCAGGTCAAGAGTACTCTAAGCCGACGAACTTGTATGAAAGGTTTAATGTGAATGAAAGAAGCGAAGAAGATATGCAAGGATCGAGGCAAGTGGAAGGATGTGGTCTCTGCCTACCACGAAGGAAATGAGGCGTGGTGCTATATAAGTATGTGTGTTAAATACATGGTAGGGTGTGTCATTTGAATTGATTTAATGTAGTTTTATGCATGGATTAAAAAATATTATTGTGTTCTCTTTCTCTATATAAACTAGAAGTGTGAGAAATTTCATTCCTCCGTGCGCGTAATTTTCATCAAAATAGTGAACAAAGTTTTATCTTCAGTTAAAGATTATATATTCTATATTTATGTATACAGATGGAAATTTTAAAATCATCCAAGCATTAGACCGTGAATTATTAATAAAAACTTAGCCCAGTTGTTAATATACAAGACAAGAATATGTTTGAAATATTGTAGGTCGTATAACTTTCTTGGAAACAACTGTTTTGTGATTTTATTAATGACTAACCGGTTAGAATTACCGAGCCATACAATTTTCATGTTAAACCATAAAGTGTGTGATATATTCATTTTAATTTATGTTAAGGTTTTAAATATTAAATAACCTGAATAACACTACCTTTCTGCTAGTGTAAATCCTGTCGAAACCCTTTCAGAGACTAAAGGGCCGAAACATACAGACAGGCAAACAATTCAACTATTATTGTTTCATATACATGTATATTTGTGTAGTGAAAAGATGTTGATTTGAAATTGCACAGGTATTGTATGGACAAAACCAACTAAGCTCAAAAAGCTCTTTTCAATCGTCAGTAGTGTAACCAGAGTCTAAGTCTAAACCTATTCCTAAGAAGGCCGTAGACTTAACTTTCTATTTGAATACTTTTAGATACTTCTTAAGCATTTGGCTAAGTGAATTCAAAACACTTATACTGCACCGAGTTTATATTAAATGAGTAATTGAAAACCCATAACAAATGCTAAAGTGAATTATTTACATCGCCATAAATTTCAGTATTTCTACTTTAATCAGTAAGGAAGTATCGTCAGCAAGTAGCCACATCACATTTATCTTTTTGAATTTATTTATGATCATTTATTGAAATTTTATTTTAATTGTATATTTGCATACCATTCTGTGGCGGACACACAATCGGCAATAAATGATTTAATATCTTAATTAATCACGTAGTTTGCTAAATCATTTATATATACTAAGAACAAAAAAGGGTCAAATGTTGATCCTTGTGAAACACCCATTTTTGTATATGATCCTGATGACTCAACACCGTTTACGAACACCTTTTGAACTCTATTTTGAAGATTAGATCTCAACAAATTAAGTGCCCCATCCCTCACATAGCGAATAAGTTTAAGTATAATAGTGCTATGTTCTAAACAATCAAAAGCCTTAGAAAGGTCACAGAATAATTCTAATCGAGTAAGCAATAGTAATTTAGTTACTAGATCCAAGCTTTCTTACTATTGGGTTTGGATTTTGTACCACTCCATGGGGGATGGTAATTCCTACATACTCCATAATATAAAGGGCTAGTTGCTTGCACATATTCGTCTGTGTCACATTATAGATAGAGGATATTTGATGGCCATAAAAACTGTGTGATGATTGTCTTTGTAAGAGGAATCTTGTGCCTAGTAATACATTTACTGTTGCTTATTCGATTAGGAATATTCTGCTACCTTTCTAAGGCTTTTGATTGTGTAGATCATTGCAGTATTATGTAAACTTTGCCACTGTGGTGGGAAGGATGGGACACGTAATTTGTTGAACAAAAGGTGTTCGTAAATGGAGTTGAGTCGTTAGGATCACCCATAAAAATGGGTGTCCCACAAGGAGCAATACTCGGCCCTTTTTTGTTCGTACTATAAATAAATGATTTAGCAAACCACAGCAGCATTAATCGCAACCGTAGCGCACGCAATAGTAGCTTTCAAAAGGAATAATTTTTTCCCCTTTTTTTGCAACATTTTTTATTGGTGTTCCTCTCCTATTAATCATAAAGTGATATTATTTAGTCTATAGCCTCTCTCGATAAATCTAATATAAAAAGAATTGACGGTCTCGTTGGCGCAGTGGTGCGAGTATTCCTTTTTCTTGCAGATGTCCCGGGTTCGATGTCCGGAAGGGCAAATTTAATTTGTTTGATTATGGACTGGTGGGCTTCGGCCGTGGCTAGTTACCACCCAGTGAAGACGTACCGCCAGAGAGAATTGTGTTCCGGTACGATGCTGAGTAGAAACCATGAGGTAAATTCCCTCTCACCAGATTATGGCGCTTCCATCTGAGACTTGTGGCGATCTTGATAATTTCTGCACCATACTCTGTACACGAAACCCCACGTCATAGAATATGTAGGTAGTCTATAAGTTGTCTCGTCAAATGGCTACCCTGCCAGCAAAAACGTACCGCCAAATAAAGAGATTTGTTTTCCGGTACGATGCTGTGTAGAAACCATAAGGTATATATCGCCTCTTCTCAGATTAGCGAGTATCTAGCTTCGACTGTATCATCACTTCCTGCGCGTTAAAACAGAGAAACTATTCTGCTTTATGATATACAGGCGAATGTTTACAACATCATGTTAAAAATGTATAAAACACAGTTGAAATTATATTAGGATACACCCACTTAATATTGTAACAAAAAATTATGTTAGATTACTTACACACGAACGATTTTTTATAGTAATAGACCTAATAAGTCGAGCGGTTGCCTCGGGCAAGCAAAATATTGCCTGTCAAAGTTTTTATATAAAAAGGAATTGAGGCCTTTGATAAACTAATAAAAGCGATCTGTGTAAAATTCGTCCGACGAAATTCTTTTAAATTCCGGAAAATGGGCAAATTAAGCAAATTGTATTTTCTTATTTTTATAGTTTGTCCATAAAATAAAATCAGGATAACGCTCTACCATCTTAAACAGTATCATTGTTTATGACTGTTAACTCATCTAATGCTAAGTTTATCGCAAATGTCCGGCGTTCGATTTCCGGTACAGCGAATTTAGGAAATTGCATTTTATAATATGTCTGAGTCTGGACTGGTGGGAGGCTTCGGCCGTAACTAGTCACCACCCAGTGAAGACGTACCGCCAAAGAGAATTGTGTTCCGGTACGATGCTGAGTAGAAACCATAAGAGGTAAATTGCCTCTCACCAGAATATGGCGCTTCCATCTGAGACTTGTGGCGATTTTGATAATTTCTGCACCATACTCTGTACACGAAACCCCACGTCATAGAATATGTAGGTAGTCTATAACTGCCTCATTGGTCTAGTGGTTAGCATGTTCGACTACAGACATGAGGTCCTGGGTTCGAGTCCCAGGTCGGGCCAATCCAAAAACCAATATTGAGTTTTCTATTAAGATTTTCTCAATATTTGCCCGAAGTTGGGAAATTGGCGGTGTGATCCAACCCCGTGCCTCGGAGAGCACGTTAAGCTGTCGGTCCTGCGCCTGATCTCTCTCCGGTCGTGTCGGATTCCCGTCACATTGGACTATGAGAGTGAAGGAATAGAGAGTGCACTTGTGTACTATGCCTGCCAATCCGCAGTGGAGCAGCGTGGTGGGTCTATGCTCTAAACCCTCGCTCCTTGGAGTGAGGAGGCCTGTGCCCAGCAGTGGGACGTTAAAGGGCTGCTACTTACTACTTACGATAAGTTGTCTCGTCAAATGGCTACTCTGTACACACAGATGGAAGAATCTCAAGTGAACAACGGCTTGGCTTGGGTAGACTTTAAGACCAACCTTGTAACCTTGTACTTTACGGAGTACGTGTTTGATTTCCAACGTCGATATATAAGGTGTTAGTAGACCGCTTCCGAAAACGACGACAGATGATAGTACTAATGACACCTTTGATGATGGAAAGGAAAAAACCATCGATCCTGATTAAAACAAAAATATTTTTCAACGATTTATAAGCATTCTTCACGCTCCATCCAAACTCACGCCGACAAAGTTCCACGGAGTCATTTATTTCTTTTCTTTTTCGTATCGGTACAAGAAGTAAATAATGTAATAAAATTAAAAAAGCTTTAATAAATTTTATAGAGAATGCGTTTTTATTGTCCATCTTAATCACTGCCTATCGTAAAATCTGTTGAATGTAAACCTTTTAATCTTATAGCCTGTTGTAAACTTTATATATCTGGTGTTAGTATCTCGTTTGTTATCTTAATACTTGTAATAGTCCAAGGTGTTACCCGGAGAGTGCCCGATCCAATGCGTGAGTGAGTGAGTGAGTTTAGTAATGTAAAAGAAGAAAACAGGGTGAAACCGACAATAAACCGGAAATAATTTGCTTTAATGAGATTTTGTTTGATAAATGCAAGGATCCAAAAGTCTGGAGGGGTTTTGCCAAAAGCTTTAGACCCTTCATCGTCTACAAACTTTATAATTTATGTGTGAATTGTGTAGTCTAAAAAGATGTGTCCAAAAGTCAACTTAAGAATATTATCGTAATATGGCTTAAAACCTTAAATTCTTGCTCCTCTCAGAATACTTCCCTTATCGTTGCCAAAACCATTGGTATTCGTGGTGTTGACAATCTGAATGAGGTCCAATTTCGCGAGTTTAAGGCAAAGCTAAATTAACTAGGTGCTCAAAAGAGCTAAGCGGTATTTTGTGCCCGAGCACAGGCTGCTCTTGTCTTCTTTGTCGTGTCAAGTTTGATCGTGGTCACCGAGTAGTTATGGAGTGTGGGCCAAAGTTGATTGCCACATCACTAGTCGCCATTTGTCCCCATTTTACGACAAACTCATAAAAGGGGTGGCCCACAGTAGATCGAATTTGGTCAATGAATGCGAAAGTTGAACCCCTGGTGTTTCATTAACGGATGAAAAGAGTTCGGCTAGGGTTTAATGGTTATTGCGAGGTCTTCATGTTAGCTGAATCCCACACTCCTGACACATGGTCGGGGCTGGTGCATAAAAGCAAAAAAAAAAAGATTGAATTTGGTCAGCCCATCGCATGGGCGACCTACTACGTGGTCTAGGTGGTCTAGTGTCTTCTATTTTGTTCTGTAGAACTAGGTGCCCAAACATATCTGGTTTTCGTTGGGAAACGTGATCAAAGAATTTTGAAATTCAACCATACATTCATACATCCATCATCCATACAATTCAGTTGAGAGGCTGTGTGTGATGCCATATTCTTGCAGTATGGAGAAGGTCCATGAAACGCTGCTTTTATGTAAGATTTAACCGCGTCTAGAGTATTGCTACAATCTGTGAGCTGCAGTATCCAGCATGCAGCGTCTTGCCCTAGTTCCCAATGGCCAAATTCGACTGGCTCATGGAGCGTATGGTTGTTAGATTTGGAGTACGAAGAAAGCTCCTGAGCTGTGGCTTTAGAGGAGGCATGTGCTGATATTGATCCGATAAATTCAGTTGCCATCTCTGCTTTGGATGTAGCTGGTGTAGTAACGCTATCTAGAAATGTCCGATTCTCTACGGATTGCACCACTACTGGCTAAGGTGAATCTAAACTTCAAGAGGCCAGGCAGAAATACCCTCTGTTCAATGGCAGAGGACACTTCAGAACCTTCGTTTGAACCGGATGCAGAGACGGGCCATTCGCATTGTAGACAACTCTCAATTGGCATGTAAATTAGAAACTGGAGCATTGTAGTCGTTAGTAGCAACGTTAGTCCTATCTGTGTTCTGCCGTATCTATTATGAGGAAGGTTTTGAAGGGCTCTTTAGATTGGTACCAACCTCCCGTATTAATGATGATACAACTCGACTGAGAAATGAATTTCATTTGCATATTATGTTATGATCTAGAGGCGAATAAACTCCTTTCTGTCCATCATGCTGCAGATGTTCACGTTAATGGACCTCAAGAAACAGATGGAGACCATTGACAATTATGGAACAAGTTGAAAATAAATGATTTTTATTTAACGCACATAAAACGTACATAAATTTTTGACAATGGTTAAATAAAATCACTCATTATTCCTTTTTTTTATAAGAACCTTGAGAACACGTTGGTGTAATTTTGCGTTATTAGCAACAAAGATTTAACAGTACAATAGGGATTGTATGTTAATATATAGTTAATTGTAATACGGATTGCGATATATTGTAATATTTTATTGTATATAGGTAATCACTTCGATGTTCCACCTGCTGGTGGCAAGGTTTACATTTTTTTTGTGATAACGTGTCACACTGTTCCTGATCCTGTGATGATATGGATAAATCTGTACCTTTTGACGAAATTCCAAATCCATAACTAATAGTTTTGAAGAGTTTGTGAGTGAATATGTAAATCTATCTTCCTCTTCTTCAGCCTGAGGCACAATTATGCTGAACCGCAGACCTTTTCTGCATTGTCTCTTTTCATATTTTCATTATCTCCATTTATTGTTTTCTTTTGTTAAATATTACTATTGTTTTATGTTACTGTTATATTTTTGTTGCCATTCTAAGGAGCAGTCAGTGGTCATAGATGTACACAATTTTTGTGTACACACACAGAAAGACAGAGAGAGAGAGAGTTGCACATACACAATCACTTACTGTGAGATCAACATATCGTTTTACATATTTCTTTTACGATGTAGACGGGTACTAAGAAAAAAGGGGATTAGGAACTACGCGGGTAACACCGCAGGGAACAGCCAGTTTGATATATAAAATGAATGTAATGGTCGACTGTGCTGCGAATATAAAATTTTCGTTAATTAAACAATCAACGTTACGCTTCGTTAATAGCAATGGTTTGTTAAAAAAATTGCAAAAATTCACTTGTTTTTGTAAATTTTTGCTGTATATGTTTTGTAAATTTTAAGTGGTCTTTCAAATTTAATTCTACACTTGTAATATTACTCACGTTTCTAATACCGTGAAGTATTAGGCGTGATCACGTCTTTAAAATCGTATACATAGAGAGGCAATAAAAAGACGGTAACAAAATCGGGGGATACAATTTAGTGTTGTAGCTACATATCTATCATTTCCATATATTAGAAAACTTGTTGTATGTACATAAAAACATTGACTCTTTTAATAAAAAGAGTGAATGTACATCATATAACTTACGAAACCAAAACAAACTTGTTATAAATTCTAGTAGGCTGCATAAGATTAACAACTCATTTAAGGGTAACTGTATACGTTTCTATAATAAACTCCCACAAGACGTTCTAAAGATGTCAATTAATAAATTCAAAGTCTTTGTTAAAAGAAAGTTGATAGAAAAATCGTATTATAAGTTGCAAGAGTACTTAGACGATAGAAATGCCTGGGAGTAAACGAATTGCTCTAATTTTAATGAAAATATAGTAAAGTAACATGTTATTGTAATGATGATTAAAAAAAAATACCCGACTGAGTTTGTTGTGGGTTCTTCTCGGATCGGGGCGCGAAGGAACCCTCGTAACTTTAGATTCTAAGCCGTTCTTGAGTACCATCATCAGACGTATATTAGAATCAGAGTGTGGAAAAAAAATATTATTTGACGATTCAAAAGTGCTGTAATATACCTACTTGAATAAAGCTATTTTTGATTTGATTTGATTTGAAATTCAATTACAACAGTGAATAGCAAAAGGATTAAACAATTTATTAAGCTAAGTAAGGGCTGTAACACATCGCACGGCGTAAGGGGAAGCCCCGTCATTTTGAAGGTCATTCTGTTACGTATCGCGATTTCATTTAGTATAACTTTCGACTCGGTGAAGTTACGACGTTCATTCAAGTCTTAATCGGCACAATATTGCTCGCCTTTTTTTTTTCACGGGGGGGAAATCTTCTAAAGATACCCGGCCTCTTGGGGGAAAGGCCAGGTTACGTAGGATTATACCCACTAAAACCCCCTCGGTGGCCCTCCTCGGCACATGTAAGGTGGCTCCAGGATGCCCGTAGGAACTTTCGTCTGGTGCCGCCACTGTGCGATGAAATACACATCCCGTGGTCTGACTGCAAGGTAGCTTAAGGCCACGTAAGCTACATTCCTCCCGGGGTTGTCTGCAACAGAACGGTGCGGGCCCCCACTCTCACCGTTCGCCTGCTCTCCTTCAACTAAACTAAACCTTTAATTCAAATTCACCCGGGGCGCCAGAGCTGAATGCGTCAGCGGACATCTGGATCCCAACTGAATGAAGAGGGTTTCGCTGGGTTTTAGTATCCTGGTAAGACCAGCGAGTCCCACACTTCTGGATGTAAGTTTACACTTCATCCAGCGTACATAAAGCATTTCCCAGGGTGAAAAATATGTCTCAATCGCCAACTCTCATTAAAATCTGTAAATTAACATAAATAATATATTGAAAGTATTACTTGTTACAACTTGGTAAGAGGTAATTTACCTTTTTAACCGACTTCAAAAAAAAGGAGGAGGTTATCAATTCGTCTGTATTTTTTTTTATGTTTGTTACCTCATATCTTCCGACTGGGTGGACCGATCTTGATGATTTTTTTTTAAATGAAAGGTGGTGCTCGTCATGGAGTCCCAGTTCTGATGATGGCATCCATGAGAAAAACGGATAAGTGTCAAATTTGCATTAAGCATGTGCGCGACAAATGGACGAATAACTCAAGATCACGTCACTCGATTTCGATGATTCTTTTTTTATTGGAAGGGATATACTTCAAGGATTGTTTTGTGATAGTTTGGTTAGGTTCTGATGTTGGATTCCATGATAAAGTGACGGAACTCTTCAATTCTTAGGAGCAAATAAACGATACTCGGCAGAATCTACTATAGGCTATCCAGATAGTTGAGTTGCCTACCGTAACTTCGGTATGGTCAAGTTAAATATGAAGATCCATGGAACTCCTCAACGGCTTACAGTAAGGGTGCGGTTTATTGCAGAAAATATAAGTATCTGTAATCAATTAGCAATGAGCTTACGTTTGTTGCTGCATTGCAACACGTTTACTTCAGATTCACTAAAGATCAAAAAATAAATAAAAATTTTAACAAAAAAAGAACTCATTCAAAACAAACTGATAAATATATTAATATGCTCTAAAAAGTAAGAAATAATTGCGTATTCTTTTATAGTGTTCTTCGTATTCTTATATTCGGAGTCGGTGTCAGCCGAGGTACCTACATATAGGTAGGAGCTGCCAAATGGACACGCGGGAACACCTGTCATGGCCGACACCGACTCCGAATATAACAATACGAAGAACTTTACAAAAGAATACGCAATTACTTCTTACTTTTTAGAGCAGATTAATATATTTGTAAGTATGTTTTGAAGGCGGTTCTTTTTTGTTAAAATTTTTATTTATATAGTTTCTAGACAGCATCGTATTGGACGAAATGTCTTTTGCGGTACGACTTTGTTGGTAACCGCTACAGAAGTTGCTTCCACTGTTAATATCTTTTAATCTGTTTAACGGATTTAATTCATTATGTAGCAATAGATAGAACGATTCAAGAGGAACGTTTATATGTATAATACATACATATTGTAGCATAAGAAAGTAGATAAATTCAAAGATTTGTAATGTACATTACAAAAATATTTCCGTGGGCCTAAATCGCAAACACTGGCTAAACCTTACGAGAAAAATTACAATAATGTATTACGAAATTGAATATCTTATCAAATTCTATCAAAAAGTCTACAATGGTGTATTTATCTCTAAAGGATAATCCACAGTACACATTTTTATCTTTTACACATTATAAAAATATGTGATATTTATCAAGGTATTTTATACAATGCATTATTATTTTTTATAAGATTAAATACATTGTTTACCTTGTATATTTTATGTAGATTAAAACTGTTCTTAGTAGGATTTCATTAAAATGGATATCTTAAAAGATATTACAGATTTAAACAGCACAGACATGTTACATTTTCACTTAGACACATTCCTCAGACTTGCTTTCTTTCGGAATTAGCTTAAATAGACAGAGAGATAAAAATTTTAAGTAAAAGGTATTAATAACATCACATTAAGCCACCTGGCGGAATTTAGGTAGGTAAGTAATAAGCAAGTCAGAGGAATGTGACTATAGGAACACGTAATATGTCTGTGCTGTTTAAATCTGTAATATCTTTTAAGATATCCATTTTCATATTAGCTTAAATAGACAGAGAGTAAAAAATTTGAAGTAAAAGGTATTAATAACATCACATTATGCCACCTTGCTGAAATTAGGTAGGTATGTAATAAGCAAGTCTGAGGAATGTGTCTAAACGAACATGTTACATGTCTGTGCTGTTTAAATCTGTAATATCTTTTAAGATATCCATTTTCATATTAGCGTAAATAGACAGAGAGATAAAAATTTTAAGTAAAAGGTATTAACAACATCACATTAAGCCACCTGGCTGAATTTAGGTAGGTATGTAATAATTAAGTCTTATCTGTTAAAACAATTATATGTTTATTATTTCAATGAGCGATGCATAAAATATTTAATAACTCATAGCAAAAAATTCACAATGAAAATTGAATAAATTTAAATATGTTACATGAAACTTGTTATGAGTTTTAATTTATTATACATTGAAAGCAAGTAATATAAAATTTTTAATTACCCTCGAGGTTCAGTCTGGTATTACTTAAATGGTGAAGTAAAAAACAGTTTATTAATGGCCTACTGTTGGGCCCAGGTCTTATATCTAAGAAGATGACATTCTATATAAACTTAACGTTAATAAAAATTAAAGTATTTAAAACGCGTCTTCGGAGGCAAAGGATGGGAACCCATAAGGCTGGCAGCGTTACTTCTTTGGACAGCGATACTTATACGTTGTCCGAAGTACCACCCGGCCTTAGGGTCACTTTTAGCCTCAAGACCCCACGGTCCCAATGTCTCCACGCCAAAAGGCACAAATATGTTGCTGGTTTGGAATTAGCGTCAATTTAAAATGGTGAGAGCGTATCAACACACCAACGACCTTCCTTTTTAACCGACTTGAAAAAAAGGAGGTTATCAATTCGTCTGTATTGTTTTTATGTTTGTTACTTCATATCTCCCGACTGAGTGGACCGATCTTGATGATTTTTTTTTAAATGAAAGGTGGTACTAGTCATAGGGTCTCATTTTTTTTTAAATCCAGTTCTGATGATGGCATCCATGAGAAAACCGGATAAGTGTTAAATTTGCATTAGGCATGTGCGCGACAAATGGACGAATAACTCAAGATCACGCCAACCGATTTTGATGATTCTTTTTTTATTGGAAAGGATATATTTCAAGGGCTGTTTTGTGATAGTTTGGTTAGATTCTGATGATGGGTTCCATGAAAAAGTGACGGAACTCTTCAATTCTTAGGAGCAAATAAACGATACTCGGCAGAATCTTCTATAAGCTACCCAGATATTTGAGTTGCCTACCGTAACTTTGGTATGGTCAAGTGCTAGTCGTAGTTAAATATGAAGGTCAATGGAACTCCTCAACGGCTTACAGTAAGGGTGCGGTTTAAGGCCGAAAATATAAGTGTCTATAATCAAATAGCAATGAGGTTACGTTTGTTGCTGCATTGCAACACGTTTGCTTCAGATTCACTAAAAATCAAAAAATAAATAAAAATTTCAACAAAAAAAGTACTGCCTTCAAAACAGACTTAAAAATATATTAATATGCTATAAGTCGGTGTCAGCCAAGGTAGGTGACCTTGGCTGACACCGACTCCGAATATAAGAATACGAAGAACACTATAAAAAATACGCACTTATTTCTTACTTTTTAGAGCATATTAATATATTTATAAATCTGTTTTGAAGGCGGTGCATTTTTTGTTAAAATTTTCACTTATTTTTTTAAGGCATCGACGACACACCTTCAGGTCTCTTACCATCATCACGTGAAATTCCATTCGGCTCGAGAATAGTCGGCGCGTTAATGATGACAAGGGTCCTTCTGATGTTGTTGATGTCAGCATGTCTCGGGAGGCGACCAGCACTACGAAGAAAAGTCAGAACGTGGTGACCGACTTGATTCAGCCACTCACCACATTTACAATGATGGGGCTCTGTTGTTTTCACACCCAGACGCAGATACGTAAATATAGATAACGTCGTTTTATCTAACATGGTACCTACGGATGCAGATGGAAGCGCATGTAGCCAGAAAACTGACTCGCGTTCAGAAATAGCAAGGAGGCGTGCCCTCTCTGTTAGATCTTTAGATGTGTGTAATAAATTAAAAGATAAATTTTTGCAGAGGTGTTCGTCTCATGATTTTTGTGAGGATAAAATAGTTGGAAAATTTTGATTTGGACACGCTAAAAACCAAGCATTTATACATACATACATACATAGCATCACGCCTCATTCCTATAGGAGTAGGCAGAGCCAACATCCTTGCACTTACCACGATCCTTGCATATCTCCTTCGCTTCTTTCATTCTCATTAAACCTATCACACAAGTTCGTCGGTTTAGAGTACTCTTGACCTGGCCGTTATTTAAAATATCCTGGATTTGGTCCAGGAACTTTCGCCTTGGTCTTCCCCTTCCAAGCATTTATGGCATCTTCTAAATAAATTTTATTATATAAATAATTACCAGTCATATTCTTTACCAAATTTTGGGTACTGTAAGAAGAAGGCAAAAAGTATCACATGTAATTTTGCGGACTCCAAGTCCACCATACCGTAATGGTAACGACGTCTGTATCGAAGCTCGATCATCTAAAAACCAATTTAAAATGGTTGATAGGACATTTTTGATTATGCTATCAAATGAAACTACTGCATGAGGATGAATTTCAGACAAACAGTAGTAAACTGATTAAAATACAGCTAATTAAAATTACTACAGCTGAAAAGATTATATAGATTTGCCATGAAACAACACAGTTAAAGCTGTCGCAGAATGTGATGCTAAAAATGGGAACACCGCTCAGGAATTGTTGAGATTTTATCCCAAAGCTAGTTTTTAAAGGCGACCCGGAAAAACACAAGCAAAACACAGAAAGAAAAAAATTTAACCGTAAAAATAAGAATAAAATAAAAGCCACTGCACTGTGGCCAGCAGGCATAAAAATGGAAATAATGATAAAAGCGCAAAATAGTTTAATCTAGTGTTAGATAAAATGTGGCTCGCGTCATAACATTTGTGGTCCGGACCAATGTTTTAACTATATTTAAGTACTGTGCAAATATCTTAGTAACATTCCTGGCCCGGACTAATATCATCATAACGTTTGTAGCCTGGACCAATGTTCTTACAACATATAAGGCCTGTGCCAATATCCTCGTACCATTTGTGCCACGGAAAATATCCTCATAACATTTGTGGCCCGAACCAATATCTTCATAACATTTGTATCTTGCACCAACATTTGAAGCTGTGACAAATCCTCCTAACATTCGTGGCCCGTGCTAATATCCTCATGAAGTTTGAGGCCCGCGCCAGTAACCTCATAACATCTGTGGCTCGAACCAATGTACTCACATTTGAGGCTCGCGCAAATATCCTCGCGATATTTGTAGCCCGCACCAATATCTTCAAAACATCTGTGGCCCTGACTAATATCCTCATAACATTTGTGGCCCGTACTGATATCCTCATAATATTTGTGGTCTGGATTAATATCCTCATAACATTTGTAAGCCGGACTAATATCCTCATAACATTTGTGAGCCGAACTAATATCCTCATAATATTTGTCGCCTGGATTAATATCCTTATAACATTTGTGGCCTGGATTAATATCCTCATAACATTTTTGGCCTGGATTAATATCTTCATAATATTTGTGGCCTGGAATAATATCCTCGTAATATTTGAGAGCCGGAATAATATCCTCATAATATTTGTGTCCTGGATTAATATCCTCATAACATTTGTGGTCTGGACTAATATCCTCGTAATATTTGTAGCCTGGATTAATATCCTCATAGCATTTGTGAGTCGGACTAAAATCCTCATAACATTTTTGGCCTGGATTAATATCCTCATAACATTTGTGGCCTAGATTAGTATCCTCGTAATATTTGTGTGCCGGACTAATATCCTCATAACATTTTTGGCCTGGATTAATATCCTCATAGCATTTGTGAGCCGGACTAATATCCTCATAATATTTGTCGCCTGGATTAATATCCTCAGAACATTTGTGTCCTGGATTAATATCCTCATAACATTTGTGGCCTGGATTAATATCCTCATAATATTTGTCGCCTGGATTAATATCCTCATAGCATTTGTGAGCCGGACTAATATCCTCATAATATTTGTCGCCTGGATTAATATCCTCAGAACATTTGTGACCTGGATTAATATCCTCATAACATTTGTGGCCTGGATTAATATCCTCATAATAATTGTGGCCCTTCTATAAGAAATGGTTGCCGATTCCTCTGTTATATCATAGATCTATCACGCTGATCCACATAAACCACATTTGTTCCCGCAATACGCAGGTTAAGTTTATTGCCGCTAGGTTATCTCAACTGGCGATAAAAGATGTTACAGTCTAAGATGGATGTGCACAAGCCTGGTAAGAAGACCTTTAATTCTTATGATTAGTATTCAGCATCCTACCGGAAATCAAATTATTTGAATAGCGTCCTATATTTGACGGTAATCCACTAAATAATCTGAAAATATTGGACTAGAATCTAAGATTGTTATCAAAAATCTTCTTTATTTTAAATGTAGATTCTTGTTCCAGATAACCTGATGTTGTGTTTATGAAGATGGAGTTAGAAGACGAAGAACTATTTCTATATAATACAACAAATGACACTAGTCAATCTGGATTTTCAGAAACTGAATCTTTAAACGTCATAATCCCACTTAGTGTTATATATATAGTGATTTTTGTAGCAGGTGTCTTAGGAAATATAAGCACATGTGTCGTTATAGCAAGAAATAGATCTATGCATACAGCAACAAACTTCTACCTATTTAGTTTAGCAATATCAGATCTGCTTCTACTTGTTTGTGGGCTACCTCTAGAAGTACATAGATTATTTAATCCATTATCTTATCCTCTTGGAGAAGCACTATGTATTACAGTAGGACTTGTATCTGAGACTTCTGCTAATGCGACAGTATTAACTATAACTGCTTTTACAGTAGAAAGATATATTGCAATATGTCGTCCATTTATGTCTCATACGATGTCGAAGTTATCCAGAGCAGTTCGTTATATAATTGCTATATGGATTTGTGCTTTGTGTTCGGCTGTGCCACAAGCGATGCAGTTCGGCATAGTTATGTACAGTGAAAAGGGACAAAGCATAAGTGCGTGTACAGTGAAAGGTCATGGTGTACATCAGATGTTTGTTATATCAAGTTTCGTTTTCTTTGTTGTACCGATGTCCTTGATAACTGTTTTGTATGTGTTGATTGGTGCGAAGTTGCACACGTCGCGTGTATTGCATCCGTTGAAGAAGAATTCTGTGGAGAGTGAACGTCCCAATGGTGCAATGAGGTACAGGAATGGTGCATCACAAAGAAGGGTCATTAGGATGTTAGGTGAGTTATAAAATTATATTTGTACTAGCCTTTATCCAGAGGGGTTATCTAGTTTATGTTGCAGCTGTGTGAATTCATTACTTCCGCTTCAACCGATGGACGTTCACTGGTGGACATAGGTCTCACGTAATGACATCCACAAGGCCCGATCTTGCGTCGCCTGGCTACCGGCGACCCTCTTTATATCATCGGTCCACCTTGTGGGGGGTCTGCCTACACTGCGGCGTCCGGTGCGGGGTCGCCACTCCAGCACCTTCCGGCCCCCAACGTCCATCGGTCCTTCGGACTATGTGCCCCGCCCCTTAGAACTATGTCGGTGACTTTGGTTCTACTACGGATCTCTTCATTTCTATCACGTAGAGAAACTCTGAGCATAGCCCTCTCTATCGCACGCTGAGTGACTCTGAGCTTCCGCATGAGGCCCATAGTCAGCGACCATGTCTCAGAACCGTAGGTCATCACTGGCAACACGCACTGTTCGAAGACTTTGGTCTTCAGGCACTGAGGGTTATCAGACGAAAATATCTGGCGTAATTTCCCGAACGCTGCCCAACCGAGTTGGATTCGGCGGTTGACCTCCTTCTCGAAATTGGACTTACCTAGCTGGACTATATGTCCCAGGTATGTGTACTCGTTAACAATTTCGAGAGCTGAGTTCTCAAAGATGTTTGGGTGTGGCGGTACATGGAGATTAGACATAATTTTCGTCTTATCCATGTTAATTTTCAGGCCCACCTGTTGAGAAACTCTGCTGAGGTCACCGAGCATTGTATTGAGATTTTCGAGACTCTCTGCCATAATGACTACGTCAGCGGCAAACCGTAGATGAGTGATGTACTCGCCGTTGATGTTGATGCCCAGTTCGTTCCACTCCAAAAGCTTAAAAAGGTCTTCCAGCGCGGCAGTAAAGAGTTTCGGGGAGATAACATTTCCCTGTCTCACTCCACGTTTCAATTGGATAGACGTTACTTTAGTGTCATTTTATATGGACAAGTTCTGCTTTTGCCTGAGACTTTGTCAAAACAATCGAATATAGATTCTGCGAGAAATGGGTACTAACATGTAAATGAACGCTTATAAAGTCACGTTTGCCATTAGTTTTGTAATCAAGCCCTTGGTTCCATTACCAGCAGTAAAAATTTGGAAATTGTATTTTCTAATTTACTAAGGTCTGGACTGGTAGGAAGCTTACGCCGTAGTAAGTTAGCAAGCTACTGCCAAAGACGGTTCGTAGATCAAAAAATGTGTCCTGATGCGATACTTTCTAGAAACCAAGAGATAATTTTTCTTGTTTTAATGGAAACGGTTTTCCATTAAGTGAGACCACAGTCAAGCTTTAGAGTATCAATAAATAAAAAAAGTGTGTGTGTATGTACGTAAGAAGTTATACTTCTCTGGCGTAAAAGAAAGACCTTTTCAAAAAATTAAAATGTTGTCTATAGCTAACATCGGGGTGTTGGTTTTTTGTAACAATGTGCGCGTGCCTGGTAAAAATTTACTCTCATCATTTTCCTCAACGCGCCAAAAGAAGTATAACTTCAAAAAAGCTTTTACTTGAGACTTTAATTCAGAAATATGTCCTTAGAGAAGTAGATACTTATGGCATCTTTGTTCAATGAAAAAGAAACTATGATCCAATTCCAACAAAAAGTCATGATGATGACAGTGGTTAATCCAGGATATTTTACGGGATATAATTCCTGAGTACATTAACAGGCTCAAATAATTGCATTAATCTAGACGTTTACGATGAGTTTAGTCGAATACACACACACGTTAGGAAGAATCATGTACTATATAAGGGTTAGGACAATGTGTTCTAACAATTTTGCAATATTCCTAAAGCAAGGCCTAGTTTTTGATTCACATCACAAAATCTTACCAAATAATTGAGTTTATAGACAACATTAGTCCGCTTATCTACACTAATATTATAAAGAGGAAAGGTTTGTATTTTTTTATGTAACGAATAAACTTAAAAAGTACTGGACCGATTTCAATCATTCTTTTTTCATTAGAAAGCTACATTATCACTGAGTAACATAGGCTATATTTAGTATTAGATTACTATAGAAATCCTTAGAAATTTCTATTAAAACCAACCGAAGGTGTAAAAAAATTAGCCATAAAATGTCTTTCATCGCATACGCTGTGAAGAGTATTAATGATAGGACAAAAAAATGTTCGACAATATTATAGAATATATCAATATCTACAAAAAACTTCGCGAGACTATATGTCTAACTATTGTAGTTACGTCACTATAACTACTTTTTTACATTTAAATTATTGATAGAAATGCCGATCAAAATCAGACCGTGTTATCCATACCATTTATAAATTTTTATCCAATTAAATAATTTAATATTCAAGACTGTCTCAATACCTGATGATTACTTTTTGAATTATTGAAATCGGATATTCCATTCAAAAGATATCATGAAATTAAAATAAAAATACATGCCGGCGGCGGCCGCCACGCAGCGCATCGAGTAACTAACTCGACGAGAGAGGGGCAGTGCGGGAGAAGGGGGTGCACCATTATGAACTAGGTTACCTTACGCAGTGGACGCAAGCGACATTGAATATTTCCAGTTTTTTTAACACATTTTTATGCTTCACTTAAAAAGTTCATTTCAGAGCTACTTAGTTTTAGTATTAGGAATCACACTTTTTCATAATATTTGACAATTCATGGTCGTTTTAAATATCATGCTTATAACTTAAATATCTGTACCTATTTATGTCTACATGTGCGAAGCCGGGACGGGCCGCTAGTTAATAGACATTTTGTCAAATAAACATTATAAATAAACGTTACATATGTAAACATATAAAGTGTCAAATGCTTTCCTCAAATCAACGTTCAATAATAGTTTTAAGTAAACACATTCATCACGGTTATTTATATACGAGAGGTGAAAGTTCACATTAAATTAACAAATTTAGTTTCAAAAAAAACGAGAAACAATGTTACTAGACAGACTTCCTGCTAAATAAATACATTTTTAATGTACAATTTGAATACAAAAAAACAAACTTTGGGTTTAGTTTTAAGCAAATTCGCTAGCGTTACATAGAACAATTTCGATTACCGTAAAAGAGGCTACAACGAGTTAACTATAAAAGATAAATAAATGTTGTCTAAGACTTTTTTATGCATTATTTAAACAGGAACAATTCCGTTATACATGATTGCAACGAAACTTTAAACCTTTACGTAGCTCACGCGACAGAAGATAAAGCTAAAAAGGAATAAATTTCCTTCGTCTTTGCAACAGTTTTCATTGTTACTAGACTCCCATTGATTGTGGCTTGATGTAATATAGCCAGCAGCCTTCTTCTATGATTGGGCTATTCAACATTAAAAGAATATTTCAATATCAGAAGTAATTCTTGAGATTTCTTCTACCTTACAAAGTAGACAGACAGTAGCTTTCGTCTTTATTATAAACCTCTATATTTCACATTCTCTTTTAGTAAGATACTTATCGTTTAAGCCTTTAAACTTTGAAACTTACTGTATAAAGTATATTTTAACTACTTTACATATAAAATTTATGTGCGTCGTTGGTTTTATAGCAACCGTAATTCATAATATGTAAAATTTGAATTAAAAACAACTTGGTCTGTGCTTAATACTACATGACAACTGAAAACTTCATCAAGGCGAGGTTAAACAGGAAATAAATGAATATATTTATTTTATATTCATAAAAAAACAACATTTACATATACTAGTAGTTTATTGGAACGATATTCTAAGTATACACCATCTACCTGTGTTTACCGTACTTTAATACCCTTTAGATTATCTGGAAGAGATTTAATAAGTCTTGCTCAATTTTATATGGTGTTTAATAAAGAATTTAATGAAATTAAATATTGCCAGTAATCTTACCGTTTCATTTTAGATTGTATCATGACTACAAACAAACATACATAGCATCACGCCTCATTCCCATAGGGGTAGACCACCTCCTTCCACTTGCCACGATCCTTGCATATCTCCTTCGCTTCTTTCATTCTCATTAAATTTATACAAGTTCGACGGTTTAAAGTACTCTTGACCTGTACCTTATGTAAAGTGTTCTGGATTTGATCCAGGAACGTTCGCCTCGGTCTTCCCCTTCCAACTTTTCCATTCAACCTTGACTCATAAATACCTTTTGTCAGTCTTCTTTCATTCATTCTCTCTACGTGCCCAAACCATCTAAGCATACATTTCTCAATAATAGTCACTAAATCCTTTATATATCAACGCTCTCATCTCCACCGCATTTATTTTACTTTAATGCTTCTTCTGCCATACCTAACTTTCACTACCATACATAAGTGTTGGCACCAACACTCCTCCATGCACAGCCAATCTGGCCCTTTTAGACATCCTCTATTTTATGGCTATTCATAAAGGCAGAGTACCATTTACCATATTCCCTGCATTAACTCTCCTTACAATAACACATGTTTCATCTTTTGTAAATTTAGATCCCAAATATACAAATTGTTACACATCTACCACTTGTTCCCCATCTACTATCTATCTATCATCATTATCAGGTAAGATTCACCTGTTAGCAATGAAGAATGTGTCGCTATAGCTTCTTTTTTTATTAGTTTTTCTTTTAAATCCAATTCTCAATTTGATGCAGACAAAGTGGCAGGTACAAGGTTGTATATAAATTTATCTTTGTATCAATTAACATGTTTAATTACATTTATTCTTGAGAGGACAATAAATATATAAAAGCGATACTTAATTTTCTGCGAACGTAACATCTAAAAGGGATCTCATTACGTGATAAGAATAATATTATACTAATATAACCTTAATTAAAGGCACGTTACATTTGTTTTATTACCAAGCTGTTATTTGGAGTTAGATCGTTTTATAATTGTTGATTTAAACTGATTAGTTATTCATAGCACTGAAAAAGTATTTTATAACACTCAAAGAATCATCAGATCTAGTCCTTTTACCATCTTTCATGCTAACCAACTTTCTCTTGCCCATTTTCCATAGAAAAATCTGCAAAAATTTAGTTCGGTATGTAAAGGTCAGTCAGATTTCGCAGAATCTTTCATATCTCAAGAAAAATTGTTTAATATTATAAAACCGTTATGGAGTAATGAGATGGAGATCTCCAATATTGATCGAAAAGGCGTATGGCTAGATGCGGGAACTAATTCGTTTTCATAATCTATATTCTCTGCCTCATTGGTCAAGTAGTTAGCTTGTTCAGCTTTAGATATGAAGTTTTTTCCTTGAGGTTTGAGTTCATGGTCGGGCGAGTTTGGCACCAATAGGCTTTCTATCTGACTACGGGCCTCATGTGGAAGCTCAGAGTCATTCAGCGTGCGATGGAGAGGGCTATGCTCGGAGTTTCTCTACGTCATCGAATCACAAATGAAGAGATCCGTAGTAGAACCAGAGTCACTGACATAGTCCTGCGAATCGCGACCCTGAAGTGGCAATGGGCGGGACACATAGTCCAAAGGACCAATGGACGTTGGGGGTCGAAGGAGCTGGTGTAGCGAGCCCGACCTGACGGCGCAGAGTAGGCAGACCCGCCACAAGGTGGAC
Source organism: Elymnias hypermnestra (assembly GCA_015832385.1). Taxonomy (NCBI): domain Eukaryota; kingdom Metazoa; phylum Arthropoda; class Insecta; order Lepidoptera; family Nymphalidae; genus Elymnias; species Elymnias hypermnestra. The sequence goes on along the minus strand of JACTOM010000880.1, from coordinate 398,199 downwards.
CCATGATATAAAGAGGGTCGCGGGTAGCCGCTGGAACCAGGCGGCGCAAGATCGGGCCTTGTGGACGTCATAACGTGTGACCTCTGTCCAGCAGTGGACATCCATCGGTTGAAGCGACGACGACGAGGTTTTGTATTAAGATTTTCTAAATATTTGCTCGATGTTGGGAAGTAGTCAGTATGCTCCACCCCCGTGCTTCGGAGAGCACGTTATCCGTCGGTCCTGCACCTATTCTCTCTCCAGTCGTATCCAATTCCCGTCCTAACCCACTATGAAAGTGAAGGAATAGAGAGTGCACTTGTGTTTTATGCCACGAGTGGAGCAGCGTATTGAGTCTACACTTTAAAACCCTCTCTTCTATGAGTGAGGAGGCCTGTGCCCAGCAATGTGACGTTAATGAACCGCTACTTACTTATAAAGATCCATATTACTTATAAAGAACTCATAAGTTCAGCATAAATAAGTTTTGCTTAAAAAAACCAGTGGGCCCTACACCACACGATTGAAATAAAATGTAACTCACTCTCTTTCTAGCTTCACTGACGCATATCTCTTTCTTAACTTCCGTTAGCACTTTTAGGAACTCCTTAATCAGCTTACTTGTCTTACTCTTATAAGGATCTGGTGTTTTATTATTGTGGATATTTGCAGTTGCTGTGGCGCTGTCCTTCTTCCTGTGTTGGGCTCCGTTCCACGTCCAGAGGTTGATAGCGATCTACGGGAAGAATTTGGAGCATCCTACTGATACGTTTTATAAGGTATTTAATCATTACTATTTGATGCGACTTTGTTTTTATAGAATCAGTACTCGACAAATATAACATTATACAAGCTTTGTCCATGTACATGTCCATGGACAGAACTTTTTGTTGGATTCAGTTTCACGCTTGATTATATCTCACTTGTAACTGATGATGCTGTCTAAGATGGAAACGCTCTGACCTCTTAAGGGGTAATAACTGTTATGTCTTCTAAACAACATATTGTCGGAAGGCAAATTTTTTGCTAGTTGGTACATGTTTTGCTAGAAGGCTGGTAAGTAGCCAGGGCCAAAGCCAGTCATCAGTCAAGAGTCCGACAAATTAGAAAATGCAATCGAAACCTGAACCCTGGACTAAAGAGTAACCTAAGAGAGAGAGAATGCAGTGGATACTCTTTCTAGGCGGTCTGCGTACCTGTTCTCGCCTCCGTAAATCTTTAGTTGGACTCATCCGGGACATCAGAGAGGAGTGCATAAAGTAATAACCTTGGTGTACTCGAGTATTAAGAGTATTCCCACTGGATTTTAGTGGGTAATTTTTTTTTATTAGACCCCGTAATTTGCCCGCGCATTTTAACGGAAATAACCGTCGCCTGCCCCGTCCCGCTCGTACGTCTTTACGTCGATTGCCCCGCGGGTCAAATGACGCTAAAGTGGCTCTTGGGACTTAGACATTCACGAAAGACTACCAAATGTTATGACTTTTATATTTGCTAATACTTTACCTATACAATGTTATTTTTAGTTTATTAAATTAAGACTGGTGTAGCGTCATGTAGTGCTAAGCTTTGAGATAGTGAAAAAAGTACATCTTGTATTTATAGGCTCATATCTTAAAAATTAAAACTTATCTCAAGGGTTTTAATTATTAATCACATCACATACATAATCTAAAACAAAAGTAATCACTAATAAACACTTACAGTTCATAAAATAACACAAAAAAAATCTTATAGACCTTACACGCGACATACGTACCTTAGTAACGGTCACTTTGTAATTGATTTATTTTTTGTTTTGTCTATTGACTAGTGTTATCACTGCATATATTTTGTTACGACAATTACCGAGATTATACACATTATGACTTAAAAATAAAGAGATGCTTATAATTCTGATTGCCCGAGTTTAGACAGAACTATCGTATCACGTTAAATTGCATGGTATCATCTATTACATAGCATCGTGCATAATTCACTGATCCCTATTAAGGAAATCGGATTTCCAAAGACTCAATTATTCAGGACAGCGGCCTGAAGTTAGTTTCTTTAAAACCTGATGTGTAAAGCTTGGATCTTATAAGGTGTACTTCCAGGTTCGGTTTTACGCTTAAAGAAATGAAGACATATGGTTTAATAGCGTGCATGCGGGAGTGTTGGTGCCAACATTTAATTATGGTAGTGAAAGTTAGGTATGGCAGAAGAATCTCAAAAGTAAAATAAATGCGGTAGAGATGAGAGCGTTGAGAAGCATGAGTGGATTAAACCTGAGTGACAGAGTAAGAAATGGTGTGATAAGAGAACGTTGTGCTATAAAAGAAGACGTAGAGACTAAAATCGAGAAAGGTATGCCTAGATGGTTTGGGCATGTAGAGAGAATGAGTGAAAGGAGACTGACAAAAAGGATTTATGAGTCAAGAGTGAATGCGAAAGAAGGGGAAGACCAAGGCGAACGTTTCAGGACCAAATCCAACACATTTTAAATAAGGGCCAGGTCAAGAGTACTCTAAACCGACGAACTTGTATGAAAGGTTTAATGAGAATGAAAGAAGCGAAGGAGATAGGCAAGGATCGTGGCAAGTGGATGGGCGTGGTCTCTGCCTACCCCTATGGGAATAAGGCGTGATGCTATGTATGTATTTAATAGGGATACTATACAGAGACCAGCGTTATATTTATAGTAAAGATATTATTACACCCAATGTCTTCTAAAAAAGTATTCACCAATATAAAAATCAAACCGCCGAAGGCCAATCGCATTGCTATGCTTGGAATTTTTAATCTGGGCCAAACATGCATACGGGAGGGATACAAAAATACGCATGTTTTATCGTCAATATTCTATCAAGGATCTTTATAAAACATTTTTAATGGCATCTAAAACTGTGTTCATGTTTATTTATTCGTTAGTATAACTTAGACGATAGTAATTGTAGGCGTGAATGAATTGCTCTAACAAAAATATAACTACATTGTAATAAAGATGATAAAAAATGACACCAGAGATTTTCCCACTTGAAACCTTTCGAATTTCGGGATAAATACTTCATGAGAAGTGTTAGAATGCTCTCAATACAATGCTCGATGTCCTCAGCAGGGTTTCTCAACAGGTGGGCCTGAAAATGAACATGGATAAGACAAAAATTATGTCTAATATCCATGTACCGTAACACCCAGTCATCGTTGAGAACTCAGCTCTCGAAATTGTTGAGTACACATACCTGGGACATATAGTCCAGCTAGGTAGGTCCAATTTCGAGATGGAGGTTAACCGCTGAAACCAAATCGGTTGGGCAGCGTTCAGGAAACTACGTCAGATATTTTCGTCCGATATTCCTCAGTGCCTGAAGACCAAAGTCTTCGAACAATGCGTGTTGTCAGTGATGACCTACGGTTCCGAGACGTGGTCGCTGACTATGGGCCTCATGCGGAAGCTCAAGGTCACTCAGCGTGCGATGAAGAGGGCTATGCTTGGAGTTTCTCAACATGATCGAGTCAGAAATGAAGAGATCCTTAGTGAAACCAAAGTCACCGACATAGTCCTACGAATCGCGAACCTGAAGTGGCTATGGGCGGGGCACATATTCCGGAGTACCGATGGACGTTGGGGGCTAATGGTGCTGGAATGACGACTCCGCACCGGACGGCGCAGTATAGGAAGACCCCCCCACAGGGTGGACCGATGATATAAAGAGGGTCGCCGGGAGCCGCTGGAGCCAGGCGGCGCAAGATCGGGCCTTGTGGGCGTTATTACGTGAGACCTACGTCCAACAGTGGACGTCCATCGGTTGAAGCGACGACGACGACAAAGTGTTAGACGGTCTAATCAAAAACAGTCCAATCTTTTGATAGATTGACCTGTGTAGAAAGATATGTATAGGTAACAGGCAGCCGATTAACCCGAAGGCAGAGAGGCTTTTGGAGTTATAGATTCCCCACTATGGGTGGACAGGCTGTACATACCCATGAAGAGTCACTTGTCTACTATCTGCTATTATACGGCGAACTACCCTATCTGTAGCTTGGTGACCTCAGCGATATCCTCTGATATCGCGGATTGAAGAGAATATCTCTTTGACAAATATAGTTGGTGCAATGCTTGGTAGTGAGGTAGGATGGAATGTAATTGCCTCCTTCTGCGAGGCTATCGTCTCATTGAAGGTTTTGGTGGAGAAAATGGCAGCTGCAGCATTCAGAGGAGGAGGCTGGGTGGCAGGAAGTGTCTTTATGAAAGCCTCTAGTCTCCTCTTGGAACCACTTTTGTTTGTTCAATCGGGAAGGTCAAGGCCAATGCTCAAGCGAGGCTCTGCCACTCCCAACACAGGCTGATGAGAGTGTCGCTTGGTTTTAATGGATATTTTGGCCCAGCAAGTGAAAACCACGATTCCTGCCAGGCAGGGAAGCGTAAAGGCATTTCCCAGCAGAATATCCCGGAATTGCTTCCAGGTTATGCAAGTCTCCTTTTAATAGGCACCGAGCGTTAGTTGAATTCGGGTGCGTTAATAATATTGTTTCAATATCTCCTAAAAACCTATTTATATATGATGATATGGATTAATTTATTAACCTTATGTATAATTTTTTGATCGTCGGAAACTATATTACCTTTTTTTTAAGAAGATTAAATTGATATAGTGCGTTATACTTAAAATATAGATTGGTAGACCTTTTAGGACATCTATAAAAGAGGGGTTATTTTGTCATAGATTGTTTTGTAATATCTCTAACGGATTAAGCTCACAACATTTACATTTATATTTCAACCAAATTACACAGATCTTTCTCATGAATTGTTCTCATGTACCTAACAACCAAAATATCCAATTTAAATAAATATATCGTCTGAAATTATGCCATCGGCATTTTGAATTAATATTATTCATAGCTGTACAGTTCAATAAAGGTGTACGAGTACATCCATATGAATATACTCGTATAAATAATTCAATACTTTTTAGCAAACGCCAAGCGACTCAGGCACCACATTTATAAATAATTCTAAAACATGTATATGTCATTTTACATTTAGTAATTGCAATCAAAGATATAATATTGTATGTTGTAAAAATAATCGTATGTTTGTAATCTATATATACTGAGTCCATCGGTGCTACCCACATAGGTCTCGATCTAGAGGAAATTTAGGGAAATCAGTTTTTGTTAACAGTTAATAAATTGACGTTAATAAAGTAAGAAATAATTACGTATTCTTTTATATAGACGGCTGACACCGACTCCAAATATAAGAATACGAAGAACACTATAAAAGGATACGTAATTTTTCTTATTTTTTAGAGCATATATTTGTAAGTTTGTTTTGAAGGTGCTTCTTTTTTTGTTTTAATTTATTAATTAGTTAATTTCTATTTATTTTTTGATTTTTAGTAAATCTGAAGTTAACTAACAAATTTGTCTCAATATGTGTATACTTAAACACGTATTTCTCATATGAGATAACACCGTTTAAATAAAACAACTTTACAAAGTTAAATTGACATTAATATCGCCACACCCGGGATCGAACCCACAACCTTATACCACCGCTTCACACATAATTCACCTTTCAAATATTGCAATGCAGCAACAAACTTAAAGTCATTGGCATTTGATTACAGACAATTATAGATTTTGCCAAAAATCATACTCTTACTGTAAGCCGTTGAGGAGTTCCATTGATCTTCATATTTAATTACGACTAGCAACTGACCATACCGAAGTTACGGTAGGCGACTCAAATATCTGGATAGCTTATAGAAGATTCTGCCGACTATCGTTGATTTGCTTCTAAGAATTGAAGAATTGAACATTTATCCGGTTTACTCATGGATTCCATCATCAGAACTGGATTCAAAAAAATGGGACCCTATGACGAGCACTTCATTAAAAAAAATCATCAAGATCGGTCCACCCAGTCGGGAGATATGAGGTAACAAATATTAAAAAAAAAATACAGACGAATTGATAACCTCCTCCTTTTTTTGAAGTCGGTTAAAAAGGAGGAGCTTGTCAATTTCGATGATTCTTTTTTTATTGGAAAAGATATACTTCAAGGGTTGTTTTGTGATAGTTTGGTGAGATTCTGATGATGGAATCCTTGACAAAGTGACGGAACTCTTCAATTCCTAGGAGCAAATCAACGATAGTCGGCAGAATCTTCTTTAGGCTATCCAGATGTTTGAGTTGCCTACCGTAACTTCGGTATGGTCAAGTGCTAGTCGTAGTTAAATATGAAGATCAATGGATCTCCTGAACGGCTTACTGCAAGGGTGCAGTTTATGGCAGAAAATATAAGTGTCTGTCATCAAATAGCAATTAGCTTACGTTTGTGGCTGCATTGCAACACGTTTACTTCAGATTTACTAAAAATAAAAAAATAAATAAAAATATTAACAAAACAAGAACTCCCTTCAAAATAGACTTACAAATATATTAATATGCTCTAAAAAGTAAGAAATAATTTCGTATTCTTTTATAGTGTTCTTCGTATTCTTATATTTTTTTGTTAAAATTTCTATTTATTTTAAAGTCGGTTAATAAAATAAAATTACAATAAATTGGCCAAAATACATTGAATCACTTCGTTTAAATTTAGAAAAACTATTATAAACAATATCTATCTCTCATAACATTGAGAAAAAATAAATGTCTTAAAAACGAAACCGAAATTAATTATGGTCGACTATCGGACGAACAGTATTTGTTATCGTAAGGTTATGGGAATTGCTGTAATATTCTTCTTTGTTCCCAGGTGTACATAGTGCTGACCTACATATCGGGAGTGCTGTACTTCTTGTCAACAGCAATCAACCCCTTCCTGTACAATATCATGTCGAACAAATTCAGAAACGCCTTCAAGGTGGGTGTCACATTGTTAATTGGTTCAAAGTAACGTTAATTTGACGCGAATATACAATATTAATTATATTAGGATCTGCCTCGATGAATATTACACATGATTATTCAAAATTATGCTCAGTTTCAGGATCATTTTCAACTTTGTTTACATATAAATCTGTATTATATCTGTGTACTTTATTTTTGAAGTGAAACTTGAGAGTCACGGATATGTGCAGCGTTTTTTATGCTAATTAGTTTGTCGGTTTGATAGTTTTCATATTTACAAATAACATGTGGTATTTTTATTTGCTACTCGTCGTTTAATATATAATTCGTCATAAAATACAAAATAAAATATGTCCGAAATTCTTTTAGAATCGCTCACTAATTTGTAGGTTAAGTAATACTATTCTCAGTAACATTGATACAAACTAACAACTGTCGTCGTAGTCGTCGTCGCTTCAACCAATGGACGTCCACTGCTGGATATAGGTCTCACGAAATGATGCCCACAAGGCCCGATCTTGTGCCGCCTGGCTCGAGCGGCTACCGGCGACCTTCTTTATGTCATCGGTCCACCTTGTGGGGGGTCTACCTACACAGCGCCGCCCGGTGCGGGATCGCCACTCCAGCACCTTCGAGCCCCAACTTCCTTGTGTCGTCGGATTATGTGCCCCGCCCATTGCCACTTCAGATTCGCGATTCGTAAGGCTATGTCGGTGACTTTAGTTCTGCTACGGATCTCCTCATTTCTGATTTGATCAAGTAGAGAAACTCCAAGCATAGCCCTTTCCATCGCACGCTGAGTGACTCTGAACTTTCGTATAAGGCCTATAGTCAGCGACCACGTTTTGGAGCCGTAGGTCATCACTAGCAACACGCACGCATGACCCAGAGGGTGCTTAGTCAGATCACCTGTCCGGTTACCAGCTAAGCACGCGGATGAGCGACCCTGGGTGCCTGGAGCTGTTACTACCGCTACAATTTATCCTCTCCGCGGTAGAAATATCCTATCCCCAACCCAAATTAATAAATTTGAGAATTTCCGGAATAGCGTTAAACCGGATGTAGTGCATGTGAACGTTTCACTGATATAATTATAAAGACCTCAGCATAATAAACAAATATAGCAAATTAATAGCAATCCACAAATAATGATTCTCTTTTCTAAATTTTAAAACTAATAATTTCTAATATTGACAAAAAGAAACGTGGTAATTATATTTACAACCCGTCATTGGAGATTTCAATTATTTGTATTAATTTTCGACACTACTAATATTTTAATGATAATTAAATCGATCAAATTGCTGACATATCCCAATTTCTCCCTCCCTCTACGTCTTGGAAATCTAAGGTTTTAGATTTGTATAAATATAAATAAGACTTAAAGACTAGTTTGCCAAAGAAGTGTCACTTCTGATATGTGCACTTTGTACGCACGCACTTTTATTCTTTTTATATTACAAATAATGTTACTCTAGAATTAATGTGTACTCATCAAATGTTTACTCTACGCTGATGATCAAGTAATACTTGCGTCATCCGCTAATGAACTACAGCAGATGCTAAATATTATGAATGAACGTTTGAATGGGAAAGGAATGAAAGTGAATTTAAACAAAACGAATGTTATGCTTTTTGAACGATATGAATCTATGATGGATGGCAATATTTTGATAGATGGGGAACAAGTGGAAGAGGTGAAAGAATTTGTATACTTGGGATCTAAATTTACAAAAGATGCAACAAGTGAGAGTGATATTGAAAGGAAAGTGAATGCAGGGAATATGGTAAATGGTGCTCTGCATGCTTTTATGAATAGCCAGATGGTGTCTCAAAGGGCTAGACTGGCTGTTCATGCTGGAGTGTTGGTGCCAACACTTATGTATGGTAGTGAAAGTTTGGTAGGAGATTACATAAGAAACGTTTATATTGTCAAAAGCATTAAGCAGGTTTCATTAGAAACGATTATATTGTCGAAATCACTAAAAAGGTTTCATAAGAAATGTTTATATTGTCAAAAGCACTAAGAAGGTTACATAAGAAACATTTATATTGTCAAAAGCACTAAGAAGGTTACATGAGAAATATTTATATTGTAAAAGCACTAAGTAGGTTACATAAGAAACGTTTATATTATCAAAAGCACTAAGCAGGTTACATAAGAAAGGTTTATATTGTCGAAAGCACTAAAAAGGTTACATAAGAAACGTTTATATTGTCGAAAGTACTAAAAAGGTTACATAAGAAAGGTTTATATTGTCGAAAGCACTAAAAAGGGTTACATAAGAAAGGTTTATATTGTTAAATCACTAACTTTTGTCAATAAAAACGTTACATCAGAAATTTACTATAGTGGTTAAGTTTACTTAAAATTTCTGATGTTCCACGAAACTTTCTTAATTTTTCTTTTTCTCCATGCGGACCTTCTTCTGTCTATAACAAACAGAACAACAAGAGAATTATGGAAATAGGTCCAGCCCTGCACGCGTGATGCAGTAACATAGGGACTCATTTTTATATATTAAAATTGTACCAGTTTATTTAACTTAATCAAATTCTCAATGGCATGTTATTTGAGTCAAATATATGAAATAAGCATCTGAGAGACCTTAAACTTTGTACATATTCTGGCCCTTCTTTTAATATGCAAAACCGGTTTGAAAGTTTCGGAGTTACACAAACAGCAGTAAATTAACGGTAAATAAATTATTAATTTGGAACCAGATTATTGTCACTTCGGCTGGGTATAATTATATCTATGAAATACACATTTTGATATTAAATAACTCTGTCTGTATGTCGTCCTTTCATGCCAAAACTGCTAAACTTTGATTTAAATGAAATTCGGTATACAGATAGTCTAGAGCCTTATAAAGGACATTTAATACGAAAAAGGGTTGTAAGTAATTGAAGTATCATGATTTTTACAGCTAGAAACTTTAAACTTATTTTTCAGGCTTTTGATTCCATATAATTTAAAATGACATTCAAAGATAATTGACTGTGTCAATAATTAGTAGACATGATACGAGAGTTCTGTCTCAACTCGTGCAATAAGAAATATAAACATCTCTTTCTTTTTAATTCGCAATGTGTAGAATCTATTTTTCTTCTCGGTAACTGTCGTAATAAAATATGCGTAGAAAAACAAAAAATAAATCAGTTACAAAATGACCGTTACTAACGGTGCTTGTGTCGCGTCGAAGGTTGTTAAGTTTTTTGTAGTATTTTAAAGAGAAAAAGTGTTTATTAGTCATGTTATAAGTGATGTGAATAACAATGAAAATCGTAAAAATGTAAGTTTTAATTTATAAGATATGAGCCTATCAATATGGCTTCATAGGGTGCTTAGTCAGATAATCTGTCCGGTTACTAGCTAAGCATACGGGTAAGTGACACCGGACGCCTCGAGCTATTACTACCGCTCTTCACTCTCCTCCCCGCGGCAGTAATATCCTATACCTAAGCCTAATGCTCCCCAAAACTCCTTTTATCCACATACCGAATCTTTCCTATCCAACTCCTACCAGAGCAGAACCAAAGTCACCGACATAGCCCTACGAATCGCGAACTTGAAGTGGCAATGGGCGCGACACATAGTCCTACGAACCGATTGACGTTGGGGCCGGAAGGTGCTGGAATGGTGACCCCGCACCGGCCGACGCAGTGTAGGAAGACCCCCCACAAGGTGGACCGACGATATAAGGAGGGTCGCCGATAGCCGCTGGAGCCAGGCGACGCAAGTTCGGGCCTTGTGGACGTCATCACGTGAGACCTATGTCCAGCAGTGGACGTCCATCTGTTGAAGCGACGACGACGACGAGCCTATCAATACAAGACGGACATTTTTCACTACCTCATAGTTTAGCGCAACAGAACGCTACACCAGAGTCTTAATTTAATAAACAAAAGATAACATTGTATAGTTTAACTATTAGGAAACATAAAAATCATAGCACTTGGTAGTCTTTCACGAACATTTAAGTTCCAAGAGCCACTTCGACCCGCGGAACATCCGACGCAAAAAGCGCGGGCAAATCACGGGACCCAATAATACGCGGACAAACTAAAGGATAAAAGTATTAACATCAAAGGTATAAAATAATAATCCTTATTTATAGCTTTTTGGAATGAACCACTGGAAACAGCTCATCTATGTGTCTTATTTGTAATTGGTCACCCCTTATTCCCTTCGTGGTAGGCAGAGACAACGTCCTTCCACTTGCCACGATCCTTGCATATCTCCTTCGCTTCTTTCATTCTCATTAAACCTTTCATACAAGTTCGTCGGTTTAGAGTACTCTTGACTTGGCTCTTATTTAAAATGTCCTGGATTTGATCCAGGAACGTTCGCCTCGGTCTTCCCCTTCCAACTCTCGCATTCACTCTTGACTCATAAATCCTTTTTGTCAGTCTCTTTTCATTCATTCTCTCTACACGTCCAAACCATCTAAGCATACTTTTCTCGATTTTAGTCACTACGACTCTACGCTATTTACGAATACCTTTTGTAGTCTATCTTGAAGATAGGAACTCAACAAATTAAGTGCCCCACCTCTAACACCAGAATGACTTAATTTATGGATGAGAGTGCTATATTCCACACAATCAAAAGCCTTTGAAAGTTCACAGAATGTTCCCAGTGCATTCTAGGACCTTTTCCAAGCATCATAAACATGTTTCATGAGGGACACGCCCGCGTTTGTAGTATTGCGACCCTTTCCGAATCCGTATTGCTATAAAGCAGGTTATATCTATAAAAATAATCCAGTAGTTGATGTAGTAAAACCTTTTTAAATATTTTACTGAGGGTAGGCAACAAACACCAAAAAGTTTATTGCGCTTTCGTAGATTTAGAAAAGGCCTATGATCGAGTGGTGAGGAATGAGCTGTGGTCAACGTTATCTACGTATGGGGTGAGCGGTAGTCTGATTCAAGTATTGAAGTCTCTCTATGAGGGTTCTAGTGCTTGGGTCAGATTAAAAGGAGCGTACACGGAGAGGTTTCCTGTCGAAAGAGGTGTTCGACAGGGATGTGTTGCGTCACCATGGCTGTTCAACCTATTCATGGATAAATGTTTGACAGATTTAAAAGAAAGTATGTATGGGTTAAGAATGAATGAATTACTCATCAAATGTTTACTCTACGCTGATGATCAAGTAATACTTGCGTCATCCGCTAACGAGCTTCAGGAGATGCTAAATATTATGAATGAAGCTTTGAAAGGGAAAGGAATGAAAGTGAATGTAAACAAAACGAAAGTTATGCTTTTTGAACGAGATGAATCTATGATGAATGGCAATATTTTGATAGATGGGGAACAAGTGGAAGAGGTGAAAGAATTTGTATACTTGGGATCTAAATTTACAAAAGATGGAACATGTGAAAGTGATATCGAAAGGAGAGTGAATGCAGGGAATATGGTAAATGGTGCTCTGCATGCTTTTATGAATAGCCAGATGGTGTCTCAAAGGGCTAGACTGGCAGTGCATGCTGGAGTGTTGGTGCCAACACTTATGTATGGTAGTGAAAGTTGGGTATGGCAGAAGAATCACAAAAGTAAAATAAATGCGGTAGAGATGAGAGCGTTGAGAAGCATGAGTGGATTAAAACTGAGTGACAGAGTAAGAAATAGTGTGATAAGAGAACGTTGTGGTATAAAAGAAGACGTAGTGACTAAAATTGAGAAAGGTATGCTTAGATGGTTTGGGCATGTAGAGAGAATGAATGAAAGGAGACTGACAAAAAGGATTTATGAGTCAAGAGTGAATGCGAAAGTTGGAAGGGGAAGACCAAGGCGAACGTTCCTGGACCAAATCCAGGACATTTTAAATAACGGCCAGGTCAAGAGTACTCTAAACCGACGAACTTGTATGAAAGGTTTAATGAGATTGAAAGAAGCGAAGGAGATATGCAAGGATCGTGGCAAGTGGAAGGATGTTGTCTCTGCCTACCCCTATGGGAATGAGGCGTGATGCTATGTATGTATGTAGGCAACACAGAAATAGGACGTAGTTACCAGGGTCACATTTATTAGCGCGCATGGCCATTGTGGCGGCGATCCGACCTCATCTGGAACAATGGCTTTTCAGAGAGCACGGATCGCTCTCCTATAGACTGGTGCAGGTTCTGACTGGGCATGGATGTTTCGGAAAGTTCCTGCATCGAATTGGCCGGGAGGAGTCACCCGCTTGCTAACAGTGTGGTGCAGCAGTCGACTCAACGCATCACACTGTGGCAGAGTGTCCAGCCTGGGGACCTCAACGTCACCTCCTGGTGGCAATGATTGACGGTGATCTCTCGCTGGAGAGCATTATAGGTACGATGCTGTCCAATGATAGGATGTGGATCGGAGTATCCTACTTCTTCGAGACCGTAGCCTCGCTTAAGGAAGCCCATGAGCGAGCGAGGGAGAATGCAGCGGATGCTCCCTCTCACCGTCGAAGGAGGCAGGGTACTAGGCGGCGCGTGTTTGCGCGCCTCCTTCCACCTCATTGAATCCTCAGTTGGACTCATCTGAGGCACCAGGGACGGATGCGAAAGTTGAACACCTGGTGCCTCACTTACGGATGAAGAGGGTTTCGCTGGGTTTTAGTGAGTATTGCGAGGCCTCCTCCCTCGCCGAGTCCCACACTCCTGACCTGTCGGTAGGGGTTCTTGCCTAAATGCATTTCCCAGCGAAAAAAAAAAGAAAGGGTCACATTTATTACCGGATTTAAATAGAGGCACGACTTTACTATGTTTCATAAGGCCAGGGAAAATGCCAGTCTATGCAATTATTGAAAAGGATTGCTAGGTGCGGGCTAATACAGTCAGTATGTCATCAGCAAATAGCACTATATCACATTTGTCTTTTACGTGGTACGCTAAAATGTTTATATATATAAAGAATAAAAAAGGCCCAAGTGTTGACCCTTGTGGGATACCCATTTTTATTTAAATGTAAAAATAGTATAAGAAACGCTGTTGATGTATATAGGTTAACAAAGAATGCACAGACATAATTGATAATTAAAATCATTTTGACGAGCGTAAGTGTCCGCGGAACACGTTTTCAATTAATTTTAATAAATTTTCATATTTCTGTTGCTTTAATTGAATAGAGATAATATTGTCTGCAGTGAAAAATTAATTCGTTTTGCAATTTAAAAATAATTAGCTGTTCCCTGTGGTGTCCACGTAATTCCAGTTCCAGTGGGGATATGGAGAAATCAGTACTGAGTGTCCATTTACAGTTGCACAATAAAGAGTAACTAGATGGCCCCAATGTATAAAGAGTCAAGTATAAAATCATATCTATATATAAGAGATATCCAGGTATCTATTGACTCATCAGGATATCTCAGGAACCGTAAGGCGTAGAGACTTGATATTGTAAAACAAAATGCCTAAATTAACGAAATTGCTGCCCACAAAATATTCCACGCAGACGTAGTCGCGGGTTCAGCTAGTATATATATAAATCAATTGCTGTTCGTTAGTTTCGCTAAAACTCGAGAACGGCTGGACTGATTTGGCTGCTGGTTTGTTTTTAACATAGTAAAAACAACAATTTGGCTTTTCCTTGGAAACTACTTATATATANGTCTATGCAATTATTGAAAAGGATTGCTAGGTGCGGGCTAATACAGTCAGTATGTCATCAGCAAATAGCACTATATCACATTTGTCTTTTACGTGGTACGCTAAAATGTTTATATATATAAAGAATAAAAAAGGCCCAAGTGTTGACCCTTGTGGGATACCCATTTTTATTTAAATGTAAAAATAGTATAAGAAACGCTGTTGATGTATATAGGTTAACAAAGAATGCACAGACATAATTGATAATTAAAATCATTTTGACGAGCGTAAGTGTCCGCGGAACACGTTTTCAATTAATTTTAATAAATTTTCATATTTCTGTTGCTTTAATTGAATAGAGATAATATTGTCTGCAGTGAAACATTAATTCGTTTTGCAATTTAAAAATAATTAGCTGTTCGCTGTGGTGTCCACGTAATTCCAAATCCTGTGGGAATATGGGAAGATCAGTACTGAATGTCCATTTACGACAAAAATTAATTTAAAATGTTTGTACTTGATTTCAGTTGCACAAATAGTAACTAGGCGGCCCTTATGTATAAAGAGTCGTGTAATAAATCCTTTGCTTTTCTCATTTGTAAAACAAAATGCCTAAATTAATGAAATTGCTACCCATAAAACATTCGACGCAGACAAAGTCGCGGGTTCAGCTATATATCCATATCTATCTAAATATATACTAGCAGACCCGACAGACTTCGTTCTGTTAAAAGATTTGGAATGTGGCAGCTTTCAGTTTTACAAATACTAAACAAAACACAATCGATTAAATGACACACAGAATCTTTTTTGTTTTGAAACAAGAGATGGTAGCATAAATGAATGCCATATCTACATAACCTAGAAATGAATTAACAAAACCGTTGCTATAGACAACCGTCTAATAATTCATTTCATAACCTTGTGGATGCGTGGATGGATGCGTAAGAGTGCGTGGGTGGATGTGTGGGAGTGCGTGGGTGGATGTGTGAGAGTGCGTGGGTGAATGCGTGGGAGGGTGTGTGAAAATGCATTTATAAGCATTGAAGTGATGTTAGACATATTGCCGGTCTTTGTGCGCTCGAGTTTTCGTACCAGAAACAAATGACTGTCCACATAAATTTGAAAAGAAATGGTAAAGGGTTGATGGAATTCAAGAAATGAATAGCCTAAAACCTTCTACAATTAATTCCGCGTCGAATGGTCGTGGTCTCATGCTGATCGGTCTAGTAGTTTTCAAGTTTATCGATAACAAAGAAAAAAAGAGTTGCTTTTATATATATAGATAAATCAATTGTTGTTCGTTACTCTCGCTAAAACTTCAGAACGGCTGGACTGATTTAGCTAATTTTGTTTTGAATTATTCGTGGAAATCCTGGAAAGGTTTAAAAGGTGAGTAAATATAAGAGAATAGCTTGGAATATAGTAAAAACAACAATTTCGTTTTCCTTTAGAAACTATACTTGTCAAATGTTTGATGTTAATACCGTCGTTTAGTAATCAATTAAGTTTAAAAGTCGTTCAGAAATGAAATGGGATTTAAAAGAATACTTTTGTTTTTGACATTTGACATTGACAACCAAGAATTTGTGATCGCAACTATAATATTTAACGGACTTTGGCGAGAATCTAAAGGTCACGTTCTTTTGATTACGAATTAGTTTTGTTCCGGTTAATTTTTGACCACTTTTGATACTGAAGTTGAAACATTCTGTAATTATCATTCAGCTTTTTTATTTTGTTTATTGCTGGCAGTTTATCTCTTGCTTGGCGGTACTGCTGGTAGGATGGTAATTATCACGGCCGAAGTCCTTACCACTCCAGAGTCAGACCAGTAATTTCCTAAATCTGTGCAACCGGGACGTCTGCTGGTAAAGCGACATCTTTCACCACTACTACAGCTAGACCGTGAAACTTTCATTTACAGCTGATTTAATTTTAGGCGCTATAAATTGAGCATTTTTTAAACTATACAGATAAATGAGAAAACCATTGCAAAGCATGCCGGATCTTCATCATTTCCTTGCTCTTATCCTACTAGGTGGGGTTGGCACAGCATGTTTCCTTTCGCCATTTCACTCTATCAGCTGTCATTTCTACATTCACACCCCTTACTTACACATCCTCTTTTACACAGTTCATCCACCTTTTTTTTTTGGTCGCCTTCTCCCCGCCATGCCGCGTACCATCATATTTTGGGCCCTATTGCATACTAAAAAAGCTGAATGTGGTCAAAACTTAATCGGAACAAAAAGACTTCGTAATCAAAAGCGTGATCTTTATGCCCAGCTTCTCGCCAAAGTCCATTAAATATTATAGTTGTGATCAGAAATAGTTAAATGTCAAAAACAAAAGTATTCTTCTAAATTCCTTTTAATTTCTGAACGACTTTTAAATTTTATTGGTTTCTAAAATACAGTTTTAAAATGTCAAATGTCTAAGGGAAAGCGAAATTGTTGTTTTTACTATATTCCAAGCATTTCTGTTATATTTACTCATCTTTTAAACCTTCCCTGGATTTCCATGAATAATTCAAAACCAAAATTAGCTTCCTTTATTACTCGTATCTTCTCTTTATTACTCTTCAAAGCTTTTTACCGCTGCAATGGAGGATATCTTCAAGCTCTTGGATTGGAACCGATATGGCATCAATATAAACGGCGAGTACATAACACATTTACGGTTTGCTGACGATGTAGATTATGGCACAGTCTCTGGAAGACCTTAATGCTATGCTCGAAAGCCTCAACAGAGTATCCCAGCAAGTGGGCCTCAAAATGAACATGAGCAAGACGAAAGTCATGTCAAACTCTCATGTGTTGCCCCACCCAGTAATAGTTGAAAACTCTGAACTCGAAATAGTAGATGAGTAAATCTACCTAGGGCACTCAGTGCAGTTGGGCAGATCAAATTTCGAGAAAGAGGTTAACCGCCGAATCCAACTCGGATGACCTGCGTACGGAAAATTGCGTCAAATCTTTTCGTCGAACATTCCTCAGTGTCTAAAAACAAAAGCATATGAACTTATTAGGAAGCTCAGGATCACACAGCGAACGATGGAACGAGCTTTGCTCGGAGTATCTCTTCGAGATCAAATCCAAAACGAAGAGATTCACAAAAGAACAAGAGTTACCGACGTAGCTCGAAGAGTCGCCGAGCTGAAGTGGCGATGGGCAGGGCACATAGCTAGGCAAACCGATGGACGTTGGGGTCCCAAGGTACTGATGTGGCGGCCACGTACCGGTAAGCGCAGCGTTGGTAGACCCCCCACCAGATGGACAGATGACCTGAAAAGGGTCGCCGGAAGCCGATGGTTGCAAACCGCACAAGACCGTGTATTGTGGAAATCCTTGGAGGTGACCTATGTCCAGCAGTGGTTGTCCATCGGTTGAGATGGTGATGATGATGATTACTGGTATATGGCTATCCTTCCTTTTCATGACGTGTCCATACCAGGATCGCCTTCTACTCCTTAACTTCTCGATCACGAGTGCTACTTTGTAATAAACTAAATATTCATGTGCAATTCGTGCATAAAACATGTTGGTTCAACTCGAAATTTTTTTACAGCGCTTTTGTTATCGCGTTAATATTTCAGCGGGTGTTTTTCACAGTCAAAACACAGCCTTCCTTTATTGCTCGTATATGTTTATGTGAAGCGCTGCAACGTTGATAACTTACCATCAAAAGAGTTTTGTATAAAATTACTACATGAAAAATGTCGATGCCTCTTTTATGAAAATTGTGCGGAAAGAGTGAAATTTTCCATACTTCTTTACACTAATATTATAAAGAGGAAAGATTTGTATTTTTGTATGTAACGAATAAACTCAAAAAGTACTGGACCGATTTTAATAATTCTTTTTTCATTAGAAAGCTACATTATCACTGAGTAACATAGGCTATATTTAGTACTAGATTACTATAGAAATCTTTAGAAATTCCTATTAAAACCAACCGAAGGTGTAAAAAAATTAGCCATAAAATATCTTTCATCGCATACGCTGTGAAGAGTATTAATGATAGGACAAAAAAATGTTCGACAATATTATAGAATATAACAATATCTACAAAAAACTTCGCGAGACTATATGTCTAACTATTGTAGTTACGTCACTATAACTACTTTTTTACATTTAAATGATTGATAGAAATGCCGATCAAAATCAGACCGTTTTATCCAACCATTTATAAATTTTTATCCAAATAAATAATTTAATATTCAAGACTGTCTCAATACCTAATGATTACTTTTTGAATTATTGAAATCGGATATTCCATTCAAAAGATATCATGAAATTTAAATAAAAATCTATGCCGAGGCGGCCGCCACGCAGCGCATTGAGGGGCAGTGTGGAAGAAGGGGGTGCACCATTATGAACTAGGTTACCTTACGCAGTGGACGCAAGTGATATTGAATATTTGGAGTCTTTTTAACACATTTTTATGCTTCACTTATAAAGTTTTTTTCAGAGCTACTTAGTTTAAGTATTAGGAATCACACTTTTTCATAATATTTGTCAATTCTTGGTCGTTTTAACTATCTTTTTTTTTATTGCTGACAGATTAGCGCTTGACTGTCATCTCACCTGATAGTAAGTGATGATACAGTCTAAGATGGAAGCGCGCTAATCTGTTAAGAGGCGATATACCCCTTCCGGTTTCTACACAGCATCGTACCGGAACACAAATCTCTTTGTTTGGCGGTAAGTTTTTGCTGGTAGGGTGGTAACTAGCCACGACCGAAGCCTCCCACCAGTTCAGACTCAGACAAATTAGAAAATACAATTTCCTACCGGGGATCGAACCCGGAACCTCCGCTAGCAAAGCGAATACTCGCACCACTGCGCCAGCGAGGCTGTCAAAATTTAAATATCAGGCTTATATCTTAAATATCATACCTATTTATGTCTACCTGTCTGTCTTTATATAGAGAAGGAATATGATAATATATTTAAATAGATAAGCTAAATAGACAGCCTTAATCCATATAATGGTTAACTTAGAATGTTTTCTCATCGTATTCATTAAGTTTGCGAGAAAGAGAGAGAATATACTTCATAGTACACCATAAACAATAAATGAAATAGATACATACGATAACTTAATCATAGGGTCCAAAAAGGCGGCCTTATCGCTAAGTAGCGATTTCTGCCGAACGCACTAACCCTGACCGTTACACCAGTCACGATGGCAGGTCTCGCAATACCCACTAAAACCCAGTGGAACCTCAAGGTGTTCAGCTTTCGCATTCTACCCTGGTGTCCCGGATGAGTCCGACAGAGGATTCACGGAGGCGGGAGGAGGAGCATACACTGCATTCTACCTCTCTCTCTCTCTTTCGCCGCTTCTTTCAGCGAGACCACCGTCTCGCAAAAGAAGGCCACTTCTGCCCACCATCTCTCACTGGAGAGCATCGCGCCTATAATGCTTCCCTACGAGAGGTCGCCGCCAGGAGGTGACGTTGAATCGATATCTGCGCCACACTAATGACAAGCGGGTGACCCCTTCCGGCCAATTTGGTGCAGGAACATTTCGAGGCACCCATGTCTGGTCAGAACCTGCACCAATCTGTAGGAAATCGTCCTGTGCTTCCTGGAAAGCCATTGTTCCAAGTGAGGAGGGATTGCCGCCACAGTAGCCATGTCCGCTACTGGGGAGCTGAGTTTATCGTTCCATTTTTGAACCAGACTCTGGTCGGCCAGGGCTGTGACCCTTTGTCGCCTCCTTTTGCGAAAATGTTATCGCACTATAGGAGGCGCATGAGAGGGAGCGGGAGGTTGCTCCTGATGCCCCTGCTATACGACGCCGAAGGTTGGGCGGCAGACGGCGTGGATTTGCGCGTCTCGTCCCAAAGCCTTGATTCGGGTTTTGTTTTCGATTGAGTCTTGATTCGGCTTCATTCGGGACACCATATTGGATTGCGCAAGCGAGCCGCTGGTGTCCCACATTAGGATGATGTGGGACCGCTGGGTTTTAGTGGGTATTCTGTCTCATCAGTGAGTCCCACACTCCCGACTCTTACTAAGTCGGCGTGAGTAAAAGCGTTTCCCAGCGAAAAAAAAAGGGCTGTGACCCTTCAGACCTCGTCAGCATCAGACCGCAGGCCATCCACCCTTGCAGCCGCTCTATGTCGATACGCAACCGCTAAAGCTTTCGCCTGTAGCTCCCACGAGGAGCGATATCTGCCTGGTAACCTTAGTGTTAGAGAAATTTAGCTATGAAAATGGGTAGGTGATGTATAAAAGGTGTAGTACGTAGATACATACAAAATACATATTATAATAAACTAATACATTCTAGTATATGACTGCCTCATTGGTCTAGTGATGAGCATGTTCGACTACAAACATGAGGTCCTGGGTTCGAGTCCCGGGTCAGCCAATTCAAAAATCGATATTGAGTTTTCTATTAAGGTTTTCTCAATATTTACCCGAAGTTGGCGGTGTGATCCACCCTCGTGCCTCGGAGAGCACGTTAAGCCGTCGGTCCTGCGCCTGATCTCTCTCCGATCGTGTCGGGTTCCCGTCAAATCGGACCATGAGAGTGAAGGAATAGAGAGTGCACTTGTGTACTATGCCTGCCAATCCGCAGTGGAGCAGCGTGGTGGGTCTATGCTCTAAAAACCCTCACTCCTCGGAGAGAGGAGGCCTGCGCCCAGCAGTGGGATGTTATTGGGCTGCTACTTACTTACTTTTTTTACTAGTATATATAGTCGTCGTTTAAGTGCACAGGGAGAGGTAGTGGACCTTGACGAGGTTTTTAAATACATTTAAAGAATTAGCCTCTCTGATCGTCAGAGGTTGGCCTTAAACATCTTCTATCCTAATCAAAAGAATTAAAATTCTTTGATATAAGCTGGATCACCAGGATTAAATAACACGCAGCACAGAAGGGAAGCAATATGTATTTCCTGCGAAAACGTATTGGCAACCACTTGAGCTTCGCACGAAATTCTGATACATGGTCATATTTGCGTAATCCAAATATGAACCGAATAGAGAGATTTTGTAATACCTCAATTGGTCCTCGGTCAGATTAGGATAGCTTGCAGCAACGTAATCAAGAACGGAAAGAAGTAGAGACTGCCAGCATAATTTTGGTACCAATTGTGGGCAAATGTCGTCTGTATTTTTTTTATGTCACCTCATAACTTTGAATTGGCTAAATCCAGTTCTGATGATGGCATCCATGAGAAAACTGGATAAGTCTTAAATTTGCATAAGCATGTGCGCGACAAATGGACGAATAACTCAAGATCACGCCAACCGATTTCGAGGATTCTTTTTTTATTGGATAGGATATACTTCAAGCGTTGTTTTGTGATAGTTTGGTTAGGTTCTGTGATGGATTCCATGACAAAGTGACGGAACTCTTTAATTCTTAGGAGCAAATGAACAATACTTGACAGAATCTTCTATAGGCTATCCAGATATTTGAGTTGCCTACCGTAAATTCGGTATAGTCAAGTGCTAGTCGTAGTTAAACATGAAGATCAATGGATCTCCTCAACGGCTTACAGAAAGAATGCGGTTTAAGGCAGAAAATATAACTGTCTGTAATCAAATAGCAATGAGTTTACGTTTGTTGCTGCATTGCAACACGTTTACTTCAGATTCGCTAAAAATCAAAAAATAAATAAAAATTTTAACAAAAAAGAACCGCCTTCAAAACAGACTTAAAAATAAAATAATATGCTCTAAAAAGTAAGAAATAATGGCGTATTATTTTATAGTGTTCTTCGTATTTTTATATTTGGAGTCGGAAGGCGGTTCTTTTTTTGTTAAAATTTTTATTTATTTTGTACATTACTCTTAAAAACACCTAAACTACTCTCCAAGTTTTATTCTATGTAAAAAATATATAAGTTCTTATGGAAATACACTTTCCAGGATATAATCAGAATAAGCTACAGTTAGAAATGGAGAAAGTTTCTATTTAAACATCTACGCGTCTATTACATTATTTTTATTAAATTTTCAGTAATTTTATAGTATATTATCAATATTCCACTTTATTTTACGGAAAACTATTGTTTTTTCAATCGTTTAGAAATTAAGAAACAAATGACATAACGTTTCAACATATTATTAATAAAACCTATAGACTTAAGCAGAAGCTTCATGCTTAGCTCGTGTTTTTGTATAGAAATATAAAGGCAAACCTGTGAAAGGTTCACCTGCTAGCAATAGCCATTTTCCAAGACCAGGGGAAGGAATAATGCTTTGCATTTTAAAGGGATTAAGTGGTCTTACCAACTATTCCTCACTTTCAGCCCCTGGACATCCAATGTCCTATATTTAAGGAGGACGTGCCAGTTTTCCTGTCAAGCCAACCCAATTACACTATTAAAGTTAACTTTGCCTCATAAAAAAGAATCGAATCTGAAAAACATGGACTCTCTCAGAAATGCCATTGAAACTATACTCCTTCAAGTATCGTTTACAAAAATAGCATCCATAAAGTACGTGGTCATTAATAAAGTGCTACAAAAAGTCCCTTTTCTTTTCGGTTAAGGAGCTCAAGTCATTTGTACCGAAGCACATTAGCGGAACCCGTCAAAGGGTTAATTGAAACGTCTCCTGCTAACAACAAATTAGTTAATGATCGAAAAAAAGGGTTCATTATATTGAAACACTAATACTCTTTCTTGTTCAGAAGATATATCTTCTGGTGATATAATTTTGACGCCCTGGTTGGTACAGTTTTATAAGTACTCGCTTCACTAGTAAAAGTTCGATTTCCGGTAAGAAAACGTAGGGAAATACATCTCTATATTGACTAAGTCTGGTCTGGAAGAAGACTTTGGTCGTGGCCAATTACCAGCTTACCCAAAAAGACGTGCCGATAACCAAATAGTTCGCGTTATATTAAGAAAAAGTGACACCTGATTGAGTTTTTCGTGGGCTTATTTTCTCCCTGGAAAATGCTTTTATGCACAAACTACAATCAGAAGTGTGGGTTTGGCAAATGAGGAGGCATAGCAATACCCCCTAAAAGCCAGCGAAAACCTCTTTGTCCATGATTGAAGCACCAGGGGTTCATCTTTCGCATTCGTCCACTAAAACACACGTGGAAACCTCTTCAACTGAGTGGAAGGCGCCAGATGTTCATTGATACATTCAGCTCTGGCGTCTCTGATAAATTCGACTCAAAACAGCTTCAAGAAAAAGGGAGATTCATCACTGATCCGGCGGGGGAGAAGAGCATCGATCGCTCTCTCCCTTTGCCTCTCCAATGCCTTTTTCTGGAAGACAAAACCCTGAGAAAAGTAGGCAACTGCCTTCTCGAAACAAAGCTTGTATAAGGTGTCATAATTTATTCTATAAAGACGTGGTGTCTTCCAGATTAAGCCAGCCAAAATTACAGCCTAATTACTGGCTACAGCTGGGCTCTACCCCCTTTAAATATCCATTAGATCTACAGTCCGTTAACAATAGATTAATGACAATTGATCCATTTGTTAATAACAAACCAAACTGCTCTCAGAGTTTGCGAAATGACACGGTTTCCCATCAAAAACATTTCTAACCCTTTATTAACTACCAGATTAGCTACAACCACATTATTTGACAAAAAGCCCAACCGCATTATGCATATAACTAGACCTTAAGGCAATAGAAATAAAAACTATTTTCCTTTACTTTTTCACATTTTTATGTTTGTCACAAGGAAGCAATTACGATGCGTCCAGTTTAAAAAGAGCTGTCTGATCTGGTTCGGTTCCTTTTTTTTGTATCGGAAAGGGGGTGTTGTAAAGGTCTTATAGTTTTGGTGTTGGTTTGACATATGTTCGTCTTGCGTATGGGGGATTGAGTGACATAAGCCCCTTGGGCTCATTATAGACCCTTACCCTTCTAGCCAATTCTATTTGCGAACTTCACATTTCACTTAATAAAGGGCGATATTATTTAGTACCCGTTTTTTGTTTGTTAAATGGCTTGGAGATGTAATATGCGATAGATTTGATGCTCTATTAACTGCGTGACTCTATTAAGAAATGTACAGAAAGTTTACATAAATTTAATTATCTGTTTATAACGACATAATGAATGATTATTTTCAGAAGGCGTNGGAGAGAGATCAGGCGCAGGACCGACGGCTTAACGTGCTCTCCGAGGCACGGGGGTGAATCACACCGCCAACTTCCCAACTTCGGGCAAATATTGAGAAAATCTTAATAGAAAACTCAATATCGATTTCGAAATGGCCCGACCTGGGACTCGAACCCAGGACCTCACGTCTGTAATCGAACATGCTAACCACTAGACCAATGAGGCAGTCTTAAGTCTTAACATACTAGCGCGCTTCCATCTTAGACTGTATCGTCACTTACCATCAGGTGAGATCACAGTCAAGCGCTAATCTGTTGTAAAGCTATTGTACAAACGGAAACGACTTATAATGTACAAGAAACATACATTACCTTGTTGAAATATTATATTGTAGGTATAAGATCATATCGCTTCTATTCGTACGAGGTTTAATACATGTTAATTAGGGTTAAAGTATAAAAAAATCATGAAATCCTTGTAATATGATAAAAATCTATATTTTGCATAACAATGAAGTACACAACAAATATATTTTTTTTGTTTTATTCAAATCATCACTATAAATGAAATGAGTAAAATAGATATAACTTTTTTTTAGCTATCGAAGACAGGGGTGGGTCAATAAAGGACTCTTTGAAGGAAATCTTTTATTGGCCTTAAAATCTGGTTGCCACCTAGCACTGGTGGTAGGAATAATGCGTCACTGGCCTGAATCCAGCACCTAGGTTCAGGGGTGCAATTGCAGTTGCTTGACTCTGGACGCTCTCAGGAAAATCCAAGCTGAGGGGCTCGTTCGAACAGGTGGAGTCACTCAGCACGCGTGGTACTCCGACCTTAGAGCCACCTTGCACGCGTGGTACTCCCTAGCACTGCCGTGAACCTGAAATGCCGGAGGACAGGCATTATAGCCATGTCCTGCTTCCTGCCAGCGACTCGCCTAGCCAGACTCGAGCAAACACTACAGCGGCAGAAAACAGGACAGATTAGACATGATATAATAAAAGCAGGGACTCACCCCAGCGGGTTAAGCGTGGCGTTACTAGTATGTCGCACAGGTTACAGATTTATTCAACCGCACACTGGTAGACCGAACAGGCAAATGAATCCGGCGCGGCGAATAGTGACTTACTTATTATATTATTTTTAAGTAAAATGTTACAAGATATATTGAAAATTTGATTCGTAAAATAACAGCTTCATATTCCCACGTATCGGGAACTACGTGTATGGTATCTTTAGAACTGCTATAAGGCTATATATGTGGGAGAATAAGAGAGAAGGAGAGCATAAAACTTAGGGGCGTATGGTCCTTCGCTGACATCGTCATTAATGGCATCCATAATTGCCATACTGTGGGCGTTCGTTGGCTAATGTTGGTGCAATCAAACACTTTATTGATTAACTCAGACTATAATGTTCAATCACTTAATGCTCCCGATATCAATTTACACAAACTCATTAATAATAATTGTTAGGAACGCGACAGTTTCAATAGTCGACCGCTCCGGCCGACCGTTACCCGAGAACTATAAGAGACGCGCCGGACTGCCTCTTATTGACTCTGCCCCACGCCGATAGACAGTGTTCCACAGACTATTGCACTCATATATATCTTCTATATATGCGCAATAGGAGCGGGATATCTTGTAAAAACTTCCTTGCACTATGTAAACGGTTAAAGTTACGCAAACATCGTGTATGGAGGAATTGTTCCTAATAAAAAGTTGTAACAAATAATCTAAGACAGCATATGTCTATCTATTATGGTTTACCCACCATTTTTGTGGTAATCCAATTTTTACTTTCCCACTAACCTTCTCTATCTTTTAGTCTAAGATCCCGCTGCAAAATTCCTTGTGTAGTGAATATACATGACATTTTTACCCCATACTCAATTATATGTGATAATATACATTCAGATCAGGAGCGAAACACACAAATTTAATACAAGTAATAAAAATAAACATATATTGCCATATTTTAGAGTGAAGAATGTTCAGAAATCATTTGTCGGGTTGAGCATACGCATTTTTTTTAAGATACTCGAATCAGTTCTGAGCTTGCTTCCACATAGTTTTAAGAAATTTATTTAAAAAATCCTATTACAAAAAGTATATTGAATTGAATATAATATTGAAGGTTATTTAAGTGACAAAGATGTTTGGACTTGATTCCGGTTGCACATGAACGCTAAACACACTGTAACGTACAAAAACTATTTTTAAAAGAGTAACCGTTGAATTTTTTTACGGTTTATTTCAACTTTCCGAACCGATGGTAGTTTTATTACCAACGGATAGACTTCCTATGATTCAACAGTGCTTTTTGAGCCTACGTGACTGAAGAATATTTTGATTTGATATATGATGCAATATGTTTTAGTTTCATTGGTCTGTCCATTGGTTTAGTGGTCAGCGTGTTCAGTTGCTTGTGGTCCTGGATTCGAGTCCCGGGTTGAGTGAATTCAAATTAGATATTGAGTTTTCTATTACGATTTTTTTATATTCACCCCAAGTTAGGAAGTTAGTGGTGTGCTCCATCTTGGCCACCGAGAGAACGTCAAGCCGTCGCTCCTGCGCCTGTTGTCTCTCCGCGAGTATCGGATTGCCGACAATAAGAGTGAAAGAATAGAGCGTGCACTTGTGTACTATACCTACTAACCCGCAGTAGAGCAGCGTAGTGGGTCTATGCTCTTATTACCGATATGTTTTGACAGGGTTACCAATCCAAATGTGTCCGAGAATATTTTTAATTAACCTAATGTATTTAATTTAATTAGTAATTAAAATTATTATATAACTTAAACATACAATTAACCATGATAACATTATATCGAACCTTAACATTAATACAGACAAAATAAAAGTAACTAAAATGCGCCATCAGAAGCAAATGGATGGGTGCCCATAAGGCTGACAGCGTTACCTCTTTGGACAGCGATACTTATACGCTGTCCGAAGTCCTAAATGTTATTTGAATCCTGGCAAAGAATTCAATTCTTTATAACTGGGATAAAGTATATTCTATTCCAAAGACATATATGTCTAATGTATTTATAAAAATCTGGTAAAGAGATCGCCCTTGCACATAGGTTAATCTTTTCATTAAATAAATTTTAGAATAAGTTATTGTACTTTTTCTTATTCTGTGGGCAATAAAGTATGTTTATCTATCTAACTTTGAGCAAAAGAGACTTCGCTAAATCATGTGAAGTTGACAAGAAATTTGGAATGTTGGATTTGTAGCGGGATCTTAGACTATTTCATTCAAATGATGCACGGGTCAACGAATGTAATAAAAATTTAGCTTAAATAGTTAAAATTACACAATTATGATGTATTAGGAAATTGTTTGTCTTAAAAAGTTCTAAAAAAAAGTCCAAGACAGTATATGTTTACATGTGAAGTTTGACACAATTTTGCAGTAATTAAATTTATTTGTTTTTATCTGACACAGACGAAGTCACGCAAGGCTGATAGTATAGAATAATGACACACATTACTCTCAGCTTAAAACTGACAGAGATTTGCATAATTCCGATACACTTGCAGCATACAAAATCGATATCAGAATTATGCTCCAACTTGCCTGACACTTCTTAAAGCCTGTATATTCCAGTCACGTACTCCCACTAACGAGTTACGCATTTAATGACATTTTTTTAAATACCTTCCTAAAGTAATTACTGTAATTTTATTTAGAAAGATCTTATAAAAGATAAAAAGGTACGTAGCAGCTTATTAACGTATCACTCCAATCCACAGGTCTTCTTATTCATAGAAGAGAAGATTTTTTCATGTCTATGTAATAGTATTTCGTGTTTATACAATATATAACATTTATACAATAGTATACGAAACAACAGTATTTATCCTTTATGAGAAAATTTAAATTCATAGTCTTTTAGGAAACCATATAAAATAGTCAATTGGAGGTACATATTTTAAAGGATACAAAACCTTATTTATCTCTGTTTTTTAGGATTCAAAACAACAGTATTTATCTTTATCCTAAAATTGAAGGAACTTTGTACAAAATAAAAAATTGGAGGTACATATTTTAAAGGATACAAAACCAAATTTATCTCTGTCTTTTAGAACAACAGTATTTATCTTTATTCTTAAAATGAAGGAATTTTGTACAAAATAATCAATTGGAGGTACATATTTTAAAGGATACAAAACCTTCTTTATCTCAGTCTTTTAGGATACGAAACAACAGTATTTATCTTTATCCTAAAAACGAAGGAACTTTGTACAAAATAGACAATTGGAGGTACATATTTTAAAGGATACAAAACCTTCTTTATCTCTGTTTTTAGGATTCAAAACAACAGTATTTATCTTTATTCTAAAAATTCAGGAACTAAGTACAAAATAGACAATTGGAGGTACACATTTTAAAGGATACAAAACCTTCTTTATCTCAGTCTTTTAGGATACAAAACAACAGTATTTATCTTTATCCTAAAAACGAAGGAACTTAGTACAAAATAGTCAATTGGAGGTACATATTTTAAAGGATACAAAACAACAGTATTAATCTTTATCCTAAAATGAAGGAACCTTGTACAAAATAGACAATTGGAGGTACATATTTTAAAGGATACAAAACCTTCTTTATCTCAGTCTTCTAGGCTATGAAACAACAGTATTTTGAATTTGTCTCCAACCTTATTAGCATATTTACGTTTAATCGAAGTTTTGACACTCAAAATGCAAAATGTATCCCATAATATTATGAAAATATGTGAACATTTTGATACAGTTCCACAGTAATATCGTATATTATAACACATCTGGGATAGTAGAACGATAGCGACCCGAAATCGGGGCGTCTTACCAAAAATAGTTCAGATTTATAGGCGACCTTTGCTAGTGGGGTTATGGGGGCCATTTCTCGCCATGAAATGCCGACTCTATAATAATGAAATTCCAACCTAGAATACCAAATGGCTTTTCTTAATGAAATTGCTTGTGTTTGTCTCTTACACTCGGTTTTTCCTTAAAGAAAAACACAATTTTAATCCGAAGTTTTAACAATATTCCTCCGCCAGTGTTTGCTGCATGATTATCAGGTGAACACTAATATGTTTTCCCTTCATGACTTCCTTAAGGCTCCAAAATTTCCTAATTGACCTAAGTATTAGTATTAGTAACTGCCTCACTGGTCTAGTGGTTAGCATGTTCGACTACAGACATGAGGTCCTGGGTTCGAGTCCCGGGTCGGGCCAATTCAAAAATCAATATTGAGTTTTCTATTAAGATTTTCTCAATATTTGCCCGAAGTTGGGAAGTTGGCGGTGTGATCCACCCCCGTGCCTCGGAGAGCACGTTAAGCCGTCGGTCCTGCGCCTGATCTCTCTCCGGTCGTATCGGATTTCCGTCATATCGGACTATGAGAGTGAAGGAATAGAGAGTGCACTTGTGTACTATGCTTGCCAATCCGCAGTGGAGTAGCGTGGTGGGTCTATGCTCTAAAAACCCTCGCTTCTCGGAGTGAGGAGGCCTGCGCCCAGCAGTGGGATGTTATTGGGCTGCTACTTACTTACTTTTTTTACTAGTATATATATAGACGTCGTTTAAGTGCACTCGGAGAGGTAGTGGACCTTGACGAGGTTTTTAAATACATTTAAAGAATTAGCCTCTCTGATTGTCAGAGGTAGCTCAAAGAAAATATTAAATTTAAGGTTCCGGGATGGCCTTAAACATCTTCTGTCCGAATCATAAGAATTAAAATGTTCTTTGATATAAGCCGGATCACCAGGATTAAATAACACGCAGCAGAGAAGGGAAGCAATATGAATTTCCTGCGAAAACGTATAGTTACTTACTTACTTACTTATAGTAATTTATATATATTTATTCTCAGTTGACGCTGTCTATGTGGTGCAGCAGAGACGGTCCACGTTTGGAGAGAAGTTACAGTGCTTTACTAGCTTCACAAAGACAAAGAGCTGCTTCAAGAATTACACAAAGACAGCGACATCCAAGACTCCTTTGTCGACTGTCTACAGCGTCCTCGCAGTTGGGGGATGCCCCGCCTCGAGCGCAGGTGAGGTCAGGCAATAATCATATGTTTTAGCTTTGGGAGAACTGGTAACTAACACAGGTTATGGTTCTATTTAACTATCAAATCTAATTATATTTCCACGTGGCTCAATGTGTCATTAACCAACTAAATCGATTTATATGTTCATATTTATATATACATACATATAAAAGGGTATTTAATTGTTTTTATTTGTGGATACCTTTTATGAATAGTTGGCTGCTTTTTATCTTGATCTCTTAACATGTATAAACTTAAAACTACTGCGTTGATTTTCATGCGATTTTCACTGATATGTTGAGCGACTCACGAGGAAGATTTAGTTATAAAACTTGTCTAAGTTTCATGTCAATTGTTTGAAATATAACGATAATTGTTGAAAGAGTCGTAACATTCAAGTCACCTAGGAGTTTTCCTCGAAAACATTAAATATGTTAGAGATATGACAAAACAATACATATTGGGACACTCCTCTTTTATAGATCTACAAAAAAGTTTTTAACGGCATGTATGTCTTTTACAGTTAACTCAATATATCCATTTTACCTTCTAAAACAAGTCACATAGATTGTAGTGATCGGGAAGTTGTACAGACTGACACAGTAACAATTAAAATATATCAGTTACCTTAATAATTTCATGTTAAGTAAGTAAGTAAGTGGCAGCCCATTAACGTCCCACTGCTGGGCACAGGCCTCCTCACTCCGGGGAGCGAGGGTTTTTAGAGCATAGACCCACCACGCTGCTCCACTGCGGATTGGCAGGCTTAGTACACAAGTGCACTCTCTATTCCTTCACTCTCATAGTCCGATGTGACGGGAATCCGACACGACCGGAGAGAGATCAGGCGCAGGACCGACGGCTTAACGTGCTCTCCGAGGCACGGGGGTGGATCACACCGCCAACTTCCCAACTTCGGGCAAATATTGAGAAAATCTTAATAGAAAACTCAATATTGATTTTTGAATTGGCCCGACCCGGGACTCGAACCCAGGACCTCATGTCTGTAGTCGAACATGCTAACCACTAGACCAATGAGGCAGTTAATTTCATGTGCTGTATTATAAACACTTAAAAAATATAATTAAAATAAATATTTTAGGAGTTATCGCAAAACTATTCGATTTTACCCGAAATGAATAGTATGAATTGTATTTTTTTGTATTTTTAATATCTACATAACCCTTAGACTGTCCGACTGGCTGTTTTAATGGCCCCCGTAATTTGTCCGTGCTTTTTAACGGAAATACCGTTGGTTATTTCGCTTGCGACGTTTTTGTGTCGCTTGCCCCGCGGATCAAACGCTAAAGAGGCTCTTACTTCATGAAAGATTACAAAATATTATAATTATTATGTTTGCTAATAGTTAAACTATGCAATGTTGCTGTTTGTTTATTAAAATAAGACTTTGTTGTAGTGTCATGTTGCACTAAACTTTGAGATAGTGAAAAAAATCCGTCTTGTATTTATAGGCTCATATCTTAAAAATTAAAAATTACCTCAAGGGTTTTCATTGTTATTCACGTCACTTATATAATTGAAAATAAATAATTACCAATAAACACTCATAGTTTTTAAAGTACCACAAAAAACTTCAACGCGACACACGTACCGTTAGTAACGGTCACTTTCTAACTGATTTATTTTTTTCTATTGTTTGGTGTTATCTCTACGCCTATTTTGTTACGACAATTATCCAGAAGCGAAATAGATAATACACATTATGACATAAAAAGAAATGCTTATATTTTTGATTGCCCGAGTTGAGACAGATCTATCGTACCATGTCATATATCGTAACTAGTGGTGGACACGGACAATCTACATCAAATTGACTAGATATTGAAATAATATATAAATAAAGAAGACAATGTTTTATACTCCAGTTCATTGAATTGCGCCGGTTGAATATATCGAGTTGTTTTTGATCGTTAAAAGGAAATTTAAGCCGTTTACTAAGTGAAAAGGTTTTATCAAGTTGTTCGTTAACGACGTATGTTGGTACACCATTAGAGGCCGATACGAAATTGACAGCGAATATAAAAGGCTTCTCGTCAATCTATAGCTATTGTTATTTTTAGAATACAATATCTTCTTAAGTACCTTTACAGTGTGAATAGAAAAATATTACTAGAATTTGGAATAGAGCCTGTGCCCATCAGTGGGACGTCAATAGTCAGTGGGCAACTAACAAGTGACGTCCGTGACGTTATAGGTTTTCGCTATTACGATACATTTCTAGATTAATGGTTTTATGTACAAAAATATCGATAGACCCAAAATTTTCAAAATTTCGATGATTATATCGCGACATTTATGAGCTGATATAACCGTAGGTCCTCAAAATAGATCATGTTTACTATAGACTGCCTCATTACTCTAGTGATCACCATGTTCGGCTTCAGGCATGAGGTCCTGAGTTCGAGATTTTCTCAATATTTGCTTAAAGTTGTGTAGTTGCCGGTGTATTCCACCCTGGTGCCTTGGAGAGTCAGTTAAGCCATCAGTCTTGCTTCTGATCTCTCTCAGGTCGTGTCGGATTACAGTCACATCCTACTATGAGAGAGAAGGAATAAAAAGTGCACTTGTACACTATCCTTGTCAACTAAAAACCCTCGCTCCTATTAGTGGGGAGATCTGCTACTTCCTCTATCAATAGCACATTGTGCATATATTTTATTAGAAATTTCTTTACAGTCCTACAACCGACGAGACCTCTCAGTCGTGAACGAGATACCTGGAACCAACTGGCTGTGGAAGCAGCGTCTTACTGAGGCCTCTGATTCCTTCACCTCACCAAGAAGCATTTCAAACTCAAGCCTCCACGAAGTAGACCAAGAACTCAGCGGGGAAGAACTAGCAACATTTTTGTATCAAGTAAACTGTAATATAGGGGGACTTACCTGAGACACGTCAGTTTAGAGTACCGTGAAGGTATCTCTAAACTGTGTTTTAAGGAATATAGCAAACAACTGTAGATTGTTATATTTTTTTAGCTTACGTCAAAATGACGTCAAAATGATGTTGTTCTGTGTCAGAATTTACCTAAGATATGAGTCACATAAAGCAATGATGGCCTAGTAATAGTTCTTGATTGGAGAAATCCAATCCACCAGGCACCACTAAGATTCTTTTCACAAACACAAATTTAGGTGCTTGATTCTTTCCAATCCATCATGGTGCTTTTTGGTAAAGGAAACCATCGTGGTGAAACATGTCTTTGCTGTTGGAGTCTATACTCTAAATACCCTCTTTTCTGTGAATGAAAAATACAGTGCTCAGCAATGAGACTTTTAATTAGCTTTACGACTTATCATGTAAGTCAATATTTCATATTTCTTGACGTACGACTTACAGAATACAACTATACGTACCTATTACGTACGTATGATGTCCTTAAATGTCATAATGATGTAAGTAAAGTAAAGTCACCATGACTTTATGTGTACGTAAAATTTGTTTTTTTTTTACCAATTGGTTAGGTCATTTTTAGGTCATGTGAGAGAGTAGCTCTTAATAATATATGACGTACCAGAAATACATTACGGTACAATTTGATGATCTTTCTATGATCAACCAGAAATGTAGATACAAGAGTGTGTTACTATCGTATTATTTGTACAATAAAGTAGCCAAAGCCACGTTATAATATATATATATATATATATATTATGTTTACAAGTTACAATACCATATAATATATTTTTCTATATTGAAAAATCTTATAAAGGCATAATATAAATACAAGCCATCTAGGAATATGATAAATTGTAACAAACAATAGAATGGAATGCAATGCAATGCAGTGCAATGCAATGTCATAAAATACAATACAATTGAATGCAGTGTAATGCAATGGAATACAGTGCAATGAAATGTAATGTAATTCAATACAATGTAATTGAATGCAGTGTAATGCAATGGAATGGAATGTAATATAATTCAATACAATGTAATTGAATGCAGTGTAATGTAATGGAATGGAATGTAATATAATTCAATACAATGTAATTGAATGCAGTGTAATGGAATGCAATGAAATGTAATGTAATTCAATACAATGTAATGGAATGCAGTGCAATGTAGTTTAATGCAATGTTATTAAATACAATATAAGGTAAAAGCAGTGTAATGCAATGGAATGCAATGCAATGCAGTGCAATGAAATGTAATGTAATTCAATACAATGTAATGGAATGCAGTGCAATGTAGTTTAATGCAATGTTATTAAATACGATATAAGGTAAAAGCAGTGTAATGCAATGGAATGCAATGCAATGCAATGCAATGAAATGTAATGTAATTCAATACAATGTAATGGAATGCAGTGCAATGTAGTTTAATGCAATGTTATTAAATACAATATAAGGTAAAGCAGTGTAATGCAATGGAATGCAATGCAATGCGGTGCAATGAAATGTAATGTAATTCAATACAATGTAATTGAATGCAGTGTAATGCAATGGAATGCAATGCAATGCAGTGCAATGTAATGTAATGTAATTCAATACAATGTAATGGAATGCAGTGCAATGTAGTTTCATGCAATGTTATGATATACAATATAAGTTAAAGCAGAGTAATGCAATGGAATGCAATGTCATGTAATGTAATTCAATGCAATGAAATGGAATGCAGTGTAATGCAATGCAATAGAATGTAATTTAATGCAATGGAATGGAATAAGAATAGCTACTAGCGCCTACAAAGTTTTCGAAGCAATTCTGATGATCAAAGATTTTAATGCTTCATTTAGAGAAATATATTTCTTAACTTTTCAATTAATTTAATAAATTAGTGCAAGGATTCATTTAAAATAACAGTATTATATGTCGTTTCTAAATTATTTGTACTATTTCAAATGGGGCTTATATTGAACTTTTGTATAGTCAAAGGTCGTTTGATAAGTCTTTAAAATCGCATTCAAAGGGAGATAATTAAAACCAGCCGTGTTTTTTATTTACTACGTGCTTTAACTGTCAGATGCCCCGCCCCGCACGAACGTTTTTGCGTCGATTGCCCTGCGAGTCGAATGACTCTAAAATGGCTTTTATCAGTCTTACGAGTATATATAAAGTGGACTTAAATGTTCATGAAACACCAAATGTTTTGATTTTTATATTTGCTAATAGTTTATAACTATATAATCTTATCTTTTGTTAATTAAATTAAATCACAGGTAGCGTCATATTGCGCTAAACTTTGTGATAGTGAAAATAGTCCGTCTTGTAATTACAGGCCCATAACATTAAAATTAAAACATACCTCAAAGGTTTTCACTCACAGTTTATAAAATACCAAACAAAAACTTAAATAATGCGACACACGCAAAGTTAGTAACGGTGACTTTGTAACTGATTTATTTTTGTTATTTCTACTGTTTGATGTTTTCTCTATGCATATTTTGTTACGACATTATGACTTAAAAAGAAAGAGATGCTTATATTTCTGATTGCCGGCATTGTGACAGTACTATTGTATCATGTCAACTGGCAGTTGACATGGGCAATGTTATAATATAAATACCTCTGGACATAAGTATTACTTCGCAACTTATTCTCAGAAAAAACACATCAAAAGTAGTCGGATATCCTTTTCTAGGACGTGAAACCAAGTTAAATTATAAGACAAATTACTCATTACTGTATTGGATTATACTATCACTCACCATCGCTTGTGTATATAGTCAATAATTATAATCTAAGTGTTATATATAATACTTTTAGACGTAATAATATACATGGTTTAAAACCGCATTAGTTAATTGTTTGAAACATTGTGGCCTAATATAAGTGTGATGCATTTTGTATAGATTGAATTAAATAGATGTAGTTAAAAGTAAGTAAAGTAAGTAAGTAGCAGCCCATTAACGTCCCACTGCTGGGCACAGGCCTCCTCCCTCATATGAGAGAGGGTTTTTAGAGCATAGACCCACCACGCTGCTCCACTGCGGATTGGCAGGCACCTGCTCCCGCTTCCATGAATCCACAGTCGGACTCATTTGGGGTACCAGGGAAGAATGCGCAAATTGAACTTCTGGTGTCTTACTTACGGATGAATAGGGTTTCGCTGAGTCCCACACTCCTGACCCATTTAGGTCGGGGTAAGTTAGTCCCATAAATGGTGATGGGAGCCTCGACCACTGTAGACGGCGGGAAGAGAAATTATACGAGAGAAATTCCACCTAGGGGTCGAACAGATGTGAATCTTCACCTACCTCGGATGCTGTTCTCCTCGGGCGGCGACGACCCTGTGGCAGGTGACTGTTCACGGAGGTGTGTCTTTGTTTGTGTGTATTGTGCATGAATTGTGCCTTACATGACCTACCAAGGCGTCGCGTACAACTGTTATCGGCGACGCCGGTCTTCTGTCCACTCCAAGGCGGTCCCGTGCACCACCAGGCACAGAAATGTTCAAAACTAAGGCACACCGCGTGGGCCGGGATATCGTGTGACCGCGTGGACCCGCCACACTTCGGTTTATTAGGAAGAGGGGCTACTAGAGGGTCTTTAACACGTCGACTTCATCAACCGCAAACACAAAATTAATAAACCACGTGGAAAACTGCATCTTTCATGACATTGACATTGACAGCTATACATAGACCATAGATAAAAAATATTACTCCATGCTTATGGAATGGTGTAGGAGGCGCCCTCTAGTGGTAGACGCGCCGCTTTCCGATAACTAGCGCATTAGTATTACCGCGTCGGAAGGCATGCAGATGGCGCGAATACGCCGCTTCCGAGGTACCAATGCTTAGTACCAGATGGCGCGAACATACACTTTAAAGTACGACGACATTTAAACACAACGCCCTGCGCGCTTCTCTTCTTAAATTTCTAATATCTCCTAAAATATCTATTTTAATAAACTGCCGTTAAAGGCAGTTTTGATCTACATTACATATAGAATTTATGTAATACATTTCATTGGATAATATATAATACTGTATTTTATAAAATAGCTTAGTAAATAGCACATAGTTTTTTGTTATTTCTAAAAGATTATTGTGGTTACTGTGGGTTATCCTTTGCAGATAAATATATACTATTGCAGACTTTTTAATAGATCCTTTTAAGATATACAATTTCGTAGTACATCATTTTGATCTATCTCGTAAGGTTTAGCCAGCAGTTAGTTTACTATAATATGTGTGTATTAAACATAAACACCTTCAGAAAGCTGTATTTAAATCAGTTGCATAGCTTAAAAGATCTAAGCGAACACACAGTGGAAGGGATTTCATTTTATATTAATTGATAGATACAAATTTTAAAAAAAACCGCCTACAAAACCAACTCATACAAATTTATTAATATGCTCAAAAAGTAAAGAATAATTGCATATTCTGTTTTAGAGGCTTCGTATTCTTATATTTGGTGTCGGCGTCAGCGAAGGTATGTCTCGCGTGTCTACTGTCGCAGGCTGTTCTTTTATTGTTAAATTTTTATTTATTTTTTGATTTTTAGTGAATCTGAAGTAAAATAACAAATATGAGACAGCACTGTTTAAATGAAACAACTTTACAAAGTTAAATTTACAATGACATCGTCACACCCCGCTATCATCAGTCTTTTATATGGTAATCAAAACAACATACAAAGCACAACACTAATACGCAAAAGTCTCCCCCCCCCCCCCCCCCCCCCCCCCCCCCCNGTATTGCAATGCAGCAACAAACATAAGCTCATTGCTATTTGATTACAGACAGTTATATATTCTGCCAAAAATCGCACCCTTACTGTAAGCCATTGAAGAGTTCCATTGATCATCATATTTAACTACGAAAATCACTTGACCATATTGTAGTTACGGTAGGTCACTCAAATATCCGGAGATCTTATAAAAGATTCTACCGAGTATCGTTAATTTGCTCCTAAGAATTGAAGAGTTCCGTTACTTTGTCATGGATCACATGATCAAAACCTAACCAAGCTATCAGCAAATAACCCTTGAAGTATATCCTTTCAAATAAAAAAAGAATCATCGAAATTCCTTGAAGTGATCTCGAGTTATTCGTCCATATGTCGAGCACATGCTTAATGCAAATTTAAGACTTATCCGGTTTTCGCATGGATTCCATCATTATAATTGGTTTTAAAAAATGGGACCCTAGGACAAGCACCACCTTTTATATAAAAAAGAATTATCAAAATCGGTTTACCCAGTCGAAAGTTATGAGGTAACAAACAAACAAATACAGACGGATTGATAACCTCCTCCTTTTTTGAAGTCGGTTAAATATTTGTTATTTTCAAATTATTCTTAAAAGGGGGGTGAAATGGCGAAGATAATACAGAAAAATCGTATCAATGAACGTTAAATTTGTCAGAGAGCCAGTTGATATATTGTACACATCAGCTGATAAATGATGTTGGAAAATACACATTGGAGGAAAAATAAGGATCTTCGTTTTTTT
The DNA here is from genome assembly GCA_015832385.1 of Elymnias hypermnestra. Classification (NCBI taxonomy): domain Eukaryota; kingdom Metazoa; phylum Arthropoda; class Insecta; order Lepidoptera; family Nymphalidae; genus Elymnias; species Elymnias hypermnestra. Next base: position 359,286 of record JACTOM010000880.1, on the reverse strand, counting down.
TGTTGGGCAAAGCTTTATGCACGCCGGATGAAATCAAAACTTACATCCGGGAGTGTGAAACTCGCTGGTCGTACCAGGATACTCACTAAAACCCAGCAGAACCCTTTTCATCCAGGTGTTGGGGTCCAGATGTCCGCTCAAAGACGCATCCTCCGACGCATTCAGCATTGGCGCCCCAGATGAATCCGAGTTAAGGGCTTAGTGTAGTTGAAGGAGAGCAGGCGAGCATCATTGCGCCTTCTGGCGCCCGCGCTCCTCCGGCGAGAGGGAGTAGCGTCTGCCATAACCTCCCTTTGCCTGTTTAGTGGCTCCTTTTGCAGGATGACAGCCTCGCAGAAGGACCTCACTGCTCTCCAACCTGACTCATCGCCAATCATAACGCCCAAAATGTTGGGGAGTGAGTGGTTACTCCCAATCAGTGATATCAAGATGTGACACTGAGTTCCCCAAGCCTGACAATTTGCTACTGTGTGGCCACCCCACATGTACGGCAAGCAAGCGTCTCTTCGCAGCCTACAATCTGGTGCAAAAATTAGAGTTCAAAGTACTTACAAAAACGATTGTATTAGTTTCAAGGACAAGGACAACGACAAGGACCCTATCAACTGAAGTCTGCACGTCATGTAACAAGACCTTGCAGAAGTTCTAATGAAGAAGGATAACACTTAAGTTACGACTCAGAAAAAATATCAGTAGTTATAGGAGACACGAGTATCGACTACGTTCTTGAATACAACTATCTTGGACACCTTATATCACTCACCGACCATATGAGACGATAGTTGCTAACTCGTGAAAAAGTCTTTGCTTTTTTTTCTAAAAAAAAAATATTAAATTCAGTCGCTTGCCCTACCCCTCATGGACATTTTTTGCGTTATTGCCCCGCGTATCGAATGACGCTAAAGTGTTATCTTTTGTTGAGCCTTTACAGCACTTTTGAATCAAATATCGTATTTTTTTCATCTATTATTTAAATGAACGACTGATGATGACTTTTAAGAACGACTTACAATCTAAAGTTAGGAGGCATCCTGCGTATCCTGTTCTGTAACAATGTAACAACAAACATAATCGGGTGTAAGTTTTTTTTCTCATCATCATCATCACGCCGGCCGTGACCCTATCTTAAAGGGCTACCAAATATCACCAGGGCCCATAGTGAAGGTAGCCTCGATCACTGTAGACGGCGGGAGGATAAATTATACGAGAGATTCCAGAGGGGTCGAACAGATCTGAATAATTTTGCACCTACCTGGTTTCCCGGCGCCGATCTCCTCAACGGCGACGAGCCCTGGCAGATGTATGATCTCGTGGGTGTGTTTTTATATGTCTGTGGAATGTGTCTGTAATCTGCCAAAGCATCGCGGAAAGCTGCTGTCGGCGACACTGGTTCGCTGTTCCACTCCAAAATCCACAGGAAGGAAGTCCTATTGCGGCCACTACGTGGGCGAAAGCTACTGGCCTCGCTAAGACCCGCCACCTTTCCCTAGAGGGCTACGATGTGGCCCTACAAAACGCGACGATTTGCTTCACTGGCCCCACAAACTGATTAACGCGTGGGATTACCGCACTTCCCGACAAAATTATATAAAATCACGAAGCGGGCCTATTCTTTGCGCCCGTCACCAACGTTTCGCGGTTGACAACTCGGCTCGGCTTCTTACGACTACAGACTACAGATAGTATATTGCTCTATGCTCATAGAGCAGCGCAGAGGCGCCCTCTATATCGATTAGAGTAATTCATTCACTCTCATGCTTTTGATCTTCTAAGTAATCCTTCAAATTATAGAATGATTTCTTCATTAGTTTTCTTTTATATTATTCATATGTAGGCTCAAAAGAACTTTTGAATCGTCATTAGTCTGTCCGTTGGTAATAAATCAATCACCACAACAAACCGGCAAGAAACTCAACGGCTACCACGTTATACATAGTTTTCGTAAATAAATGTCTGTGTCACTTAAATAATCTTCAATATTATAATAAAAGATTAAAACTTATTAAGATAAATTTTTGTAACTTCTTCTGAGAGTTTATTATAGTAACGTATACAGTCCACCATTTAATGAATTGTCAATTTTATACAGCCTCCCAGAATTAATACAGCAATTTTAATTATATTTCTTATGTTAAACGAGGGGCATTCCCTTTTTTACAACAACAAGTCATTATTTCGTTTTAGAATCTAATCTTTACATTTGTAAGTTCAAATGACGTTCGAGTAAGTGCAAATTTAACATCGCCGGCTCCTCTACTATACTAAAAAATAATCGTTATTTCGTCAATTGCCAAAGTAAACTGACTTTGTTTTTATTACAATGAAATAATATTTGTTTAACAGAAAAGTTTTTGTATCACGAAATTCGATTTAGTATTCGTCTGTAGTCTGGGAATAGTATTTATTCAGTTGCGACGAGAAAATTGATAATAAACAAACGGATTTACACTATTTTAATTTATATCCTGTCACGTATTTATATACTTTTGTACAGAAATGGTCGTGAGATCTTCAATTAAAACTTCATTCGCTTATAAATAAAAAAATAATTTTATTACAAATTCGTTATTTCTAAGTTTCAATTTATGAAAAGAAATTTATATCCATGACCCTTAGATTGTCTAGTCGCGTATTTTATAGGCCCGCGTAATTTGCCCGCGCTTTTTAACGGAAATAACCGTCGCATGCCCGCACTGGCTTTTTTGCGTCGATTGCCCCGTGGATCGAATGGTACTAAATTGACCCTTGGAACTTAAATGTTCATGATAGACTACCAAATGTTATGATTTTTATGTTTCCTAAAAGTTACACTATACAGTGTTATCTTTTGTTTTTTAAATTTAGACTGGTGTAGCGTAACGTTGCGATAAAATTTGAGGTAGTGAAAAAAAAAGTCCGTGTTTTCACTTATATAATTAAATATATTAATAACCACTAATTAACCGTCACAGTTTATAAAATACCACAAAAAACCCGACGCGACGCACCGTTAGTAACGGTCACTTTGTAAATGATTTTTTTTTATTTTTTCTATTGTCAGGTGTTACCTCTGCGCATATTTTGTTACGACAGTTACCGAGAAACGAAATAGATAATACACATTATGTTTTAAAAAGAAAGAGATGCTTATATTTCTGATTGCATGAGTTTAGACAGCACTATCGTACCATGTCAACCGGTAATTGACACGAGCAATCTAAGGCTTAAGGATTAATTGTTCGTTTTTGATCCATCATTGCACTCTTCAATGAAAGGAAACCCCTTGCGGAAACCTGTTTATTTCGGGTGCAATTTCAGCATACATGGCAATCCGCAGCTGAGCAGTATGGTGGGTTTGTGCTCTTAAAACCCTCTCTCCAATCAGTGATTAGGTCTGTTCCAAACAATTGGACGTTAATAGATCTATTAGCCTTACGCAATTTAATATAAACCTTATTCCTTTCACCTCAATTAACTTAAAAATCATTTTACGCCATTTTTGATGATAAAATATTTGTTGTTATTACTGCGGGATGAAAAGTTCGCATTTCGGTGCTTGTATGCGGGAGAAAAGTGCCTTGTTTTCTCCCTGTTTGATTTCGCTGGTCCCGTAACCTAGCAACCACTTGTATATCAAAGTGTCAAAGGTTTAGATCCAACTTTTCATCTTAGTGTAAGAAATAATCGTATACACACCACGGGAGAAAAACGAGGCATTCTTCCCCGTGATTTCTGACATTTTGCGGGCGAGAATGCCCTATTTTTCTCCCTAGATGCGTAATTTGTAAATATATTAGCGGACTGCGGGTATCTTATAATAGTCTAGTGAAATCATTGTTTATAATCATATTAAAATGTTTTTTGTTGTAATATGGTTGAATTATAACTATGTTTATATATTATGACTCGTTTCATTTGAAGCCCTCGGCAGTGGATATTATATGAGTTATAGATAATATATCTGAAAAGATATTTTATTAAAGTAAATCAAATCTAATCATATTACAGCACTTTTGAATCGTCAAATATTTTTTTTTCTTTTCCACACTCTAATTCTAATGTACGTCTGATGATGATACTCCAGAACGACTTAAAACCTAAAGTAAAGAGGGTTCCTTCGCGCCCTAATCCGAGAAGAGCCCACAACAGACTCAGTCGGGTGTTTTGTTTTTTTGTTACCATTATCATTACAATATCATATTGTTTTACTATATTTTAAATCAAATTAGTGCAATTCGTTTTTTCTATCAACTTTCTTTTAACAAAGACTTTGAATTTATTAATTGACATTTCTAAAACGTCTTGTGGGAGTTTATTATAGAAACGTATACAGTTACCCTTAAATGAGTTGTTAATTTTATGCAGCCTACTAGAATTTACAGCAAGTTCGTTTGTTAAATAATCGAAGTGTATTATTTTAAAAACTAGATGTTATTCTCTCGTTTCAGGGTATTTTAAAGAAACAAATGTGTTTGTTCTAGTCGAAATTGTCACCAAAGAGGAACTACCCAGATCAATCAGATACACTCACACAAAACTTCACATCATTTCTGGGGTCTAATTCGAAAAATATTGTCCCAAACGAAAAATTGATAATAACCAAATTTGTTTGAAATTTAATTCCAAACAATTTCGGTTATTATCATTTTTTGTGTAAAATTTAAAATAAACGAGTTATTGTATATAATAATAAAAATATCATCCTTCAATCCAAGATGGCGGAATACGCAACAAAGTGCGGATTTTGTAAACCAAAAGTTAAACTGTCGGTGATCGTCTCCGACGATCCCTGAATAATAAATATATTTCTTTATTTTAGCAACAACGGCTCAATGGTGTTAGTACATGTTAGTAAACTATGTCAAGGTCACACAAGGTCAACTTCCTGCTTTCTCGATCGACCCAAACTGCACCCTGAGGAACTAGGTGTAAAATGGTGAATCCACCCATCCAGTCAATATTAACCGTCAATAATACCCGACTGAGTTTGTTGTGGGCTCTTCTCGGATCGGGGCGCGAAGGAACCCTCGTAACTTTAGATTTTAAGTCGTTCTGGAGTATCATCATCAGACGTACATTAGAATTAGAGTGTGGAAAGGAAAAGAAAAAAACAAAAATTTGACGATTCAAAAGTGCTGTAATATGCCTACTTGAATAAAGATATTTTGATTTGATTTGATTTGATATTCTCAATATGCAGTTTGTGCTGGAGCTACCTCGACATCAAGGACGTCAATCTTTTCCTTTGTAGGGCAAAGAAATCAGTCCTTGCCTCTGCAAACATAGTTGATGCCAAGCAAAATTTGGGCAGGCCAAACAGCATTTTGAACGCGTTGTTATACTGTATCCTAAATGACTTCAGTATCTTCTGGGTGTAATTGGTCCAAAGGCTCCCAGTGTAGAAGGTCTGCCAAAAAGCGTTATGTTAACCTCTTTGCTACACCGGGAAAACCTTCTAACCAACATATTAGACCGTACTGCTAATGCTCTGTGCTCCCTCTCCATGCCTGCCTGATCCTTGAGGTCCCTCCTGAGCGGAGCCCCATTCAAGGTAATCTAGGGCTTGTATTGAACATGCTTTCGAGGGGCCTCAAGGACAAGGTATTCAAATTTAGCCACGTTATATATAAGCCTGCATATTCTTTGCAGGTTTTCAGCAAATATTTTTTTGAGTCTGCTATGGGACCCAGTAGCACCATGTCATCTGCGTAACTTAAATTATTTACACAGATGCCATCAGTCCAGCATCCGACGGGCTTACTGCTGAGCTCCCGTATCAGGTCATTGACATACAGGTTGAAGAGCTTAGGCGAGGTTAATCCCCCCTGCCTCACCCCGCATTCCAACCCATATGGTTCAGAGAATCCTAAGTCCGGTTAGTAATTCATCACAGCCGATAAAAATACAATTTAAACTTATAAAAAACTGTGTTTTGAAAGAGTATCTACTGAGTTAATTAACTTCTTGCTTACCTTCTAGCTCATTGGTCTAGTGGTTAGCATGTTCGACTACAGACATGAGGTCCTGGGTTCGAGTCCCGGGTCGGGCCAATTCAAAAATCAATGTTGAGGTTTCTATTAAGATTTTCTCAATATCTGGACGAAGTAGGGAAGTTGGCGGTGTGCCACCGTGCCTCGGAGAGCACGTTAAGCCGTCGGTCCTGCGCCTGATCTCTCTCCGGTCGTGTTTGACTATAAGAGTGAAGGAATAGAGAGTGCATTCGTGTACTATGCCTGCCAATCCGCAGTGGAGCAGCGTGGTGGGTCTATGCTCTAAAACCCTCTGGCTATATCTATATCTGGCTATATTTGCATCAAAATATAACTTCTAACTTCGTCTTTTCTTATAAGAAAACTAACTAATGTTCATAACTTTGTCTGAATTAAATCAAAATCAAAAATATCTTTATCCAAGTAGGCATATTACAGCACTTTTGTATCGTCAAATTATATTTTTTTTTCCAAACTCTGATTCTAATATACGTCTGATGATGGTACTCAAAATCGGCTTAAAATCTAAAGTTACGAGGGTTCCTTCGCGCCCTGATCCGAGAAGAACCCACAACAAACTCAGTCGGGTTTTTTTTTTTACCATCATCATTACAATAACAAATTAGTTTACTATATTTTAATTAAAATTAGAGCAATTTGTTCACTCCCAAGCGTTTCTATCGTCTAGGTAATCTTGCAACTTATAATACGATTTTTCTATCAACTTTCTTTTAACAAAGACTTTGAATTTATTAATTGACATCTTTAGAACGTCTTGTGGGAGTTTATTATAGAAACGTATACAGTTACCCTTAAATGAGTTGTTAATCTTATGCAGCCTACTAGAATTTATAACAAGTTTGTTTTGGTTTCGTAAGTTATATGATGTACATTCACTCTTTTTATTAAAAGAGTCAATGTTTTTATGTACGTACAACAAGTTTTCTAATATATATACGCAGTGAACTGTCATTATGTTAACTGCCTTGAATTTGTTTCTTAGCGACTCTCTTGGACCCATATTGTAAATCGCACGAACGGCCCTTTTCTGCAGCACAAATATTGCATCTATATCAGCAGCATTACCCCAAAGTAGAATACCGTATGACATAATGCTGTGAAAATAGCTGAAATATACCAGTCTGGCAGTATCAACATCTTCAATCAGTATCAACAAATTGAATTAACAACTGCCTCATTGGTCTAGTAGATTAGATCCAAAACAAATATCAATATTGAGTTTTCTATTAAGATTTTCTTAATATTTGCCCGAAGTTGGGAAGTTGGTGTGCTTCATACCCGTGCCTCGGAGAGCACGTTAAATCGTCGGCCCTGCGCCTGATCTCTCTCCGGTCGTGGCAAATATTGAGAAAATCTTAATAGAAAACTCAACAATAGACCAATGAGGCAGTATAACACATTTAGAGCTATTTCTTAATACCAGCTATTAAATGTACAGAACGTTTTGTTTTCAAGTAACATGTCCCAAAAAAGGAAAAAATTATGAGCTATCTGGCCGACGTAAATCGAGTTAACAGTCGCCCCGACCCACACGGACGTTTTTTGCGTAAATTGCCCCGCGGGTGTAATGATACCAAAGTGGCTCTTGGGACTTAAACGTTCATGAACATTTATTAATAGTTAATAAACATAAAAATCATAACATCATATGTTGTTGTCGCTGGTCCGAGGAGACATCACTTTAGAGAACATAATTGATGTGATGCTCACCAGCGAGTTTGGATGAAGGGTGGTTGCCTTCTTTTGCGAGACCGTCACCTCGCTAAAGGAGGCTAATGAGAGGAAGCGTCGAAGGAGGCTGGGTGGCAATAGGCGCAGGTATGTGCTCCACTATTCCCCTCAGTAAACTGTAGACTGTTATAGTCGACATCACCCAGGTCACTAGAGTGGAATGCCAAATGGAACTCTCTAGTAATCTTATCCAAGGATGACGAGGGATGCGCTGGGTTTTAGTGGGTATTCTGGTTTCAGCGAGTCCCACACTCCTGGTTGGGAGAATTCTTATTCTTCCGGGGTGCGTAAAAGTAAGTAAAAACGGTCACTTTGTAACTGATTTATCTTTTGTTTTTTCTATGGACTGGGGCTATGCCTACGCATATTTATGACTTAAAAAGAAAGAGATGCTTATATTTCCGTGACTTTTCTTTTAGAATATAAAAAGGTTATAATAAGTTACCCTGAAGATATATACAAATGCAATGCTATACTTTTTTGTAGATCGATAAAAGAGGAATAATTCTGACACACATTGTTTAGTTATAACTAGAATTTCCGACACTTCAAACAATTATCGTAATATTACAACTAATTTACAAAATAACCTTAACAAATTGCATACATAAACGTTCCTCAAAAAACACACTATCTATAAGTGAAAACTGTATTAAAATCCGTTTAGTGGTTTTGAATTTATTGTTAAGGATTTGCCGGGTCTCCTAGTATAATACTGTAAATTTAACTGTAAGCGTAATTGCTATTCCTGCAGCGCTGTTGTTTGTAGCAAGTGTTTTCTATTTTAATTAAACAAAGCGAGAGATTTATCTTGAAACCAATCGTTTAGGAGATAAAGTCGTAGTGACAAATAAATGAAATTGAAGCTTGGATCTGTTATATAGTTTGTAATCAAAGTTAGATGCTTTATTTGTTTGATTTTGTGTTGGTAACGTTCAAGTAACAAAGACGTGCTCCTGTTGTTTCTGCATTTAATCAAAACAATAATTATTCTTTATTAAGAAGAAAACTTTCGTAATAACAAAGAGTCTCGGATCCTTATCACTATATCTCCCGTGTTATTGAACAAAGCATTGGACGGCTAATAACTTTTGATTGCTGTGAATACATGGAGCTTAAACGACATATGTACCGTATTTATTCGCGATAAACTCATAAACTACTGAACGGATTTACATGCGGTTTTCAACAATAAATAGAGTGATTCTTAAGGAAGGTTTATGTATATAATTTGTCAAGGTTTTGTGTTAATTTGTTTAAATATGGCGATAATAAGAAGTGTCGGCAAAATTCAAGCCATTCAATCTTTCATCGAAAATCCTGCCTAAATGCTTAGAGATATAACAAAATATTTATATTAAGATAATACCTCTTTTATAGCTCTACAAAAATGTATACCATTGTATATATCTATCTTTTAAGGATAAGTCACTATTTTATTTTCTAACAACACGAGGTACGTATTATGCGCTGATTACAAAGTTATACAGAAGGGATGTATAAGACCGAGTTATTATAAACTTTTTAAAACCAAAAAGTTTATTGCGCGTTCGTAGATTTAGAAAAGGCCTATGATCGAGTGGTGAGGAATGAGCTGTGGTCAACGTTATCTACGTATGGGGTGAGCGGTTGTCTGATCCAAGCATTGAAGTCTCTCTATGAGGGTTCTAGTGCCTGTGTCAGAATAAACGGAGCGTACACGGAGTGGTTTCCTGTCGAAAGAGGTGTTCGACAGGGATGTGTTGCGTCACCATGGCTGTTCAACCTTTTCATGGATAAATGTTTGACAGATTTAAAAGAATGTATGTATGGGTTAAGAATGAATGAATTACTCATCAAATGTTTACTCTACGCTGATGATCAAGTAATACTTGCGTCATCCGCTAACGAGCTTCAGGAGATGCTAAATATTATGAATGAAGCTTTGAAAGGGAAAGGAATGAAAGTGAATGTAAACAAAACGAAAGTTATGCTTTTTGAACGAGATGAATCTATGATGAATGGCAATATTTTGATAGATGGGGAACAAGTGGAAGAGGTGAAAGAATTTGTATACTTGGGATCTAAATTTACAAAAGATGGAA
>JACTOM010000880.1:305404-335494 GCA_015832385.1 Elymnias hypermnestra | reverse complement strand
TTATTATTATTATACTACTTTTACACTCACGCCCGTTGACCAAAGAATATATATATTTATTATTAAATATAAATAAATTTATAATAATTACTTGAATACATAAATATGAAATAATACATATATCTACATAAACAATTACATAAATATATATAACGGGCGGAGGATACACCCCGGCAGGGAGACCAAACGGCCGGGGGTCAGGGCTACAGGCTGAGAAACCGCCGGACTATCCTAGCCGAGTCCAGCAACACCGCCTTTTGCATCCTTGCTGCGAGCGAACTGCCCCGGAACCCCAGTCGTCTCAGATGGTGAGCGAGACTGACTGGGATCAGACCATTCGCAGATATTACGATTGGGATGGTTTCAGTGGATCCCACTCCCCACATGGCGGTAATCTCGTGCGCCAGATCCAGATATTTACGTTTTTTCTCTGTCTCAGCTCAAAAATATCAAAGTGTAGTTACCAGAATAGTATCCCAACTCTGCGGTCTTATAGTCCCATGGGAACGTGTGGTGATAGTTATGGAAACTTTCTCCACTACTTGCTAGTATTATTATTATTATTATTAAACGATAAGGGTCCTAGGTGATAGCGCTATGGAAATCCTTAAGGAAATTCAAATCAATTCAAATTTGATGAGTATCCGTTTATTACAACCCGCAATTTTCTACTATGAACAGATATGATCGATACCAATACAGAAGAAAATATCATTAAATATCGTATTATTAAAGTTAATTGTGAAACAGCTAGTGTACGTGTTCGTGTATATCTTAGTACTTCCATTTCTGATGAGAGCCATCGCCTGTCCTTTTCGCCCTTTTCTCAATATCATCAGTTGGCACAGTCTTGAGGTCATAAGCCCAGCCAATTTTCGCCATGGCATCTATGAACATCAAAGTGTAGTTACCAGAATAGTATCCCAACTCTGCGGTCTTATAGTCCCATGGGAACGTGTGGTGATAGTTATGGAAACTTTCTCCACTACTTGCTAGTAAGAGTGGGCTGATATTAACGGGATTGATGTGTCTGTCGTAAGGCTTGCTGCCCCATTTATGTGCTGCTGAATTCACTAACCATGTGACATTTAATACGTAAACGTATCTGAAGATGGCACTGACGAAATAGGCATTCCATAAAGACTCTCCCCATAATGTTGGTATATACGTTGGCATTATGAAACACGCCAAGGGCATTAAGATCAGGTAATACCTGGAATGCAAGAAAGAATCTAGTATTACAAAAAAAACATACAAACATAGTAGAAAGCATCAAAACTACAATTGTTATCACTTGTTTAGTTTGTGCCAAATACTCACTTCTTCTGGAATTTTAGGATTGGATCAGCCCAAAGATCGCTCATATCAATAGAGGATCCTTTGGCTTTAATTTCAGGATGTTTCTTTACCAGCAGCCAGCCGATGTGGGAGAAAAAGAATCCTCGGGTGGCGTTGTGAGGGTCTGCATCAGTTTCGGAGTACTTGTGGTGCACGCGATGGTCTCGTGCCCAATCGATCACAGAATCCTTATGGAAATAAAATTAAATATATAGTGAACAAGCTCTACGAAAGTCTTTTATTTATTTATTTATACTTTATTACACACGTATACAGTACAAGTTATATTTAGAAATAAACAATGTATAGGGTAGCTAAGAGCACAAAGGCGGCGGCACTATAGCGATTTCTCATAGGCAACTTTTGATGAAAGGAGAAGTAAGCAGGAGCGGGAGAAATAAATCAAAAGAAGTACTGACACTAATGTTACTTATATATATGACGCAGTGCAAGAGTCTGTGGAACGCTGGCGCCATCTATGTATCGGCGTGGGGCAGAGTCAATAAGTGGCAATCCGGCGCGTCTCTCGGCAGTTTTGGAGTAGCGCTCGAGCGGAGCGGTCGACTATTTGAAACTGTCGCGATCCTAGCTATTATATCGAGAACATTAAGTGATTCAACATTATAATCCAAGTTAATTAACAAAGTGTTTGATTGCACCAACATTACCCACAAACGCCCATAGTATAAGAAATTAATAACGATGTCGGCAGAGAACCCTACGCCCTTGTGCTTTATTCTTCTCCGTTCTCTCTTATTCTCCGACATATATATTTCTAGGTCGGGAGCGACGGGCGCTCGGATGCTCGACAGTTGAAACTGTCGCGTTCCTAGCTATTATTGTTAATGTGCTTGTGTAAATTGTTATCGGGGACATTGAGTGATTGGACATTATAATCTGAGTTAATTAATAAAGTGTTTGATTGCATCAACATTACCCACCAAAGCCCACAGTATGGAAATTGAATTATGAATGCCACTAATGGTAATGTCGGCGGAGAACTCTACGCCCCTTTAATTTATGCTCCTTCTCTCTCTTATTCTAGCATTGAAATTTCCCATTGTGATAACTTCTTATTCAGATAATGAGTCTGCTTTATGTAGATCCTTATAAAATTGATGAATTTCTTCTTCACTTGATCTTTCTGTCGATGCACTTGAATAAGGGGGATATTGTACATTTCTGATTGTAATACCAAGATAGCTACCCGTTCAGAAATCCCTGTAAATTTATCATTTATTTTTGGGTTAACTTTTGTGTTGTTCCGGTGGGTGATGACATATTCCTACTGATTTAGCGCTGACGTAGACGAGAAACTTCCAGAATGAGAGTTACTGCTTCCTGTCATTATATCAAAAGCATTTTTCCCTGCATTTTAGAGGTCGTGTATTGTTTACGTGGGTAATTCGGGTATACTGGTGATGTCGGTGCGTTTCTTTTGCACTTTTTATTTATGGACTTGTTTTGCTCAATGATAAGCTTTTGGTAGCTTTAAATGGAAAAATTATCTTTTTAACTTTCTTTTAAAAGTTTGGGTTGTAATTCCCTTTTTTTATCGAGGACTTCTTCGGGATAATCTTCAGAGACGTGTATATTTTAAACTTAGTTTTGTCCATTAATATGTTCATTTTCTGCCAGTTATTAACGAATGAGACTAATGTTGGTCTTTCTTTTCCATGTTTATTGTTTATTTTGCATATTCTATAAATCTTGTTAATATCTTCTATTTCAAGAAGAATATTGAAATCGGTTTTTATAATTTCTTTAATGCTGTCTATTAGATTGTACGAAGAGATCTCTGTTTCTTTCAATCCATAGAAAATTAAATTATTATCTATATACATATTTTCCATGTTGGAAATTTTGTCTCTTAGATTTTTATCGTCTAACTTTAGTTGTTCTATTTCGCGCGTTAATGGTCCTAGTTTTTCATCAATCGGTGAGATAGTTTGTTTAGTTTGATTTGCCATTTCAATTTTCATTTGGTCGAAAAATTTCTGTTAGTTGTCCATTTTGTGACACAAAATTTCTATTATGGACGCAGTCGTAATGTTGTTAGGTTGATGCACTATTTGCTGCCTCATTGTGGTTAGCTTGTTCAACTACAGACATGAGGTCCTGGGTTCGATTCCCGGGTCGGGACAATTCAAAAATCAATATTGAGTTTTCTATTAAGGTTTTCTCAATGTTTGCACGTTAAGCCGTCGGTCCTGCGCCTGATCTCTCTCCGGTCGTGTCGGATTCCCGTCACATCGGACTATGAGAGTGATGGAATAGAGAGTGCACTTGCAGTGAAGCAGCGTGGTGGGTCTATGCTCTAAAAACCCTCGCTCCTCGGAGTGAGGAGACCTGTGCCCAGTAGTGGGACGTTAATGGGCTGCTACTTACTTTTACTTTACTGTTTGTTTTGCGTCCCAGGTACTTGTCTTCCTGTTTTTGTTTATTTGACAGGTGCCTTGTAGTTGTTTGCTTGAAAGTTTTTGAAATGTTACACAGTATTTGGCAATGTTTCACTCAGATTATTAGTTTAGTGTGTTAATAGTGAACTTACGAGTACTCTTATAACTAAATTCACTACGGAAACACCGCGATTTTTATATTAATTAATCACCATTACCATCATAAATGTTTAGATGTTGTAATTATTAGAATAACGCAAAAGCAGAATAAAGTACCTGAAATGCTATAGTGTTTAATACAGTCAGCAAGATGCGTAGTGGGAGCCTTGCTTTGTAGGACTTATGCGCCCATAACCTGTGCGCACCAGCCGTAATACCAATAGACGAGAAAACCGCAAGCAGAAACGCTGAAATAAACATGTTTTTCTATAGAATAAATCACTTTAACATGCCGTGCCTCGTCATCCTTTTGTTTCAATAGATAGAAGTGTGCTTGACATAAGATTAAAAATGATTATCTAATTTTGCGTATGATGACTGAAGCACTATACAATTACACTTGTTGCCAAATCTATCCTCGTCGTCTATGAATATTAAAAAAATCAGCGGATTCACGAACTTGCTAAGATATTTTGGCAGCTTTTGCTCAATCTAACATCTTGAGCTTATAAATATTTTTTTTAAATTTAAATGTTATTAACCTCACAAGATGTGATGTCATAAAAGTTTAAGGAAACCATAATGAGAGAAAAAAGATACCTACTAAAAACAAATGTACTCCACATAACTTTCGTCAAGAATAGATGAGCCCCATAAATTCCTCCCAAATGAAGTAATACAAACAGGATAACGTTTCTCCATACAATATTCAGTGAACGTTCCTTTGCTGACGGTGGGTTAACCAACAGCAAGGCATCTTTGTCCAAATCTGGCTTATATAATCCCGAATTTGTCTGCTGGCCGTGAGGTGGCATAATGCTGGAAAAAATAATCATTTTAAGTTGTATCTTTGGCTAATTGTAAATAATGATGACTTACAATTCAGTTGTTAGGTGAAATGTTGATTCCAGGTGCTTATGATAACTTAATTTTAATTGATTAGATTCAGGATGTCAACAATGAAAATCAACCCCAGCTTCAAAGCAAGCTGGGTCCTCACTACTCTGTTATAGATATAGAGATTACGGGAACCTCGAAAAACTTATTAGACGAAAAAATATTCGCTACACAGTGTTTGGAAAGCTGATTTCTACTTTGTAAATTCAAAGCTGAGAGAAAGTACATGCTGTTTCCAATTCGGTTTACAAAAAACTTAATAAGTTTAGTTGCGGGGAAAGCTAAAATTAGACCACACTTGAAAACTCATAAAAACGTTATTATTTGAATTACAGAAAGCGAACAGGCTATCTCACGGTCACCGATAAAGTGTTGGTCTGTTTTAAAAGCACACAAAGTTAGTATATTTGAGATAACCTCCAAAAAGACCCCGAAAATCGAAAGAGTGACAATGGACTGGGCATCCATATTAACGGCGAGTACATCACTAATCTACGGTTTGCTAATGACCTGTTCAGAGACTCTGGAAGATCTCAATACAATGCTCGATCTTCAGCAGAGTTTCTCAACAGCTGGTCCTAAAAATGTACATGGATAAGAGGAAAATTATGTCCAATATCAATGTACCGCCTCACCTAGTCCTCGTTGAGAACTCAGCACTCGAAATTATTGAGAAGTACACATATCTGGGACATATAGTCCAACTAGGTAAGTCCAATTTCGAGAAGGAGTTCAACCACTGAATTCAACTCGGTTGGGCAGTAATTGGGAAACTACGACAGATATTTTCGTCCGATAGCTCTCAGTGCCTGAAGACCAACGTATTCGAACAGTGCGAGTTGCCAGTGATGACCAACGGTTCTGAGACGTGGTCGCTGACTATAATCCTCATACGGAAGGTCTGGATCACTCAACGAGTAACGGAGAGGGCTATACTCGTAGTTTCTCTACGTAATCGAACCAGAAATAAAGAGGTCCGTAGCAAAATCAAAGTCACGGACATAGCCCTTTAGCAATTCGATGACTGTAGAGATGGTAGTAACTTCTATGGGGTGTAGGTCGCTAATTAAGCGAGACACTCAGATAGAGTTGTTTAATCGCATGTTACACGATACACCCATTTCGAGCGAGCCCCGGGGAGTGTCTGCTACTTGAGGCTTTACAATTCTTATAAGCTGTTATAAGTCGCATGATTAACCCCTACAGCCCTATGAATCGTGGAACTGAAGTGTCAATGGGTGAGGCACATAGTCCGAAGAATCGATGGATGTTGCGGCCCAAAGGTGCTGCAATGGCGACCCCGCACTGGGCAGGCAGACCTCCCACAATGTGGATCGACAACATCAAGCGGGTCACCAGTAGCCACTGGAGCCAGGCTGGGTAAGATTGGGTCTTATAGGCGTCATTACGTGAGACCTATGTCCAACTGTGGACGGGCATCGGTTGAGACTTTGCCAAATTTAATATTAAATTATTAACTAAAAATCCACTGTGAGACGGGTGACACGGTACTGTTCACATAGTCAAAATTTTCCTTATTTCTATCAATTTTGAATAACAACGACGTGCCATCAGCAAATAGTACTATATCACATTTGTCTTTTACATTTTAAATCATTTATATATATTAAGACTAAAAAGGGCCAAGTATTGATCCTTGTGGAACACCTATTTTTACCGGTGATCCCGACGACTCTTCGCCATTTACGAATACCTTTTGTAGTCTGTTGTGAATATAAGAACTCAACAAATTAATTGCTCCATCTCTCATACCATAATGACCTAATTTAAGCATAAGAGTGCTATGTTCTACATTATCAAAAGCCTTTGAAAGGTCACAGAATATTGCAAGTGCATTCTGGGACCTTTTTGAAGCAACAAAATTATGTACCATGAGGGACACTCCCGCGTCTCTAGTATTTCGACCCTTTCGAAATTCGTATTGCTCAGGATGAAGCAGGTTATAACTACTAAAATGATGCAATATTTGGTGGAATAAACGTTTCAAAGATTTTATTGAAGATAAGCCACACAGAAATAGCACAATAGCTACCAGAGTCATACCAGAATTAAAGAAAGGCACAGCTTATTCTATGTTTTATAAGATCAGGGAAAATGCCATTCTATGCAATTATTGAAAAGGATTGTAGATGCGGGCTATTACAGCCTATAATTGGAAGAACAACTTTAACTGTCATTCTCCATATATTTTACATTTAGGATTTTAAATGTTTTGATTATATTATTTGGAGAACACAGCATTAGAGGACATACTTTGAAAGAAGAGACTGCTGTTGGTGTTGAATCTATAGCAGAAGTCATTGAAATTGCTATGTTGCAAAATAAATTTTGAAAAATACTAAGCAATTTCCTTGTTACACGAAAAAATAGAATTCGCAATATACAACTACTGTGGACTGCTCCACCTAGGAGATATAAGACTTTATTCAAATAAGCCAACTAATTTCCACATCAAATCGATTTCTATTTTCGGGGTAATCAAGATAATACTTTTGCATTCATGAACGAAAAGACAATTTGATTAATATATTAAAAATTCGTCAACAAATTGCTTACTGGTTATGTTGGAGATTTTTATCGACTACAGCGATTGGTTCCACTCTAGCACGTTGACAATACAAGTAGACACTTGGATTTAATTTATTCATGTATATATACACGCATACATAAAAATATACACAAAGTAATGTTTGGTACGACGATATTAGTAGGATATGATGCCTGTGGCGGGGCTTTATTATGAGATATTTTTCATATAAAAACAAGTAAATAAATAAATAAATAAATCATTTATTAAGCCAATAGAAAAAATGAAATCGGCCCAGAAACATACATACATACATAGCATCACGCCTCATTCCTATAGGGGTCGGCAGAGACAACGTCCTTCCACTTACCACGATCCTCGCATATCTCCTTCGTTTCTTTCATTCTCATTAAACCTTTCATACAAGTTCGTCGGTTAACAGTACTCTTGACCTGACCCTTATTTAAAAGTCCTGAATTTGACCCAGGAACGTTCGCCTTGGTCTTCCCCTTCCAACTTTCGCATTCACTCCTGACTTGTAGATCCTTTTTGTCAGTCTCCTTTAATTCATTCTCTCTACATGCCTAAACCATCTAAGAATACCTTTCTCAATTTTACTCACTACATTTTCTTTTATACCACAACGTTCTCTTATCACACTATTTTTTACTCTGTCACTCAGTTTTAAGTCACAAAGGCTTCTCAACGCTCTCATCTCTGCCGCATTTATTTTACTTTTGTGATTCTTCTGCCATACCCAACTTTCACTACCATACATAAGTGTTGGCACTAACACTCCAGCATGTACAGCCAGTCTGGCCCTTTGAGACACCATCTGGCTATTCATAAAGGCGCACATGGCACCATTTACTATATTCCCTGCATTTACTCTCCTTTCAATATCACTTTCACATGTTCCATCTTTTGTAAATTTAGATCCCAAGCATACAAAATCTTTCACCTTTTCCACTTGCTCCCCATCTATCCAAATATTGCCATTCATCTCTTTCAAAAAGCATAACTTTCGTTTTGTTTACATTCACTTTCATTCCTTTCCCTTTCAAAGCTTCATTCATAATATTTACCATCTCCTGTAGTTCATTAGCAGATGACGCAAGTATTACTTGATCATCAGCGTAGAGTAAACATTTGATGAGTAATTAATTCATTCTTAACCCATACATAGTTTCTTTTAAATATGTCAAACAGTTATCCATGAATAGGTTGAACAGCCATGGTGGCGCAATACATCCCTGTCGTACCGTTTATTCTGACACAAGCACTAGAACCCTCGTAGAGAGACTTCAATGCCTGGATCAGACAACCGCTCACCCCATACGTAGATAACGTTGACCACAGCTCAGTCCTCACCACACGATCATAGGCCTTTTCTAAATCTACGAAAGCGCAATAAACTTTCTAAAAAAATGAATAAGAAATAAAATTAAATTATCTATATCCTTCATACATATTGGATGAAAAGGACGTTGCCTCAGCTTTAATGCTGCAGTCAGAAGACTGTAGCTGATTTAGGCATGATAAGGGCTCCAAATACAGCAATTAGCTGAAGTAAACTACTTTTAAAATGGTTTTCTTAGCTGTTATTTTCGGTGTCATGTATTCTGCTCACAACTGTACAATTTAAATAAACGTTTCTTTCTTTCTTGCCCGAGCGAAGTCGGGGTTTGATAGTAGACAGACGAAGAAGATTTTACGTGAAAGTATATTTTACGGTGGAACACAGTTTTACAGCAGTTACTTGAAAGTACATAAAGTTAATATTAAATAATAAATCAAATTAAATAATAAATCAAATTAAATTTAGATTTTTATTATAAGACAAAAATAAAATAAAAACTAATGAATAAAGTAATGAACGTCAAATCAAAATCAATAAATTAATGCAAAATTATAAATTATAGTTATGAAATTCCAACAAGAAAGTCGCTATTTCATATTCCTCGTCTGGTGCATACTCAACCAGGTACGAAAGGTCACCTTGTCAGGGGATGCCAAAGCGACGGTTCTAATGGGACTATTCTCGCAATTTTAAAAAGTCTCCCAAAAGCCAGCGTTTGTTTTCGTCGGAAACGCCCGCGTTGGCAAACACTCGTAGCTGAAGTACTGCAAAACCTTGGCATTCCTAGTAGGATGCGAAGGGCATTGTTGTACTGTACTCTGAGGGTGGCAAAGGCCTTTTTGGTATACTGTAGCCATAACTGTGATAGAAGCTGGTGCAGTAGGCTTTGAACAAAGTAACCTTAACCCCAGCAGAGCACCTTGCAAAACGGCGAGCAAGCATATTACAGCGTGTACCCAACGAGCATCGTTCCCGCTCCATATCCATGTCATCACTCAGACAGCACTTCCTGAACCGGTGAACCATTTAACAGCAGCAGAGGTACTCTCTCCGGACCCCTACCATAACAAAATATGAGTAATTTATATGTTTTTAAGAATTCTATTTGTATTTTTATGAACAGAGTTACAAGTTTCAACAATGTTATTACAAATCTTATTGCGCATATCAAAACTCACTACAATGGAAAATGGCCAAGTTATAAAAATATCAAATTTCACTGATTTTGTATAAACAGCATATCTAATTTTAAAACATAAGCAATATTATTCTTTCCCTTTTTTGTATTTCTTGCTTACTTCATTATATGGTTTTTAATAAAATGTACATAAAATTTTAAATTTATGTTCTTTATTAAATTGCATGTTAAATGACGTATTTATAAAATCAAACACATTGTTATCGCGCACGAGAACAATGACGAGGAATATTTTTTCGCAGACCAGTGTAATTTGTTTCAAATAATTGAATCACCAATTAACAGAAACTGAGCAATCTTGATTAATTTAATCAAAACTTTTTTTTTGCAAGTTGACAAATGGATTTTGTATTCCACTTACTCGATTTGGGATTCATAAAAACGACTCTATTTTATTCGTAACAGTTTTAATGAGACCCAATGATAAATAATGTCAATAGAATCGAATGCTTTAATAGGGACTTTTTTTTTGCAAATAGTTGTAAATATATCTTGAATTGTATTGCATTGATTAGTTTATTTGCAAGGTAAAAAAAATATTATGTATTCTCTGCCAGGCAACCTTAGGGTTAAAGAGACAATGTGAGGTAAATAGGGTGGGTGGTGACCCTTACTATATAAATACATACATACAAATATTCCTACATACTAATACATACACTTACAAATAATTAACTAAATATAATAAATAGATACATAATAATATACTTATAATATATTGTAATATATACATGATACATAAGAACATATATGAGAAAATAATGTTGAACCAGTTGCTAAAACATTTCAAAAAATATAATTTATTACATAATAAGCAATTTGGCTTTACTCGAGGTCGCTCGACTACCGATGCTGGCGTACAGTTATTACTCAATATCTANTAATATATACATGATACATATGAACTTAGAACAAATATATCAAATAAATGTCGTCATTAGGAACATAAAGAAAGATAATAATTCTTCACCTGTTTCATGAACAAATCCAATGATTTAGCCTCTCTTACCTGTAGAGGTAACTCGTTCCATAATGTTATAGCTCGAACCGCAAAAGAGTCAGCAAAAAATCTGGTATTATGTGGTATGACATTAAGTTTTGGGTCACTAGTGGGTCGTAGGCATCTTCCGTCATAATCATGGAACTCAAATTTCTGCCTTAAATAAGCAGGAGCACGAGGATTAAATAGCACACAGTACAAATATTGTATGTCATAGGATTGCACGTACTTGTTGCGTATAATTTATTTTTGCGGGCTTTAATTACTTGCGGCTACTCCTAAGATACATTGCTTAAATGTTTTTGCTATTTCATGCACAATATATATATATATTTATGTATGTATTTGTGTATTTTCTTATGTAGCGCTTGTATGTATTATAATTATTTGTATAGTATTTATTGTATACCACCTACCATATCTAGCACTTGCAATTTCTGTTCGCCCAAAGGTTGCCTGGAAGAAATCGCTAGGTAGCGAATAAGGCCACCTATTGTACTCCCTTGTGTTACATATGTATAAGTGTTGTTGTAAAATTTTGGTGTACAATAAAGAGTAATCTATCTATCTATCTATCGTTTACATTATATAATTTAAAAGCCTTAATATTATAAGTTACGTGACCATTTCTTCAGAAGTAGGATTTGGTAGAAGGCAGATGTTATACAGGTGTTTATTTATAAAGTTTTCTATAAAAGGTCCCATGCTATTTTCATTATTAACAATTATCTTCATATTACAATTAATTTAAATCAAATTATATACCACCTTTCTCATAAATAACTTTGTCTATTGGTGAAAACTGAATCAAAATCAGAACCCGACTCAGAAATAGGATCAGAATCAAAATATTCTTATTCTATTAGCATTAATTTTAATGCAAAATCAAGCACGACAGTGTGACTTCTCTGAGGCGTCTCCAAAATCCAAGCGTCTCCCACAAAACGTTTAAAACCTTTATTTTTTATGTTTCATTTATTAACTGTAACCTGTAGTGTGTCTCAAATAAATACCTTGCTTATTCGTTTCACTGAATAGAAGGCTTTACGAATTCCTTGTTTGGATTCCGTTCACACAGTCAGCATTAATGTAGATTTAAACAAATTGCCTTAAACCCTATATCGAAAACACGACCTTTCACGATTCACTGAAAAGAGCTATGGTATTATCGTATTGAGTTATTTCGTTATCTAAAGTTTCTAGTATTGCAAATTATTTCAATTTATCGTAACACAATGAAATCAAGTGTATCGAGCCGCAAACTGAATGAATATCACTTGCAACGTTCCTGGTATTATCATCATCGAATACTATGTGAAATTAGGTTGCCAAATTTGCAATAATGAAAAAATACGCCCCTGAGACAAAAGGCGACTTAGGATGGCAAAAGATGCTATGAGTCGTTTTAACATCATCTAGAAGAAAAGAGAAATAGATATCAGAACCAAAATTAGATTAATTCAAGCTTTGTATTCACTAACTTCCTTTGTAAAGGTGAAACGTAGATAATTTCAGCCAGAGATAGCCAAAGGATTGATGCGTCCGTGATGTAGTGCTGGCGATGAATGATGAATAGCTTTGACTGCGAGACGCATCATTACATCGATCATGTCATAGCGAAGAATAAAGACGTGTCTGTCCACCATGTGGTGACAACGCTTACTCTGCTATTTTGGCCATATAATTCGTAGAGGCTGCGAAAGTTTGGAAAAGCTTATTGAGGTTGGGAACATGAACGGCAAACGATTAGGTGGCCTCTCGCCAACAAGATGGATCTTAAGAGAGACGCTAGATCAAAACAGTTAGAAACAAATCCAGATGCTAACCGAACTAAGAGAGAGATTAAAATCAAACATGCCCATGGATGTAGACAAAATTAGGCGATTTCGCTATTAATGAATAAGAATCAAAGTTTCACATAGACGTCACTGAATTGTTAGTCTTAACAATAGTATTGTGCTTAAAAAACATTTATTCGGTTAAGGATATTGTTAGAAAACTGGGAATTGTTCAAAAGTTGCCACGATATATATCAACAAGTAAGATTATATATTATACTAAGCAATATTTAATCTTTTGTCGTCGAATTACGTCATGCTTATATCCTAATAATGAACACTAATTAAAGATGGTAAGGATAAAAATTAGATAGAAATTTTTGTAATTGAAATTGATCCTTAATTCAACGATTTAAAGTTGAAATTTTCAGTTGTAAAGCCAATGATAGTTTGCTTTGTATATATATTCGAAAACTTGTATGTACATAAATATATTGACACCTTAGTGATTGTACCATAAATATAAGAAATAAAAATAAAATTGTTATGAAGTTTAACACGTTTCTTTAGGGGAGAAGGCGATTTTCGAAAAAATAACGTCGTCAACGTTAAGATGTAAAAGTTGCAATATTGTTTTTAACGAGATTTTAGCCTTCCTCCAAAATAAAATTTCGATCGTGGATGAATTGAGTTTTGTGCGAATATGTGAGTCTGCTTTCTCGTGCGGACAAATTGAGCTAGCAAACAAGCTTCTAATAGATTCGTTGCCGAAGGATTTGCGCAAAACGGTTCGCAAAGAAAAAGGCAAAGAAAATCGAATACTGCACGATATCGTCAGTGTGTTTAAAGTAATTGATCCTGACGTGGTACCGGTTTTCGTGGCCCGCGACTTGGAAAAATTACCCCCAATCACTTTTGATCATCTGGATGTCTCCAAGTTGCTCAAGGATCTGATGGTTGTAAAGTCAGAAATCAAGGATATGAAATCTTCGTACGCAACGATTGAAGAACTCGAAGATTTAAAACGAGAATGTTCAAACGAAAAGTCTAGTTAAAGTAAACATGATAAGGGGAGCATACCGAGATTAATTTAAATAAAGTCGAGGGTAGTAGCACAGAGTTGCAAAGAAACGTAGTACAAAGCCACAGCGCAGAGAAAGATACGTTATCGCGCATGCCCAGCGAATCCAACGATACACCGGATGAGACAGTGAAAAATCAGTCTTATTCAAGTGTCTTTAGGGATCAAAATCCAAGTGAAAGATGGACTGTGGTACAAATCATATATCAGACGAAGACCAAGATCCGCAAAGTTTTAGTAAAAATTAATATTAAACTTAAAACATCACAATAACGATAAAATTAAAGATCCAAATTATAATAAGAAAGTAAATTAAAATAAAACTATGTCAAATATAAAAATTAAAAGAAAGAAGGGCGCCAAAAACCGTTCCCTAGGAAAAATGGGAAATATATAGGTAACAATGCATTCAGGTGTTGATGAAGCTGCCTCGCTTTTGTAGCGCGTCAGGGATTTTTGCGGAGGTGCGTTGACTGTTTTTACGCCACAATGCGCAAAAGATGTGGCTCCCTGCTGCGGATATTGCATGGCAGCACCAACAGCATCCTGAATATGATTGCTGTAAATATGTGAATCACTGCTGCGCTATTTCTAATGGATTGGGCGGTATTGACTCGCGTATCAAAATTGTAATAGGTTCAGTTTTGTTTATTTGTTAAGTCACTAACATAGAATAAATATTTTCTTTTTTACTAACACAATAATATGAGTCTGTAGATGCTTGAAATAAAGATATTATTATTATTATTTAATAGTAATGTCATAAAAGTAAGTCTGAACGTGCTAATCTCAGTTAATCGCAAAAACTTGTTGTAATACGCTCCTATAATTACAAAACTTTACTTATTTATCTAAATAAAATGATGCAAGCACTAATACTAGTGGATCGGAAACGTGGTCGCTGACTGTAGGCCTCATTCGGAAGCTCAGACTCACTTAGCGTGCGATGGAGAGGGCTATGCTCGGAGTTTCTCTACGCGATCAAAGAAATGAGGAAAACCGTAGCAGAACCAAAGTCACAGACATAGCCCTACGAATCGCGAACCTGAAGTGGCAATAGGCGGGGCACATAGTCCGATCGACCTATGGACGTTGGGGCCCAAAAGGTCCTAGAGTGGGGACCTCCAGCAAGGTGGACCGACCACATAAAGAGGGTCGTCGGTAACCGCTGGAGCCAGGCAGCATAAAATCGAACACAGTGGATATCATTATGTAAGACCTTTGTCCACCAGAGGACGTCCCTCGCTTGAAGCGACGACGACGACTAATACTAGTCACTACATACTTTTTAGACCGTATCATCATTTACCATCAGGTAAGTGTAGCCCTAATTTATCAATATAAATAGCTAGCTGCACCTGGAGCTTTGCTGTAGTTTATTTTAATGTTACACTATATAAGACCATACGGTATTGACTTTGAGATGATATATTTTATTTAAGATATTGTTATAGATTTCTTCTTAGGAATGTAGGACAGCTCTCTGTGCTAATATTGGTTTCTGATGCTCTATTACGTGTTTCATAATTGGAACTAGTATTAATCGCTTGGATATTATGGTTAGGTTTAGTATAACACTTATTAAAAATTTTAATACAACAACCAGAACTATTGTTACGCTTATATTACGCAAAAACTATTATTTTTACGATAACCAGAAAAGTGAAATATCATATGACTTAATGCTGTGAAAGTAACTGAAATAGACCAGTCTGGCAGTTTCAACGTCCCTAGGACAGCGAATTCTTTTAACCGTGTAAGCCACAGAGCTGATCCTGTTCAGTGCCCCCAGTGTAATTTATTTATTTATAATTATCTAATGTAATGCCTAAGAAAACGGTACTATCTACCAGATTAAGTTCCACATTATTAAGTTTAACAATGGCTTTCACTTGCTTTACGTGAGTTTAATACATTTTGTTTTTTTTTCCTGTCGTTGTTTGCTTCAAATCGTTGTACTACTTTATTGAGCGAGTTGATTACGTCATCAAAATCTGTTTGTTGTCGATTAACTTTGAATATTAGAGAGGTGTTATCAACAAACAAAATTATTTCATGACCTTCCTTGAAAAAATAAGGATGGTCATTAATGTAAATGAGAAACAGAAATGGCCCTAATATGGAACCCTGTGGGACACCTAGGTTCGTTACAGACCCTTCTGATCATTTTCCATTGATACAGATCTTTTGTGCTCTATTATTTAAATAGGAACTTATCAGGTCTAATGCTGCGTTTGTGATGACATAATGACATAATTTCCCGATCAAAGTTTCGTATTGGACACAAGCGAAGGCTTTAGACAAATCACCTCCTAAATATTATGTAGTAACTGTACACCTGACTGCCTCATATGTCTAATGGTTAGCATGTTCGACTACAGACTTGAGGTCCTGGGTTCGAGACCTGGGTCGGGCCAATTCAAAAATCAATATTGAGTTTTCTATTAAGATTTTCCCAATATTTGCCCGAAGTTGGGAAGTTGACGGTGTGATCCACCCCTGTGCCTCGGAGAGTACGTTAAGCCATCGGTCCTGCGCCTGATCTCTCTCCGGTCGTGTCTGACTATAAGAGTGAAGGAATAGAGAGTGCACTTGTGTACTATGCCTGCCAATCCGCAGTGGAGCAGCGTGGTGGGTCTATGCTCTAAAAACCCTCGCTCCTCGGAGTGAGGAGGCCTGTGCCCAGCAGTGGGACGTTAATGGGCTGCTACTTACTTACTTACTGTACACCAGCATCGGTTGTTGAACGAGCTCGCGTAAATCCAAATTGCTATCTCTGTAATAAATTATATTTTTGAAAATGTTGTAGCAATGCGTTCAATATAATTTTCTCGAATAATTTACTGAAAGTGGGAAGAACCGGTATTGGTCTAAAGTTAGAGGGCTCTGATGTACTGCCCGACTTAAGCATTGGTATTATTTTACTGTACTTCATTAAGTCAGGAAATACACCCCAATCTACACAGTTATTAATAAATTCAACATGCATGGATTTATAAAAAATCTTTGTTCAACGAAATCAAATGCCATAGATAGATCACAAAAGATGCCTTTACATTTTTGAGAGCACTCCAAGGTATTGTAAATAAATTTAAAGAAAGACACTTTATAATCTGTAGTGTTTTATAAATAGATAAGGTGCAAAGTTAGTAAGTGTTCAAACATTAGTTTTAAGAGTAAGCATATCACCTTTGACGACGAATTGAAAAAAAAAGGACAACTAGGGAGAGGTTAGTCAAAGGCAACTAACAAAATGAAACTAAGAAAGTGAAATATATGTTTTTAATTATGCTTTATGTTTAGCCGTCTACCACGTTATGAACAATATTCTATTTATAAAATATATGAAATAATGTCAATAATTTAAGTATTACTCATAATGCCAAAACTATACATATATCTTGATTGTAACGCATGTTGTTGTGTACATAAATAAACTAAAAATAATTTTATATAGTTGATGTCACAGGGATGCCGCAAATAATTAGCTAACCGAATAGATCTAGATCAATCAACGTTACAATTCTTCCGTAAATTTGTAAAACTATAAATTAGTGTGCATGTTCGTGTATTTCTTCGTGTCCCCATCCCTGGTGAGATCCATCTCCTGTACTCTTCACTCTTTTCTCAATAACGTCAGCTGATACAGTCTTAAGGTCATAAGCCCAGCCGATTTTCGTCATAGCATCAATGAATAAAGTTGTGAAGTTCAAAGTATAGTTCCCCAACTCAGCGGTCTTGTAGTCCCATGGGAACGTATGGTGGAAGTTGTGGAAACATTCTCCCAAAACAATTAATGAAGCTGGCTTTAGTTCAGCAGGGTTAATGTGCTTATTGTAAGGTTTACTGCCCCATTTATGTGCTGCTGAATTTATTAACCACGTGCCATTTAAAACGACTACGAATCTTAAGACTGCGCTCACGAAGTAAGCATTCCATAGCGATTCACCCCATAATGTTGGTATATACGAAGGCAGTATGAAGCACGCCAAACCCACTAAAATCACAAAGTACCTGAAATACAACAAAATATTTGAATGAGAATATTTTACTATGAAGTATCGAGATGCTATCGTAGATTAGTGATGAGACGTGTAGATTATCGTTAAGAAAAGTCGTTGGTTCCAATTCAGAGGAGGCACCACTACCTTTTCTTTATAAGTCTTTGGGGAGAAGGAAAACATTGCGATGAAAGCTTTAGGAAACAATTTTTTGGATAGGATTTGTGTGCCCAAATTTGTAGGTATCTGTATGCAAGACACTTTGCAATGTTTAATAGTTTTCCCCTTAACCTACATATAAATTATAGAATGCATAACATTTAAGGAGTTGATGAAATATCCTTCTTAGGTCTTATTTTTGACAAACACAATGCGATTGGAAAGCGAATGTGGAACAGTTAGTTGGTAGACTTGATCGTTTAACTTATGTATTAAAAGGCTTAGCAGAAACTCAAATAAAAAACTCACTCTTAGGTCATGGACAAGTCTATGGGGTTCCAAGTTCTTTGGGGTAACTTCATCAATGTTTCCAAAGTTTTTATTTGCCAAAAAGCATGTCTAAGGTCAATTTGTGGAGCAGACATGAGGGATAGTTGCATACCTCTATTTAAGAGTCACAATATCCTTTTTTTTTCGCTGGGAAATGCTTTTATGCACTGACCCCGACCGTGTGTCAGGAGTGTGGGACTCGGCGAATAAGCAAAACTCGCAATACCCACTAAAACCCAGCGGAACCCTCTTCATCCATGAATGAAGCCCCAGGGGTTCAACTTTCGCATTCATCCCTGGTGTCCCGGATGAATCCGACTGAGGATTCTCCCCGATGGAAGGACTTACGCTTACAGATGCTGCCTTGTAGCCCGCCTCTTCCGGCGGTATGAGGGAGCATCCATTGCAACCTCCCTCTCTCTTTCGTGGGCCTCCTTCAGTGAGATGATCGTCTCACAGAAGAGGGCCACTCCTGCCCATCACTTCTCACTAGAGAGCATCGCGCCTACAACGCTGTCCAGTGAAAGGTCTGCACCGATCAGCGCAACCAATAGATGACGCTGAGGTCCCCAGGCTGCACAATCTGCCAAAGTACGCTGTGCCGAGTCGATGGCAACACCACACTTATGGCAGGCCGGTAATTCCTCGCGACCAATTCTGTGCAGGAACTTTCCGAAACATCCGTGTCCGGTCAGAACCTGCACCAATCTGTAGGTAAGCGACCCGTGCTTCCTGGAAAGCCATTGTTCCAGGTGAGGGAGGATCGCCTCCACAGTGGCCCCGCCCGCTACTAGGATCCTAAGGTCCTCTTTCCATCGTTGGATCAGAGCGCGGTCGGCTCGATCCCTGATCCTCCGGACCTCATCAGCGCCAACCTGCACATCACGTTCCCTTGTAGCCACCTTGTGCCTATAGATCGCCACGAGAACTTTCGCACGAAGCTCTCACGGGGTATCGCCCGCCAGATGAGACGCCGCTGTCCAGGATACCGTGCGATACCCCCGTATTACCCTGACCGCTATTACTCTCTGAGCTTTGTGTAAAAGAGAGAGATTCCTTGCCTTACCTAGCTTATATATTCTTGAAACAATTCTATTTGTTACAATCGAAAAAAAAACACGAATACTTGTTTGGAGCTAATAGTTCAGCCTTAAACACGTATAGTAGAAGAAAGAATAAAATTCCTATACATCCAAGACGTATCAAAGTTATATTGCATGACCATAACTATTTTAATCAGCTGCCAGAAGCTTTTAAACTCTTACCCAATACACCACAATTTAAACATAAACTGCACAAACTTCTATTAAATAAGATGTCTTATGACATAAATGAATATCTAACGGACAAAGACTTTAAAGACCTACGTTAGTGACATGGAATTTGACATCTTATTGTAATGAATTAACCCGACATTATATATGATTGTATGACGGACTACGTGCCCCGCCCATTGCCACTTCAGATTCGCGATTCGTAAGGCTATGTCGGTGACTTTGGTTCTGCTACGGATCTCCTCATTTCTGATAGCCCTCTCCATTGTACGCTGAGTGACTCTGAGCTTTCGAATGAGGCCCATAGTCAGCGACCACGTTTCGGAGCCGTAGGTCATCACTGGCAACACGAACTGTTCGAAGAGCTTCGTCTTCAGGCACTGAGGGATATCGGACGAAAATATCTGGCGTAGTTTCCCGAACGCTGCCCAACCGAGCTGGATTCGGCGGTTTACCTCTTTGTCGAAATTGGACCTACCTAGTTGGACTATGTGTCCCAGGTATGTATATTCGTCTACAATTTCGAGTGCGGAGTTCTCAACGATGACTGGGTGGAGCGGAACATGGATATTGGACATAACTTTCGTCTTATCCATGTTCATTTTTAGGCCCACCTGTCGAGAAGCTCTGCTGAGGTCATCGAGCATTGCATTGAGATCTTCCATAGTCTCTGCCATAATGACTACGTCGTCGGCAAATCGTAGATGAGTGATGTACTCGCCATTGATGTTGATCCCCAGTCCGTTCCACTCCATATGCTTAAACAGGTCCTCCAACGCCGCAGTAAAGAGCTTCGGGGAGATAACATCTCCCTGTCGCACTCCACGCTGCACTTGGATAGACTGTGTGCTTTGGTCCTGTACACGGACTGACATGGTGGCGTTTTCGTACAAGCACTTCAACACGTGTATGTACCGGTGGTCAATTCAGCACAAGGTGGACCGACGATATAAAGAGGGTCGCCGGTAGCCGATGGAGCCAGGCGGCACAACACCGGGCCTTGTGGACGTCATTACGTGAGACCTATGTCCAGCAGTGGACGTCCATCGGTTGAAGCGACGACGACGATTGTAAGGTAGAATATGAAAGGAAATAATAATTTTAAGATCTATTTATGTACTGACATTCTTGCAATATAGAATTTGATTATGTTTATCATTTAGAAAAGATGATGACATTTGGATATTCAAAGAGACACTTTTATAATTTAAAGCCAATAAAACGAACGAAGAACGAGATAAGACCTCCAAAGCAATTACTGGAAGATCACATGGAGCACTCAAGAATGAAGGGAGCTAGGACAAGTTTTTGTGTATAGAATTAGAGAATAATGGCTACAAAGAGATTAGCCTGGATAATCTTGCTTGGCTTGAGTAAAACCAACTCAGAGCGATTAGGCTGTATTAGTTTTTATGCCATTGAAGTCTATGAGCTCAGAAAATCAGGTAATGAGTAATTGTAACAAATATAAGTAACTAGCTTTCAAATTAAACATTTCCATAGTTTAAAACAAAGTTTTGAGTGTTCTAAATACTCACTTCTTCTGAAATCTTAGAACTGGATCAGCCCGAAGATCGCTATTGTCAATAGTGGCTCCTTTGGCTATAACTTCGGGATGTTTCTTTATCAGCAACCAACCGACGTGGGAGAAGAAGAACCCTCGTTTAGCATTATAAGGATCTGCGTCAGTCTCGGAGTACTTGTGGTGCACGCGATGGTCTCTCGCCCAGCCGATCGCAGTGCCCTTAGGAATAGGTGATGATATATGAAATTGATAACGATCACATATTTTTGGATATTTGAAACCATATCTGCAAAGTTTTTCAGTCGAACAAGTCGAATAATGTCTTGAAAACATTTGTCAGACACTGCATGTCTACGGCATGCCTAGTTTTCTTGAAAATATGAAAGCAAAATTAAAAACACTATTTAATTAGGCACTTTTGAGTCATCATTAGACTCTCCGTTAAAAACTCTACTGTTTGGAATGTAGATTTTATTGACAAGAAACTCAGGCAAACGTGATAGATTATTTCTTTTTTAAGGGATGTTCGTAAGGTATGTTTCTGCATAATAATGATTTTATATATTTCTCAAAATTATTTTGAGGCAAATTCAAAACTGAGAAGGGTTTTGAACCTTTCCCACCTTTTATTAATATTGTCTCAGTTTGCTTTTACAGTACAGTATAATAGAATATCGTCATGATTACATTCGTCGTCATCATCTCAATCAATGGACGTCCACTGCTGGACAAAGGTCTCTCCTAATTTATTCCGGCTGCCGGTGACCCGTCCTCCACCTGGTGAAGGGCCTGCCAATTACATTCAAGTCAAGTCAAGTCAAAATATCTTTTGAATCGACAAATATCGTTTTTTTTCTATATATTATTTAAATGAATAACTGATGATAACATTAAAGAACAACTTACAATCTAAAGTTACGAGGGTTCCTTCGCGCCCTGATCTGAAAAGAGCCCACAACAAACTCAGACGGGTGTACGGTTTTTTGTTATCATCATTACAATATATATTTGACATTTATTCTATATCTACATATAGAGCAATCCATTCACTCCCACGCTTTTTTGTCTTCTAAGTATTCTTTCAAATTGTAGAAAGATTTCTCAATTAGTTTTCTTTTGATAAAAGATTTAAAATGCCAAAGTGTCAGTATACATGGCCCATTTACTCTTAGAGTTAAAAATTTTGTTAAATTTGTTGAAAAAACGGTTGTATACTTCATTGGGATTTAGAGAATGCAATAAAGAAGAAGAATACCAGTTTAAAATTAGGTCTGATCTCATTCGCTTTATACGCTCAATAGTAATTGGCACATAAGAGATTTTGCGTTTCTTCACTGTTTTATTTACAGAAGGAAAGCGAATGAGTTGGCCACAGTGATCAGAATGATTGTCTATACAAGTCGCACTAGCTGAAGATATTCTCGTAGGCTCCAATTCCAATATATTAATGTTAAAGTCCTCACAGACTATTAGGTTTTTATGTGTGTTTGACATTATGAAGAGTACTTGGTCCATTAAATTTTAAAATTTTTCAATGTTTGACAAGGGCGGTCTATACACGGTTACAATTATAAATTGCTCTTATTCAATAGAGGCTAGCTCTATTTTCCGTTCAACAGATAGGCTCACTATATCTCTACGTTCCTTATACTTTAAAGATATGTTAATTAGGTTTAAGGAGCCTCCATGAATAGATGACACTCTGTTGAATGAATTGCGAACCCGGTAATTACCAAAATGATATTACTGACGATATTGAGAATTGATGTATCTTTGAATTATTTGTCTTTTTATTATTTTATTTATTTATTTTACAAAATCGACAGCCCTCTTAAAACTAACATATAATCTAATTAAATTAACTTAGGCCAATTACGGATTTTACATTTATTTATTGGACTAATAAGCGCCAGAGAGATTGCGCGTGGGTGTGAGTCTGTGTGTGTTTGTGTGAGTGAGTGTGTGTCTGGAGTCAAATACAAGCTACCTTCTCACTAATTCTAATTCATTAATTTTATTAATTCTTTTTTAAATTTTAGTTTGTTGCCATGGAAGATATCGACGTCAGAGTAAGTTTCGTTATAATTTCTTTGAATGCGGCAAATTATGGAATTATTTGCATATTTTGTTTGACAATGTGAAGTAAAAATGAGGGGTTTAATTTAATGCACTATCTTCTTCTAAGAAGAAGAGGATAATGCATTAAAAACTAACAAAATAATTGGGTAGACCTTATGTGTATGTAATCACAGCATTCTCCTTATCAATCAGGGTCATTAGTCATCAACTTATTCTTACTGCACTGCCACAAATGTTATGAGGATATTGGTAGGAGCTATAAATGTTGTCAGCATACAGGTGCAGGCCACATTTAATTAATTTTCGAATTTTTAACCATTGGTATCATTACTTTTGCTTGAGTGGTTGTCGATCCCTAATGTAGGGCATTGAATGCATGAATTGATTGATGTATCATTGTTATTATGATAAATGTCATCAACATATGCGCCAGGTTATGCTATTTATTTATCTGCCATACGATGTGGTGTCGAAAACATAAGCAGTTAATCACCACTTAACATGTCAGAGCGCTTCCAACTTAGAATAGATCACTTACTGATGCTAATTTTATTGCTGGGACAATAAAAATAGATGTTTTGGTGTCATAAATTTAGGAACTCATCTTTACTAACTGTAACGGTGCATAGTCTTAGATATGTTGGTCGTTACTTGGTTGTAATAGTCTGTCGTTATTTATCAACTGGATCTATGAGGACATTTTTTGACCAAGATCGTATCATGTCTTTA
Organism: Elymnias hypermnestra; assembly: GCA_015832385.1. Taxonomy (NCBI): domain Eukaryota; kingdom Metazoa; phylum Arthropoda; class Insecta; order Lepidoptera; family Nymphalidae; genus Elymnias; species Elymnias hypermnestra. Next base: position 311,639 of record JACTOM010000880.1, on the reverse strand, counting down.
AAATGGAAAATTGTGGAATGTCAAATAATATATATATATGTCGGAGTGCAAGAGTTTGTGGATCGCTGGTCCGTGTGTAATAGTCCGTGGAACGCTGGCGCCATCTTTGTATCGGCGTGGGGGCAGAGTCAATAAGTGGCAGTCCGGCTCGTCTCTCGGCAGTTTTCGAGTGGCGGTCGGCCGGAGTGGTCGACTATTGAAACTGTCACGTTCCTATCTATTAGTGTTAATGAGTTATATTATAATCCGAGTTAATTAATAAAGAGCTTGATTGCACCAACATTACCCATGAACGCCCACAAAATAAGAAATTAAATAATGGATCCAATTAATGACGATGCCTGCGGAGAACCCTACGCCCCTGTGCTTTATGCGCTCCGTTCTCTCTTATTCTTCGACATATATATATTTCTTTTCCACACTCTAATTCTAATATACGTCTGATGATGCTACTCAAAATCGGCTTAAAATCTAAAGTCACAAGGGTTCCTTCGCGCCCTGATTCGAGAAGAGCCCACAACAAACTCAGTCGGGTATTTTATTTTTTTGTTACCATCATCATTACAATATCATATTAGTTTTATATATTTTAATTCAATTTAGAGCACTTCGTTCACTCCCACGCGTTTCTATCGTCTAAGTACTCTTGCAACTTATAATACGATTTTTCAATCAACTTTTTTTAAATATAAAGACTTTAAATTTATTAATTGATATTTCTAGAACGTTTTGTGGGAGTTTATTATAGAAACCTATACAGTTACCCTTGAATGAGTTGTTAATTTTATGCAGCCTACTAGAATTTACAACAAGTTTGTTTTTGTTTCGTAAGTTATATGATATAAATTCACTCTTTATATTAAAAGAGTCAATGTTTTTATGTACGTTCAAGTTTTCTAATATGTATACGCAGTGAACTGTCATTATCTTAACAGCCTCGAATTTGTTTCTTAGCGACTTTCTACCTAAAGGAAAGGTACCTTACTATTAAAAGATATATTTTTACCTGACATGCTATTGTGTTGAACATAACCAGCAAAATACGCAGAGGGAGCTTCGCTTTGTAGGACTTGTGTGACCAGAGCCTGTGTACGCCAGCTGTGATACCAAGTCCGGAACACACGTAAAGTATGCCAGCTGAAAACATATATAATTCACTAGATGTTTGCCCGAAATGTCATCCACGCAGTTCCCAATCCTCTTATTAAATTTCAAGTCACTCACAAATATATTTGTAGATCTCGTGAAGAATTGTCTCACTTTCTTTATTTCCAGCGTTAGGTAGCCCAATGCGATGCGACATTATCCGTGCAAAATTTAAAGGATAAATAAATACATACATACATACATAGCATCACGCCTCATTCCCATAGGGGTAGGCAGAGACAACATCCTTCCACTTGCCACGATCCATGCATATCTCCTTCGCTTCTTCCATTCTCATTAAACCTTTCATACAAGTTCGTCGGTTTAGAGTACTCTTGACCTGGCCGTTATTTAAAATGTCCTGGATTTGGTCCAGGAACGTTCGCCTCGGTCTTCCCCTTCCAACTTTCGCATTCACTCTTGACTCATAAATCCTTTTTGTCAGTCTCCTTTCATTCATTCTCTCTACATGCCCAAACCATCTAAGCATACCTTTCTCAATTTTAGTCACTACGTCTTCTTTTATACCACAACGTTCTCTTATCACACTATTTCTTACTCTGTCACTCAGTTTTAATCCACTCATGCTTCTCAACGCTCTCATCTCTACCGCATTTATTTTACTTTTGTGATTCTTCTGCCATACCCAACTTTCACTACCATACATAAGTGTTGGCACCAACACTCCAGCATGCACAGCCAGTCTAGGCCTTTCAGACACCGTCTGGCTATTCATAAAGGCGTGCAAAGCACCATTTACCATATTCAATTATGTATTAAATGTAAAATAAATGCAATTGTGAATAAATAATTACCAATAATGCTGATTTAAAATACTGAAGTGACAAGGTCACAAGGAGATTTGCAGCTGTCCATTTAATAATTGGGAATAAACGTATTAGCAAGCACTAGACTTCAAAGACTTCAAAAAAAGGAGGAGGTTATCAATTAGTCTGTATTTTTTTTTATATTTGTTACCTCATATCTCCAGACTGGGTGGACTGATCTTGGTGATTTTTTTTAAATGAAAGGTGGTGCTCGTCATAGGGTCCCATTTTTTTTAAAAGTAGTGCTGATGATGGCATCCATGACAAAACCGGATAAGTCTTAAATTTGCGTAAGCATCTGCGCGACAAATGGACGAATAACTCAAGATCACTCACTCAGAATCATCGAAATCGATGATTCTATTTTTATTAGAAAGGATATACTTCAAGGGTTGTTTTGTGATATTATGTTAGGTTCTGATGATGGAATCCATGACAAAGTGACGGAACTCTTCAATTCTTAGAAGCAAATCAACGATACTCGGCAGAATCTTCTATAAGCTATCCAGATTTTTGAGTCGCCTACCGTAACTTCGGTATGGTTAAGTGCTAGACGTAATTAAATATGAAGATCAATGGAACTCCTCAACGGCTTACAGTAAGAATGTGATTTTTGGCAAATCTATAACTGTCTGTAATCAAATGCCAATGACCTTACGTTTGTTGCTGCACTGCAATATTTCAAAGGTGAATTATGTGTGAAGCGGTGGTATAAGGTTGCGGTTTCGATCCCAGGTGTGGCGATATTAATGTAAATTTAACTATCTAAAGTTGTTTCATTTAAACGGTGTTATCTCATGAGAAATGCATTTTAGGTGTACACATATTGAGACCAATTTGTTAGTTTACTTCAGATTCACTAAAAATCAAAAAATAATGTAAATTTTAACAAAGTGGACACCCGGGGAACACCTACCTTGGCTGACACCGACTCCGAATATAACAATACGAAGAACACTATAAAAGCATACGCAATTATTTCTTACTTTTTAGAGCATATTAATGTATTTGTAAGTTTGTTTTGAAGGCGGTTCTTTTTTGTTAAAATTTATATTTATATATATACTAGCAGACCCGACAGACGTCGTTTTGTCAGCAGTACTAATGATCTATAGCTCTTACATTTTGTGACAATTCAATTGATTTTGAACTTTGTGCAGCGGTAAGAAAGTGCAAATTGACTCTTGCATAGACAACAGTAAGTACTTGTAATTTATTATGAACTTTATTGAATAGCAATAAAGGTCAAATTGATTCTACATTTCAGTTAGAATACGTTTGTATGGCAAACAGAAGAGGGTTGTTTTTAGGATTTTCCTCAGCAGTTATTCGAATTTTTGTCGCCGTAAAAACCATCCTTGGACTTCAACGAACATTAAAAAAAACAATTGTCAAAATTGACCCAGACGTTATTGAGTTATGCGCTTACCTACACATTTTGCGATTAATTTTTATATTAAATAAATACTAAACAAAACACAATCGATTAAATGCCACACAAAATTATTTGTTGTTTTAAAACAAAAGATAGCGTAAATAAATGCCATCTTTACGTAACCTATAACAAATGAATAATATTTAAACAAAAGATAGTAGCATAAATGAATGCCATATCTACATAACCTAGAAATGAATTAACAAAACCGTTGCTGCAGACAACGGTCTAATAATTCATGTCACAAACTTGTGTATGCGAGGGAGTGCGTGGGTGGATGCGTGGATGGATGCGTGGGAGTGCGTGGGAGGATGTGTGGAAACGCTTTTATAAACATTGAAGTGATGTTAGAAATTTTGCCGGTCTTTGTGCACTTCGTAGCAGAAACAAATGACTATCCACATAAATTTGGAAAAAAATGGTAAAGCGTTGATGGAATTCAAAAAATGAATAGCCTAAAACCTTCTACAATTATTTCCGCGTCGAATGGTCATAGTCTCATGCCGATCGGTCCAGTAGCTTTCAAGTTTATCGATAACAAAGAAAAAAAATAGTTGCTTTTATATATATAGACGATACGTACTGAAGACACGTGTAGTCCACATCGCTTTAGTAACAAATAGATAAGCGCCATAAACTGCTCCCAAATGCAGTAAGGATAATATTATAACGTTTAACCACACTATATTCCAATGAGGTTTCTCTAATGATGGCGAAACAGCCGGTGGTGCATTGTCTTTATCGAAATCCGACTCATATTGGTCCCACGACTCTGTCTGCTTTCCTTGAGGAGGCATCTTGCTGTAAAAAGAAATAATTTCTGTAACTTATACATTTGCAACTGCTGTTGTAGTCAGCGGGGGTCACGCTGAACTGCAACGCAGCTTTAGGCAATAAAACTTCATTATTCCTGAGTCCCTTGTATGAATAAAGGAATACATATGATGCTGAGAAAAAGAAGTTGAATCAAAGTAAGGGTTATAAAAGGGCTAACCTTTTAAGAAGCCAAGATGAAGATGAACGAAGGCTGTTACAAACTGGTATGATGAAATTGCACAAAAATTGCTGGGAAAATATAGAGCAGGTTGGTGTAAAATGGACTGAAATTTAAGACGTTAGAGGAGGCCTTTACTGCCCCGGATTATCTTCCCATATTCCTACGACGTCATGACGCAGGTGAACTTGAAAATACAATCAAAGCATAAATTTATGGCCTCGCTAGCATAACGGTAGTGGTTCGGCATCAGAGGCCCCTGATAGATTTTCCTTCACGACACTGATGGTCTGGACTGGTCTGGCTTCGACCGTTACTAGTTACCAATGTTTTATAGAAATCTCTTGCCAGGTTAAAGCGATATCATCTTTCACTGTATTATCATTTACCATCCGATGAAATCATAATAATCTGTATTAATTCGAAATTATCCGTTGGTAGCCAATCTATCACCGGTTAGGAAAGTTGATTCTACAGATCAGAAACCTGCAAGAAACTCAATAACTAATAGTCTAAGCACATGTTTTCAAGATTCCTACTGAAATCAAGCATTAAAGTTTCTGACATTGAAATAACCTTCAACGTTATATACTCTTTATTCCTCTGTTCCACCTAATTTCCACAAATAAATAGATTTTTATTTTCGAGATTAGCACGATAATTTCTTGCATTCATGAACGGAAAGACCACACTAATAATAACATTATTAATCTATTAATAATTCACCAACAAATTGCTTACTGGATTTTTATGGATTGCAACTTCTACAGTGATTGATTCCCATCTAGCACGTAGCCAATAAAAGTAGACACTTGGATTTTATATATATATATATATATACATACACACACACAAACAGACGTAGAGAAATATATTTACAAAGTAATGTTTGGTACGACGATATTAGTAGGATATGCTGCCGGTGGCGAGGGTTTATTGAGATATTTCTCATATAAAAACAAGGAAATATTTATTTACATTTACACGGAAAACAGAAATTTGTTACTGTAATATTGGCAACAAAAATTTTATCTAGAAACTTCCATATTTATTTATAACGCAAAATATATTGAAAACCCTTGAGATTGAGGGCTAATTTTTTATTGTAATGAACCTGCATGAACGATGACCTGCCTCTTCAATGACTGTATATTTTTTTATAAATGCAAACCAAACATAGCACCACGCCTCATTCCTATAGGGGTAGGTAGAGACTTCTACTTGCGATGGATGGCTATGCTTGGAGTTTCTCTACGTGATCGAATCAGAAATGCAGAGATCCGTAGTAGAACTAAAGTCACCGACATAGTCCTTCAAATCGCAAACCTGAAGTGGCAATGGAAGTGGCACATAGTCCGACGGACCGATGGACGCTGGGGGCCGAAGGTGACCTGGTGGTGAGTGGCGACCTGGCACCGGACAGCGCAGTGTAGGGAGACCCTCCACAAGGTGGACCGATGATATAAAGAGGGTCGCCGGTAGTCGCTGGAGCCAGGCGGCGCAAGATCGGGCCTTGTGGACGTCATTACGTAACGACGACGAATGTGTATTTTAAAATTTTTTGTGTTCTGTGTTTTATATATGTGCTGTAATGAAAATTTAAATACTTTAAGCAGTACGTCATATTACATATTTCAATCTAATCCACATTTTCGACGCATGCGATCCTGACAAACCATACATACATACATACATAACATCACGCCTCATTCCCATAGGGGTAGGCAGAGACAACATCCTTCCACTTGCCACGATCCTTGCATATCTCCTTCGCTTCATTCTCATTAAATCTTTCATACAAGTTCGTCGGTTTAGAGTACTCTTGACTTGGCC
>JACTOM010000880.1:276927-304222 GCA_015832385.1 Elymnias hypermnestra | reverse complement strand
AAAAAAAAAATGATTTTTTGAAGTGCTTCGAAGATTGGAAAAACCGTTGGCACAAGTGTATAATATCTCATGGGGATTACTTTGAAGGGGACAAAATAGATATTCATGAATAAATAAATAATTTTTAAAAAAACACAAAATTCGCGATACTTTTTGAACACACCTCGTATTTAACTGTTAAGCTTAAGCCATATTATTCTGTCACTTTTTTTGTAAATGTTGCTACTTTAATATATGTTTTTTAATTAAATGTACATAAAATTTAAAATTTATGTTCTTTATTAAATTGCATGTTAAATAACGTATAATAAAATCAAGTACATTGTTATCATTGGTCTATTCTCTTCTCGTTGTCGGATATAAACGCTAATCTGGTATTTTTTAACAATGCACTAACTAACTTGTATGACATCAACCAGCACCATGGCTTACTCAAACAATCAAAGAAGATACATACATACATAGCGTCACGCCTCATTCCCATAGGGGTAGGCAGAGACAACATCCTTCCTCTTGCCACGATCCTTGCATATCTCCTTCGCTTCTTTCATTCTCATTAAACCTTTCATACAAGTTCGTCGGTTTAGAGTACTCTTGACCTGGCCGTTATTTAAAATGTCCTGGATTTGGTCCAGGAACGTTCGCCTCGGTCTTCCCCTTCCAACTTTCGCATTCACTCTTGACTCATAAATCCTTTTTGTCAGTCTCCTTTCATTCATTCTCTCTACATGCCCAAACCATCTAAGCATACCTTTCTCAATTTTAGTCACTACGTCTTCTTTTATACCACAACGTTCTCTTATCACACTATTTCTTACTCTGTCACTCAGTTTTAATCCACTCATGCTTCTCAACGCTCTCATCTCTACCGCATTTATTTTACTTTTGTGATTCTTCTGCCATACCCAACTTTCACTACCATACATAAGTGTTGGCACCAACACTCCAGCATGCACTGCCAGTCTAGCCCTTTGAGACACCATCTGGCTATTCATAAAAGCATGCAGAGCACCATTTACCATATTCCCTGCATTCACTCTCCTTTCGATATCACTTTCACATGTTCCATCTTTTGTAAATTTAGATCCCAAGTATACAAATTCTTTCACCTCTTCCACTTGTTCCCCATCTATCAAAATATTGCCATTCATCATAGATTCATCTCGTTCAAAAAGCATAACTTTCGTTTTGTTTACATTCACTTTCATTCCTTTCCCTTTCAAAGCTTAATTCATAATATTTAGCATCTCTTGTAGCTCATTAGCGGATGACGCAAGTATTACTTATTCATCAGCGTAAAGTAAACATTTGATGAGTAATTCATCCATTCTTAACCCTTACATACTTTCTTTAAAATCTGTCAAACAGTTATCCATGAATAGGTTTAAAAAGCCATGACGCAACACATCCCTATCGAACACCTCTTTCGACAGGAAACCACTCCGCGTACGCCCCGTTTATTCTGACACAAGCATTAGAACCCTCATAGAGAGACTTCAATGCTTGAATCAGATTACCGCTAACCCCATACGTTGATAACGTTTACCACAGATCATTCCACAGAACAATCAAGGAAGCTATGGGAAAACGCGACAAACCTAAAGGGAAGTATAAAACGAAGAGTACTGAAGAAAATCTTGCAGCCTATAAAAAGTTGAGGAATCCCTACATTAAGATGTGTAGAAATGCAAAGCGTCGCTATATTCATTCCTCTATTAACAATCTCTCTACTTCTGCAATGTGGAGATTTTTCAAGTCACTTGGTGTTGGTAAATCTTCCATTCAGTTCGATCACATTCATGATCTTAACTCTCTAAATAAACACTTTTCAACTCCACCTGTGAGTATTTCTGATTCCATTGAATCGACTACATTGCTAAAATTATCAAATACCACTGCACCGTGTAATGACGCTTTCAACTTTCAAACAATCACGGAGAGTGATGTTAAGAGAAACGTACAAAAAATTACTTCCGAAGACATAGGACGAATTGCTTCCCATTATAACACATATTTTCAATTTCTCTTTATCGTGTCAAACCATTCCTGAAGTCTGGAAGCTGGCCTATGTGATACCCATTCCTAAGATATCAAACTCTATTTCCCCATCCCATTTCCGCCCTATCTCAATCCTACCCTTTCTTTCAAAAATTTTTGAAGACATTATTTTCAAGCAGCTATTTTCGTTCTTGTCCCTAAATGAACTCCGTAGTCCTTTCCAATCACGCTTCCGTCCTTTTCATAGCACCTCTACTGCACTGCTAAAAGTCATTGAGGATGTACGCGATGCGATGGATAATCAGAAACTCACGATCTCCATTCTTCTTGATTTGAGTAGTGCTTTCAACTCAGTAGAATTTGGAAATTCTTCTTGGAATTCTACCCTTGATTTAATGGTTCCAACCTTCCTGGACGCCGTCTGATGATTCGATCTAATGAGAAGAATTCGCAATGGATGAAACTGTCTGTCGGTGTCCCAGAAGGCGATGAACCCTCACCACTTCTTTTTTCTATTTGCATAAATGAAATCAATAATTTATTAGTTCTAAATAACTTCTTCACGCGGATGATCATCAACTTTATAGACGCTCATCTCTGGCTGATCTAGATGCATAGATCCAAGCGATCCAAAGATATAAAATACTGGGCTGAATCGTTTGGATTTTTAGTGAATCTTATAAAATCTCAAGCTAATATAATTGGAGCTAGAGAAATAAGAAATAGAATTAATTTTGAAATTTTACCGAATCTGCCATGTAATGCCACCACAATACCCTATCGTGAAAATGTAAGAAATTTGAGAATCATAATAGATGGTCGTTTATCCTGGGCCTGAGGTGAATGAAATTAGTAAACGTATGCACTACTCTATTCCTCCCCTGAAACGCTTGCAGAATTTCCTACCTCTTTAAACTAGAAAACTATTGGCGCAATCTTTTCTTCTTCCCCTTCTGGTCTATGCGGATGTTTGCTTTAAGAACTCCTCACCATACTACTTACGAGAGCACTTCCACCTGTGCCCTCCTGAAACTCCGCATATCCGTTCGTGTGTTAAAATCAAGCCTCTCGAATGGCCTCTTTACAACTCTGCTACTTCACTACCTGAACAAATATTTAAAGATGATGCTGGGTACGACACTTTCAAAAAAAGACTAAAAGAATATTTTTTGACTGTAACAGAATAATTACTTTATGCAGGAATACAAAACTCTTTTAATTTTCTTTCATGTTCATAATCGTATATTCACAATTCTTATGGATATATTTATGGCATTTAGGTATATATTTGTATTTGTGTATGTGTGTGTATGTGTATTTTATATTTATATAAATGTATGTGTGTATGTTTATAATATATCTTTAGCTTGTAATTTTATATGTAGATATACCGTCAGCATGTTGATTTTTTTTGCAGATAACTTAATTTTCATTTGTATTGCATTGTTTAATTTATTTGCAAGGTAAAAAAAATATTATGTATTCCTATCCAAGGCACTTATTCGTTTTAGGGTTTATAGGAATGGCCCTATTCTATTATTTTCAATGTTAATTAAGCCAAAGGATAAATAATGTCAACAGAATCAAATGCTTTAATAAGGACATTGATGATTTTGTGTTATCGTGAAGAATTTATACCTTTCAACCATAGTAAAAATAGGTGTGTCTATGATAAACTACACATAGAAGTATTTTCAGTTAAAATATACATGTATTGTATGTCATAGGATCTCATGCACTTTTTGCGTATAATTTATTTTTGCAGGCTTTCATTATTTGCGGCAACTCCGAAGATACTTTTGAAGATATTAATATTGTGCATGAAACTGTTAAGGTAACAAAAATATTTAAGCAAATATGTAATAATATTATATGTTACGTAACTTTTTTTTTCAGAAAAAGGATTTGTTAGAAGGCGGATGTTATAAAGCTGTTTATAAACTCTATAGCGAAAACACGACCTTTCACGTTTCACAGAAAAGAGCTATGGTATTATCGTATTAAATTATTTCGTTATCTAAAGTTTCTAGTATTGCAAATTATTTCAATTTATCGTTACACAATGAAATCAAGTGTATCGAGCCGTAAACTTAACGAATATCACTTGCAACGTTCCTGGTATTACCATCATCGAATACTATGTGAAACTAGGTTGCCAAATTTGCAATGATGACACATGCGCCGCTGAGATAAAAAGGCGAATTAGGATGGCGAAGGTTGCTATAAGTCGTTTTAACAACATCTAGAAGAAAAGAGGAATAGATATTAAAACCAAAATTAGATTAATTCAAGCTCTGGTATTCCCTAACTTAATTTATAGAGGTGAAGCGTAGATAATCTCAGCCAAAGTAATCCAAAGGATTGATGAGTCCGTGATGTAGTGCTGAATAGCTTTGACTGCGAAATGCATCATCACATGGATCATGTCACAGCGAAGAATAAATACTTGTCTGTGCACCATATACTGACAACGCATACTCTGCTATTTTAGCCAAACAATTCGCTGGGGCTGCGAAAGTTGGGAAAAGCTTATTGTGGAGGGGAACATGAACGGCAAACGAATGCGTTGCCACTCGCCAATAAAATTCTAAGAGAGGCGCTAGATCAAAACAGTTGGAAGCAAACCCTGATGCTGACCGATCTAAGAAAGAGACTAAAAAACAGAGAGACCACTTGCCACGATCCTTGTATATCTCCATCGCTTCTTCCATTTTCATTAAACTTTTCATTCAAGTTCGTCCGTTTAGAGAACTCTTGGCCTGGCTCTTGTTTAAAATATCCTGGATTTAGTCCAGGAACGTTCACCTTGGTCTTCCCTTCCAACTTTCCCATTCACTCTTGACTGATAAATCCTTTTTGTCAATCTCCTTTAATTCATTCTCTCTACGTGCCTAAACCATCTTAGCATACCTTTCTCAATTTTAGTCACTGAATCGTCTTTTATACCACAACGTTCTCCTATCACACTATTTCTTACTTTGTCACTCAATTTCAATCCACTCATACTTTTACACAGCATGCAGGAGTCTGGCCCTTTGAGACACCATCTGGCTATTCATAAAGGCGTGCAGAGCCCCATTTACCATATTCACTGCATTTACTCTCCTTTCAATATCACTTTCACATGTTCCATCTTTTGTAAATTTAGATCCCAAGTATACAAATTTTTTCACCTCTTCCACTTGTTCTCCATCTATGGAAATATTGCCATTCATCATAGATTTATCTCTTTCAAAAAGCATAACTTTCGTTTTGTTTACATTCACTTTCATTCCTTTCCCTTTCAAAGCTTCATTCATAATATTTACCATCTCCTGTAGCTTATTAGCGGATGACGCAAGTATTATTTGATCATCAGCGTAGAGTAAACATTTGATGAGTAATTCATTCATTCTTAACCCATACATACTTTCTTTTAAATTTGTCAAACAGTTATCCATGAAAAAGTTGAACAGCTATGGTGACGCAACACATCCCTGTCGAACACCTCTTTCGTTTATTCTGACACAAGCACTAGAACCCTCATAGAGAGACTTCAATGCTTGAATCAGATTACTGCTCACCCCATACGAAGATAATATTGACCACAGTTCATTCCTTGCCACTCGATCATAGGCCTTTTCTAAATAATGTATTTCAACAAGTAAGATTATATAAAGGTTCTTATACTAAGCAATATTTAATCTTTTGCCGACGAATTACGTCATGCTTATATCCTAATAATGAACACTAATTAAAGATGGTAAGGATAAAAATTAGATAGAAATTTTTGTAATTGAAATTGATCCTTAATTCATCGTTTTAAAGTTGAAATTTTCAGTTGTTAAGCTAATGATAGTTCGCTTTGTATATATATTCTAAAACTTGTATGTACATAAATATATTGACACCTTAGTGATTGTACCATAAATATAAGAAATAAAAATAAAATTGTTCTGAAGTCTAGCACGTTTCTTAAATAGTAATGTTATAAAAATAAGTCTGGACGTGATAATCTCAGTTAATCTCAAAAAGTTGTTGTAATACGCTTCTATAATTATAAAACTTTACTTATTTATCTAAATAAAATGATACAAGCACTAATACTAGTGGATAGGACACATGGTCGCTGACTATGGGCCTCATTCGGAAGCTCAGAGTCACGATCAAATCAGAAATGAGGAGAACCGTAGCAGAAGCAAAGTCACTGACATAGCCCTACAAATCGCGAACCTGAAGTGGCAATAGGGGGGGCAAATTGTCCGACCGACCTATGGACGTTGGGGCCCAAAGGTTAGCACCTTAAGGTGGAGTGGGGACCCCCCATAAGGTGGACCGATCACATAAAGAGGGTCGTCGATAACAGCTGGAGCCAGGCAGCATAAAATCGAACACAGTGGATATCATTAGGTAAGACCTTTGTCCAGCAGTGGACGTCCATCGGTTGAAGCGACGACGACAATGACTAATACTAGTCATTACATACATTTTAGACCGTATCATCATTTACCATCAGGTAAGTCTAGCCCTAATTTACCAATATAAATTACTATCTGAACCTGGAGCTTTGCTTTAGTTTACTTTAATGTTACACTATATAAGACCATAGGGTATTGACTTTGAGATGAGATAAAGTTATCTATAAATTAATTTTACATTTTTGTTAATGTAATAGAATTTACGAGGTTGTCATATCTTATGCAAACTATTATCCTGTTTTTTTTTATCATAATAATAATGTGAATCAATACAATTGAATCATTTTGTACCTTGAAAAATGCTCTATAAATCCAATAAAATTTATACTACTGTGCATCTTCCGTAAGCAAGTAGCAAGCAAGTAGCAGCCCATTAACGTCCCACTGCTGGGCACAGGCCTCCTCACTCCAAGGAGTGAGGGTTTTTAGAGCTTAGACCCACCACGCTGCTCCACTGCGGATTAGCAGACATAATACACAAGTGCACTCTCTATTCCTTCACTCTCATAGTCCGATGTGACGGGAATCCGACACGACCGGAGAGATCAGGCGCAGGACCGACGGCTTAACGTGCTCTCCGAGGCACGGGGGTGGATCACACCGCCAACTTCCCAACTTCGGGCAAATATTGAGAAAAGCTTAATAGAAAACACAATATTGATTTTAGAATTTGGCCCGACCTGGGACTCGAACCCAGGACCTCATGTCTGTAGTCGAACATACTAACCACTAGTCCAACGAGGCAGTTCCGTAATTTGAAGTTAATTGAAATACAAATACAATTTATTCTCATAAAATATATCTATAAAAGATCACATTACCAAGTACAATATTGTTTAAAGTTAAAGAAATCGGTGACAATTCTTTCCTATTATTAAAATATCACAGTTAAGGTTATGTAAATGAATCATTTAGTAGTTCCTTCTACGTTGAAGTGTTGTTGGTCATCGTTAGCACTCAGTACTATAAACTATTGAGTGTCTTCGTGAATATCTTGGTACCCTTTCAGCTGGTGTGATCCATCACCTGTCCTTTTCATTTCTCAATAACCTCAGCTGTGACAGTCTTAAGGTCATAAGCCCAACCAATTTTCGCCATAGCATCAATGAACATTGTTGTAAAGTTTAAATAATATCCTCCCAACTCTGCGGTCCTGTAGTCCCATGGGAATGTGTGGTGGTAGTTGTGGAAACATTCTCCGAGAACAATTAATGAAGCTGGCTTTAGTTCTGCTGGACTAATGTGTTTGTCATAAGGCCTGCTGCCCCATTTATGTGCTACAGAGTTGATCAACCACGTGATATTTAAGACGTAGACGTATCTTAAGACAGCACTCACGAAGTAGGCATTCCAGAGAGATTCTCCCCATAATGATGGTATATACGTTGGCATAATGAAACATGCCGAAACCCCTAAAATCAAATAGTACCTGGAAGAACAGAATTTTCGTGAGATTGTAACAAAACATGAGCTCCAAAAATATACTTGATGGCCAATAGAAGGATTGCGGAAAGAGAAATTGATAACATGATTCGTTTTTAACCGACTTCATAAAAAGGAGGAGGTTATCAATTCGTCTGTATTTTTTTTATGTTTGTTACCTCATATCACCCGATTGGGTTGACTGATCGTGATGATTTTTTTTTTAATGAAAGATGGTGCTCGTCATAGGGTCCCATTTTTTTTAAAACCAGTTCTGATGATGGCTTCCATGAGAAAATCGGACAAGTCTTAAATTTGCGTAAGCATGTGCGTGACAAATGGAAGAATAACTCAAGATCACGCCAACGGATTTCTGTGATCTTTTTTTATTGTTGTGTGATAGTTTAATAAGGTTATGATGATGGAATCCATGACAAAGTGACGGAACTCTTCAATTCTTAGGAGCAAATTAACGATACTCGGCAGAATCTTCGATAGGTAATTCAAATATNTTTTACAAAATCTAACCAATTCTCTCTTATTTTTACCCGTGTAATTGTATATTATTGCAATGTGAGCCTTATTGCTTTGCAAATTGAGTTGATTTTACATTGGTTTTGCACGATTTAAACTTTGCCAATTTAGATGGTAAGGTCGTACGTGGGTGTTCGTGATTCACATAGGTGCCGACTGTAATAACCTACTTTATAGTAGCACGCGTGACTATGCAAATAGATAGATAATAGACGGATAGGTGAAGAGATTGATAATACCTCCCCTGATTGATTTTAGACCAGATATACATTTATATTTAGACAGTGTATGGGCAAACACACTAGCTATGCGTTTCTTCTTTCTCATAGTGGAAGAGAATGGCAAATTTGACACTCGAGAAGAGAGATCAGGCTTAGGAGACGGTTTAACATGTTTAACAGAGGTAGAGTCATTGAGAAAGAAATTCAAAGTACATCCATAAAAATAGGAATACGCAATTATTTCTTACTTTTTAGAGCATATTAATATATTTGTAAGTTTGTTTTGAAGGCGGTCCTTTTTTTGTTAAAATTTCTATTTATTGTTTACATCGAAGGCACCTGTAGATCTTACGATGTGTCGACAAGTAGATCAGTAGCTTTATCATTAGTGCAAACGTTTCCATTATTTTACAATTAACTTGTGTTTTGCAGATACTCACTTCTTCTGAAATCTTAGAACAGGATCATCCCAAAGATCACTCATGTCAATAGCAGCTCCTTTGGCTTTAATTTCAGGATGTTTTCTAACCAGCAGCCAGCCGATGTGAGAGAAGAATAAACCTCGTGAGGCGTTGTGTGGGTCTGCATCGGTTTCGGAGTACTTATGGTGCAAGCGATGGTCTCTCGCCCAATCGATTACCTTGTCCTTTCGAGAAGAATTTATTAAATTTAATTTCTGACATGTCAATTGAACCAATGTTAAGTGATGATACAGCCTTAGATGGAAACGCGCTAACCTGATAAGAGATAATATACTTTTTGTACTCCACATTAAGTAACAGCCTATTAACGTCCCACTGCTAGGCACAGGCCTCCTCACTCCGAGCAGCAAGGGTTTTAAACTGCCTCATTGGTCTAGTGGTTACCATGTTCAACTACAGACATGAGGTCCTGGGTTCGAATCCCAGGTCGGGTCAATTCGAAATCGATATTGAGTTTTCTGTTAAGATACTCTCAATATTTGCCCTAAGCTGGGAACGCCGGACCCTGAGAGTGAAGGAATAGAGAGTGCACTTGTGTACCATGCCTACCAATCCGCAGGCCTGTGCCCAGCAGTGGGACGTTAATGGGCTGCTACTTACTTTTACTTACTCCACAGTAGTCTACCGTTTTTTGCTTGATTGAAACTCTTTCCTGGTAAAGTGGTAACAAGTTACGTCTGAAGCCTCTGACACTGTTTTGAAATTTCAAAGTGGCGTTTTAATATAATGAAGTTCAACTCTGTCTATATTTAGAGTTTATTACAGTTTATTATATCAAGTAACCGCTATTGTTAATGCCGTATCAATTGAGTCAACCATTTTGGAGATAAACGGAGACAGACGAGTGCCTTTTGTAAAGTTGGTATTCGGTTTAGAGAAAAGATGCTATATATGGAAGCTTATAGAGTTGAACTTCTCGAAATTGTGGATAAAATGCACATCCTTGTAATATCAGGGAACACATCTGCATTGAAGATGTAAATTTCTGGATCTCTTCTTGATTTTAGACGTCAATCGTGATTATCTGGAGTGATAAAGACCTCCTTTGGATGGAGAGATATCCAAGAATGCATCGTAATCCCTCTTACAAGTTAGAGTGATGATATGGCTTTTAAATTGGGAATAGAGGGATAAAATTATGTCTAGGATGTTAAATTTTACCTCAAATGCAATTGTATTGAATACAGTCAACAAAACACGCAGTGGCAGCTTCGCTTTGTAGGACTTATGTGACCAGAGTCTGTGTACCCCTGCTGTGATACCAAGTCCGGAACAAACGTAAAGCACGAATGCTGAAAATTATACTAGTTTAGTTTGGTAAATCTCGTTAGACATATTGAATGAGGCTGAGTCGTCACACTCCTGCGAGTAAAGTCGTCTCTCGTCGACTAAGGGAGTATGACAGTTATAGTCTATTTATAATTTTATTGACACTTTAATATCAACAATTCATAACTAAATGTAATGGTATGAAAGTGAATGTAAACAAAACGAAAGTTATGCTTTTTGAACGAGATGAATCTATGATGAATGGCAATATTTTGATAGATGGGGAACAAGTGGAAGAGGTGAAAGAATTTGTATACTTGGGATCTAAATTTACAAAAGATGGAACATGTGAAAGTGATATCGAAAGGAGAGTGAATGCAGGGAATATGGTAAATGGTGCTCTGCATGCTTTTATGAATAGCCAGATGGTGTCTCAAAGGGCTAGACTGGCAGTGCATGCTGGAGTGTTGGTGCCAACACTTATGTATGGTAGTGAAAGTTGGGTATGGCAGAAGAATCACAAAAGTAAAATAAATGCGGTAGAGATGAGAGCGTTGAGAAGCATGAGTGGATTAAAACTGAGTGACAGAGTAAGAAATAGTGTGATAAGAGAACGTTGTGGTATAAAAGAAGACGTAGTGACTAAAATTGAGAAAGGTATGCTTAGATGGTTTGGGCATGTAGAGAGAATGAATGAAAGGAGACTGACAAAAAGGATTTATGAGTCAAGAGTGAATGCGAAAGTTGGAAGGGGAAGACCAAGGCGAACGTTCCTGGACCAAATCCAGGACATTTTAAATAACGGCCAGGTCAAGAGTACTCTAAACCGACGAACTTGTATGAAAGGTTTAATGAGAATGAAAGAAGCGAAGGATGTATGCAAGGATCGTGGCAAGTGGAAGGATGTTGTCTCTGCCTACCCCTATAGGAACGAGGCGTGATGCTATGTATGTATGTAATGGTATATTGTATTACTTTATGAATAAATTTGATGATATTTTTTCATATTTTGAAAACTAAGCTTATGTTATTTTATTTATCAAATATTCTTATTGTATCTCAAATAATACGTACTGAAGACACGTGTAGCCCACATAGCTTCAGTCACAAATAGATAAGCACCGTAAACTGCTCCCAAATGAAATAAGGAGAACATTATAACGTTCCTCCAAACTATATTCCAAGGTCGTTTCTCCGCTGATAGCGGAACGATCGGGGACGAGGCGTCTTTGTCCAAATCCGACTCATAAAGAACCCATGAATCTATCTGCTTTCCCTGAGGAGGCATTTTGCTGTAAAAAAATCCTTTCAATAAGAAAACATTTAAGACAGTTTTTAGCCATTTTGACATTTTTGTAAATTCGGTCATTATTATTAATTGATGATGATTATATTTGAGACTGTTGTGGTATAAAAGAAGATGTAGTTAGAAGATTAAAATTGAGAAAGGTATGCTTAGATGGTTTGGGCACGTATTGGGAATGAATGAAAGGAGACTGACAAAAAGGATTAATGAATCAAGAATGAATGCGAAAGTTTGAAGAGGAAGACCGAGGCGAACGTTGCTGGACCAAATCCAGGGTATTTTGAACCAGGTCAAGAGTACTCCAAACCGACGAAATTGTTTGATAGGATTAATGAGCATGAAAGAAGGAGATATGCAAGGTTCGTGGCAAGTGGAAGGACGTGGTCTCTGCCTAGTCCTAAGGGAATGAGGCGTGATGCTACGTAGGTAACGTAGCATCATGTCGATCAGTATATCACTCTATTTATAAATCTAGATCATAATTGTTTTTAACCATATATAGACAATAAAACTAAGACTTCTCCTCTGTTCTTGGCTCACTGCTGAGTATGGTGATGTTACTGACAAAGCTGTGCCATCTTTTGATCGGCAACTATTTGTGGATTATCTGACTGGCTTTGTTATCCAGCTGTTTCGCTATCTGATCGGACCATCGTTAGCCATAATTTAGCAATTTTTTCACAGTTTTATTTTAAGTAAACAAACCTATCTAATACTTTTAATGATACTTCTTAATATCAGTTTTTAAATGTACAAAACATTACCGAACTACTTTATCTTGCTTGCGATATACATACATACATACATAGCATCACGCCTCATTCCCATAGGGGTAGGCAGAGACAACATCCTTCCACTTGCCTCAATCCTTGCACATCTCCTTCGCTTCTTTCATTCTCATTATACCTTTCATACAAGTTCGCCGATTTAGAGTACTCTTGACCTGGCCCTTATTTAAAATGTGCTGGATTTGGTTCATCATGGTCTTCCCGTTCCAACTTTCGCATTCACTCTTGACTCATAAATCCTTTTTGTCAGTCTCCTTTCACTCATTCTCTCTAAATGCCCAAATCATCCAAGCATGCCTTTCTCGATTTTAGTCACTACGTCTTCTTTTATACCATAACGTTCTCTTATCACACTATTTCTTACTCTGTCACTCAGTTTTAATTCACACATTCTTTTCAACGCTCTCATCTCTACCTCATTTGTTTTACTAATGTGATTCTTCTGCCATACCCAACTTTCACTACCATACATAAGGGTTGGCACCAACACTTCAGCATGCACAGCCAGTCTGGCCTTTTGAGACACCATCTGGCTATTCATAAAGGCGTGCAGAGCACCATTTACCATATTCCCTGCATTCACTCTCCTTTCAATATCACTTTCACATGTTCCATCTTTTGTAAATTTAGATCCCAAGTATACAAATTCTTTCACCTCTTCCACTTGTTCCCCATCTGCCAAAATGTTAGGCGTTTTCTAAATCTACGAACGCGCAATATATGCGATATACACTTTATAGAAATAAACAATAAATGAAAACCGCACGAACTTTTCGTAGCCTTATACAACTGCTTTGATTAAATTTCATTTGAAATTTAAAGATCAAAACCTTTAGTCACTAAGTTAAAAAAAAATAAGATTGATTTGTTTACCTTTTAAGAACACTATAACTTATTCACCGATGAGTTTCATTAAGTTAGCGCTTAGTAACTTGCAACCTCTTTAGATGTCTCGAGTGACTGTATAGAGCCGTTCATGTTAAATTATTATATATATCCTAAGTTTAAGGTGACACGGGAGTGTGTCATAAGCAAGTATATATATAGAAGAGATGATGGGTCGGCAAACGGTTCATAAGAACCGTTTGCCGACCCATCAGACCCATCAGACCAATTACAGATGTAGTCCGTATATAAATACGGACTACATCTGTAATTAAGATATTGGTACAGGCCACAGATGTTATGCTTGTATTAGTGTAGGCCACAAATGTTATGAGAATATTGGTAGAGGCCACAGATGTTATGCTTGTATTAGTGCAGGTCACGAATGTTATCAGGATATTGGTACAGGCCACAGATGTTATGCTTGTATAAGTGTAGGCCACAAATGTTATGAGGATGTTGGTACCGGCCACAGATGTTATGAGGATATTGGTACAGGTCACAAATGATATATTTGTATTAGTGCAGGCCACGAATGCTATGAGGATATTGATACAGGCCACAGATGTTATGTTTGTATTAGTGCAGGCCACGATTATATGAGGATATTGGTACAGGCCACAGATGTTATGCTTGTATTAGTGTAGGCCACAAATGTTATGAGGATATTGGTACAGGCCACAAATGTTATGAGGATATTGGTACAGGCCACAGATGTTATGCTTGTATTAATGCAGGCCACGAATGTTATGAGGATATTGGTACAGGCCACAGATGTTGTGTTTGTATTAGTGCAGGCCACGAAAATATGAGGATATTGGTACAGGCCACAGATGTTATGCTTGTATTAGTGCAGGCCACAAATGTTATGACGATATTGGTACAGGCCACAAATGTTATGCTGGTATTAGAGCAGGCCACGAATGTTATGAGGGTGTTGGTACAGGTCACAAATGCTACGTTTGTATTGGTATGGGCCACGAATGTTACTAGTATATTGCAGTAAGCCACCTTTTGTCTAATAAACTCCATTTTATTAGATAAAATTAATTTTACGTATATTTAACTATAATTATCGTTACTTTTGTTTATATGCCTACGGGCCGTACCCAAGTGGCTTACGGGTAGCTGGTTGGCAACCCCTGGACTAGATGAACTGCGTGACTTCGTTGGCATATAAGAAATAGAGAGAACACATTTTTATGCCATAAAATAGTTACTTAAATTACAAGCGACAAACAATCACAGGTATTAAGCACATGATGCCTACATCTGTCGAAGGATCATATGAGCTTGATGCATCGAATATGATAGTGAAGTACTGTAATGAATACAGATATTATAATCGTAAATACGAACTAGAATATCCTTTATGTGTAAAATTTATAACTTCTGCCTATTTGCGATCAGCTAATATAGTAAGTCAGGGGGTACACATCTTTGTCTATTTCTCCGATAGTCATAGTATGGTACACGGGTATGCGATCCCGGCTCCCCGAGCTATTACTGAATCTTCTCAGGTCTTCCGAGTCACTAATATCCTACTACCTTATATTTTTCCTTTCTCTTCCTTGCGAAGTTCCTATCTTTTGACCCTTTCCCCCCATTTATTCCATTTTCCTACCCATTTCCTGTCAGTTCAACGTGTACCATGCCGAGGGACTCATGGCTAGGGACATTGCCTAGTCGCAAGGGGTGGTGGTATTATTGAAAAAAAGGCAAGAATGGAATACAAAAGAGTAAAAGTAATCATAAAAGAAGCTGTAAGAAAGAAAAAAGACGAATGCAGTGATATGTATGATGGAGACTTTCTGATGATTTTCAGTCACACAAAAAGTTTTTCTGGGAATCAATACAAATTGCCCGAAGGAGATCTATTAACTCGGAGCTTTGTAAAATCAAAAGTTTAGATGGAAGTTTAATAAAAGGATAAGAATGGATATTGAAGAGATGGAAGTATCATTTTGAAAGTTTGTTTGAAGGAAAGGAAGCAGAGGTAAATATGACCTCTGCGGATAGCAATGAATGTAAGATAAATGATAGCAATATTAGTAGGGATTATAAAAGCGATAAAAGGTATGAGATCAGGTAAGGCTGCCGGGTGTAGATGATGAGTGACTAAAACTGAGAAAGGTTTGGGCACTTAGAGAGAATAAATAAAAGGAGACTGACAAAAAGGATTTATGAGTCAAGAGTCTATGCGAGGGTTGGAAGGGAAAGACCGAGGCGAACGTTCATGGACCAAATCCAGGAAATTTTAAATAAGGGCCAGGTCAAGAGTACTCTAAACCGACGAACTTGTATGAAAGGTTTAATGAGTTTCTTTCATTTTCATTAAAGTTTTCATACAAGTTCGTCGAATTAGAGTACTCTGTACTGGCTCTTATTTAAAATGGCCTCGATTTGATCCAGGAACGTTCGCCTCGGTCTTCCCCTTCCAATTTTCGCATTTACTCTTGACTCATAAATCCATTTTGTCAGACTCCTTTCAGTCATTCTCTCTACGTGCCCAAACCTTTCTCAGTTTTAGTCACTACATCTTCTTTTATACCACAACATTCTCTTATCATACTATTTCTTACTTTGTCACTCAGTTTCAATCCACTCATACTTGTCAACGCTCTCATCTCTAGCGCATTTATTTCACTTATATGCTTCTTCTGTCATACCCAACTTTCACTACCATACACGTACATAAGTGTTGGCTTAAGCCTCCCCATTTATAGGAGAGAGGCATACAGATTACAAAGTGCAGAAGTCCACTAACTGTACCGTCACTCTCCTAATGTGATGGCACGCAGAACCGACAGCTTAACGTGCTCTCCGAGGAACGAGGCTACCCTCATGGAGCACGCCGTCAACAACACAACAGAGGCCACCTTTAAAAGACGAAATACCCTACTACGCGCTGTTTTCTTATGTGGGTAAGGGATTAGATTAGAGTCTTGAATTAAAGTTTCCAATCGGCTTGACTTTTCCGACAACTTCAAGCAAATATCATTATATAAAAGCAAGTACCTTTCTATTGGTGAAAAAGTCAGGAAAATCCGTACAATGATTTTTGTGTTGATTCAGTTTTTTAAGACTTCTAAAGAGGAACAATTCCGAAATACGTCGTTATTGCGTAGCTTTAACCTTTGTCGCAGCACATGCAACAAAAGCTCTCAAAAGGAATATATTTTGTCTATGTCATTGAAACTCCGCTCCTATCCTTCCTGAATAATAAGGCAATCCACAACAATAATAATTTTTAAATTAGAATTCAAAGATTAGCGCGTTAAACATACTAAATTTCTTCGCTTAACTATCCCACGTGTTAGCAAGTGATGATACTGTTTAAGATCAAAGTGGACTAATGTGGTAAGAGGCAATTTATAGAAAAACATATAAGATGAGTCCCTGTCATGACAAAATAAAAGTCTAAAAGAGAGTTACGAACTCCTAAACTATAGAAAGAACATGTTATCTTTGTTTAAAAGGTAGGAACTTATGGAACAGACAGGAGACAAGAACATAAGAATAGCCGATGATTTAAATGTATTAAATTTAGAAAGGGCTTCGCTGGCGCAATGGTGCCAGTAATGCCTTGCAGTGGGCCCCGTGTTAGATCCCCGGTAGGGTGAATTTAGAAAATTGTATTTTCTAATTTGTCTGAGTCTCGTTTGGTACCCTACCAGCAAAAACATACCGCCAAAATAAAGAGATTTGTGTTCTGGTATGATTCTTTGTAGAAACCGTAAGGGGTATAGCGCCTCTTACCCAGATTAGCGCGCTTCTATCTTAGACTATATCACCACTTACCATCAGGTGAGATCACAGTCGAGCGCTAAACTGTCAGCAATAAAAAACAAAATTTAGAAAGAGGCCCTAGAAACGATCCTTGTAGGACACCCTTGCATCATTTCAGATGATCCGTACTAAACTGAGTAAATAAATGTAATTATTAAATATTCATTGAATCTGTTTTGTAAAGGCTACATAAATGAAATTTGCATACTCCTCCTTTTCAATATCAGATCATGGGGTGGTAAAATAGTACGAAAGATTGTAAGAGGAAGTATTATTTTGGAAAAAAAGCTATTATAGGGCAACTAAGGTATCTGGGAACATCTATTGGCCCTTTTCAAAATCAAAATATTCTTTATTCAAGTAGGCTTAAAAAGCACTTTTGAATCGTCAGTAGTCTGTTCGTTGGTAACAAATCTGCCACCGGATTGGAAAGTTGATTCCGCTGAGAAGAAGCCGGCAAGAAACTCAATGGTTACTCATTTAAACATAGCTTTTTTTGTAGCTTTCAATGTGTTTAGCTTTCATATGCAACTGGAATCATGTCCAAACATCTTTGTCGCTTAAATAATCTTCCACATTATGATATGCCTTTGTTATAAGGACATTTTTAACATACTTCTTAAAAATATGTGGAGGCAAGCCCAGAAGTGATTCAGGTATCTTATTAAATATGCGTAGCTCAACCCGACATATGACTTCTGAACCTTTTTCACTCTAAAATATTGCATTATTTTTCGCAGTATGTTTCGCTCCTTTTGCTGTATAAATGAATATTATCATGGATGTTTAAAATGTTATTTAATATATATTGCGACGGCACTGTGAGAATAGATATTTCTTTCAATTTTTCTCTTAATGAAACGCGAGATCCCAATTGATATATGGCACATATTGCTCTTTTTTGCAAAATGAAGATAGTTTCAATGTCCGCCGCCTTCCCTCATAACAGTATCTCGTAACACATAATGCTATGAAAATAAGCGAAATGCACCATTTTAGCAGTTTCAACATCAGTGTATTGCCTCACCTTCCTAACAGCAAATGCAGCTGAACTAAGTTTGCTTGCCAGAGTCTTAATATGGGCACCCCACTGAAGCCCAGAGTCTAACGTTATTCCTAAGAAGACTGTAGATTTAACTATATTTAGTGGACTATTATTTATTTTGATATTTTTACAGACTTCTTTTGCATTTGTTAACAGAAAAACAACGTGAGACCTGTGGCAGGGTACTATTTACATCATCATAATTATCTACATTTCTGTCTACTTCAAACAGCAACGAAGTGTCGTCAGCAAATGGACTATATCACATTTATCTTTCACATGGTACGCCAAATCATTTACATATATCAAGAACAAAAAAGGGCCCAGGATTGAACCTTGTGAGACACCCATTTTTACAGGTGATCCTAACGACTCAACACCGTTCGCAAAGACCTTTTGAATTCCATTTTGAAGATAAGAGCTTAACAAATTAATTTTAATGCAAAGGTTATGGAATAAAAATAACAAAATAAAGTATATGCTTTTAATTATGCATGTTTGTTGCAATCTACTTTAAACACAACTTTGAAAGTGTCATGAAATAAATAGAAAGCAATCTTTTCTTAAACTAATCACACGAATTCTTTATATAAATATAATATTTTCAATAAATTAGTAGCTACTATAAACTACTGAATATGTTCGTGAATTCCTTCGTACTCCAATTTCTGGTGAGATCCATCTCCTGTCCTTCTCACTCTTTTTTCAATAACGTCAGCTGATACAGTCTTAAGGTCATAAGCCCAGCCAATTTTCGCCATGGTATCAATGAACATAGTTGTCAGGTTTAAAGAATAGGCTCCCAATTCAGAGGTTTTGTAGTCCCATGGGAATGTATGGTGGTAGTTGTGAAAACCTTCTCCTAAGCCTACCAATGCAACGGGCTTCGTTTCAACGGGGCTAATGTGGGTGTCGTAAGGCTTGTTGCCCCATTTATGTGCTAGAGAATTCACTAACCATGTGACATTTAATACGTAAACGTATCTGAAGATGGCACTCACGAAGTAGGCATTCCATAGCGTTTCCCCCCATAATGTTGGTATGCACGTTGGCAGAAAAAAACACCCTAAAATCCCTAAAATCAGATAGTACCTGAAACAATACAATGTTGTCTGTATTATTACTAGATTGAATGGAATCTATAATTTGAATTGGTTTCGCTGTTATCTAAATAAAATAGAAGAATAGAATCTTTAATGCTACCGATGAGACGAAAGATATATTAAAAGACTAGTGATAGAAAGTTAGCTTTTTTTGTAGAAATAAAAAATGCTTGACGGAGCATAAACCAATTCGAGATTTCGATGATGATGAGAGTATTAATGTCTACATCGTTGTCATAACGAATAAACTGAAAAAGTACTGAACCGATTTTAATAATTCTTTTTTCATTAGAAAGCTACATTATCACTGAGTAACATAGGCTATATTTATTACTAGATTACTATAGAAATCTTTAGCAATTTCTGTTAAAACCAACCGAAGGTGTAAAAAAATTAGCCATTAAATGTCTTTCATCGCATACGCTGTGAAAAGTATTAATGATAGGACAAAAATGTTCAAAAATATTACCGAATATATCAATATCTACAAAAAACTTCGCGAGACCATATGTCTGACTATTGTAGTTACGTCACTATAACTACATTTTTACATTTAATAAAGTGATAGAAATGCCGATCGAAATCAGACCGTGTTTTCCAACCATTTATAAATCTTTATCCAAATAAATAACTTAAAAATATTCAAGAATGTCTCAATACCTGATGATTGCTTTTTGAATTATTGAAATCGGATATTCCATTCAAAAGATATCATGAAATTAAAAATACATACCGGCGGCGGCAGCCACGCAGTGCATCGAGTATCTAACTCGACGAGAGAGGGGCAGCACGGGAGAAGGGGGTGCACTATTATGAACTAGGTTACCTAACGCAGTGGACGCAAGCGACATTGAATATTTCGAGTTTATTAACACATTTTTAGGCTTCACTTAAAAAGTTCTTTTCAGAGCTACTTATTTTAGTTTTAGGAGTCACACTTTTTCATAATATTCGTTTTAATTATCATATTTATGACTTAAATATCTGAACCTATTTATGTCTACTCGTGCGAAGCCCGGAAGGGCCGCTAGTATGTAATAAAATACTAGCTTTATAGATTTGACAAACATTTCCATTCCATCCGTTTTATGATTTGTTGTGGATTTTCCAGACACTCACTTCTTCTGGAATCTCAAAACTGGATCATCCCGAAGATCGCTTATATCAATAGCAGCTCCTTTAGCTTTTACTTCAGGATGTTTCCTCACCAGTACCCACCCTACGTGGGAGAAGAAGAAACCTCGGGTGGCGTTATGAGGGTCTGCGTCAGTCTCGGAGTACTTGTGATGCACGCGATGGTCTCTTGCCCAGTCGATCACCGTGTCCTTGTGAGAAGGTAATGTGACTTCAAATAAATAACGTCTTTTGTTAAATTAAAAGCTGAGATTGTACATTCTATTAAATAATTCTCTTATCAAAATTAAAGTAAAGATTAAAGAGTTCTCTAACCTAATCTTATAACATAGCCACCTGCTATTGGAAGTTCTGCCCAAAATGATTCAATCATACTGGAGTTAAGATGGACTTAGTGACTTTTATTTATTTTATACTTTATTGTACACCACAAAAAGTAATTAAAGATATAGAAGGAGACTTAACCTATGTAAATTAGAGACGGACAAAAGGCGGTCTTATCGCTTTAACGCGATTTCTTCCAGACAACCTTAAGGAAGGAGACTTAGTTAAAAATCTAAAGGTAGGTGGTGTAATAAATGCACTACATACATTGATACATAAATATGTCTGAAAATAGAATATATATATCATAAGTATGTATAAAAATAAAATATAATCTGATAAGAAACATATACGTCGCGTCGTCATTATATGGGAATAAACTAAAGGGAAAGATAATGATTTTAACTAATTCTTTGAAAATATCTAAAGTGGGAGCACGGACTCTTCTGAGAGGCTGAAACATAGCTGTTCTTGGAAGGCTCATAAACTAGAACTAAGTCAATCTTTTGGGCTAGAGCGTTCATTCTTGCATTCGCAAAATCGTGGAAGGAGCCCACGTCTTGGTGATATCAGAAATTTAAGAACTTTCAACTGTGACCTTGATATCTGCTTGATTGTAGACGTAATCCGTCGTTATGTATATATTTGATTCGTTATGTATACATCGCGTCATATCTTTAAAATGGGCAATAGAGGCATGTCAAATGTCTTTTTATATGATGTTAAAGATTTAGTTATGGAAATAGATATTTTTATACCTCAAATGCGATTGTGTTGAATACGGTGAGCAAAATTCGTAGCGGTAGCTTGGCTTTGTATGACTTGTGTGACCACAATCTGTGTGCACCAGCTGTCACACCAAATCCAGAACACACGTAAAGTATAAATGCTGAAAAATATGCAAAATTATAATCTAATGAAACACGACGATATTTCAATCGAGTTGACAGTATATTTAGAAATATAGACGCGAATTAATATTATATAAGCTCTCGGTTCAAAGAGAATTGCAATACTACTTTTATTAAAAAGAGAACTGAAAAGTCAAGTTGGGCTAAATTATACAAAGTAAAGAAAATTTAATAAGTATTGGTTAAGTAGTTTCGAAGTCCATAGAGAAAAACATGACACGATATTTATATATAAATGGACGATAGATTGTTCTATATGAATAGCCAGATGGTGTATCAGAGGACCAGACTGGCTGTGCATAGAGGAGTGTTGGTGCCAACACTTATGTATGGTAGTGAAAGTTGGATATGGCAGAAGAATCACAAAAGTAAAATAAATGCGGTAGAGATGAGAGTGTTGAGAAGTATGAAAGAGTAAGGAATAGTGTGATAAGAGAACGTTGTGGTATAAAAGAAGACGTAGTGACTAAAATTGAGAGAGGTATGCTTAGATGGTTTAGGCATGTAGAAAGAAGAATGAAAAGAGACTGACTAATAGCATATATGAGTCAAGAGCGAAAGGGAAAGGGGAAAATCGAGGCGAACCTTCCTGGTCCAAATCTAGGACATTTTAAATAAGGGCCAGGTCAAGAGTACTCTAAACCGACGAACTTGTGTGAAAGGTTTAATGAGGACGAAAGAAGCGAATGAGATATGCAAGGATTGTGACAAGTGGAAAGAGTCGAAGGAAATATGGCGTAATTTCCATATTTATATGCAAAGAATACAGAGTTTCAAGATCGAAGAACATTTTAATGATTTTCACATAGACTACCGAAACCTAGACTTTAAGGCTCGTTAAATTTAAGTTACGTTCTTCAAAATTCCCTAAGACTGCCCTTAGGAGGAAAAAATTCGTTAAATCGGCAAATAAGTTACATTTAAGCCCCCGGTGCCTCACTCATGGATGAAGATGGTTCCGCTGGGTTTTAGTGGGTATTGGTCATCTCCCTCCCCGAGTCCTACACTCCTAAAAATTCGTAGTTTGTATTATCAGCCTTGTATCAATTCAACTTGGCACTTCTCTTTTGTGCTTTAATGACAATAAAGCCTTTTATTAGTGTTTTGTTTATTAATTTTTAATTGTATTTAGCGTAATACGTACTGAAGACACGTGTAGTCCACATAGCTTCAGTCACAAATAGATAAGCACCGTAAACTGCTCCCAAGTGAAATAAGGAGAACATTATAACGTTTCTCCAAACTATATTCCAAGGACGTTGCTCTGCTGATGGCAGGACAACCGGTGGCGAGGCGTCTTTGTCCAAATCCGACTCAAATAGAACCCACGACTCTGTTTGCTTTCCCTGAGGAGGCATCTTGCTGTAAAAATGCATGTATTTTTTTTTAAACTTAAAAAAAATGCTCCTGAAGTCCTGAAGTTTAGAAAACCCTTTTTTAACCGACTTCAAAAAAAGGAGGAGGTTATCAATTCGTCTGTATTTTTTTTTATGTTTATTACCTCATATCTCCCGACTGGGTGGACTGATCTTGATGATTTTTTTTAAAATGAAAGGTGGTGCTTGTCATAGGGTCCCATTTTTTTTTAATCCAGTTCTAATGATGGCATCCACAATGTTTTGATACGTTCTCATATAAAACTGTAATATTATTTATTAATGTGAATATTATTTTTAAAATGTAAATACCTGCCATAAGGAATTATTTCAAAATAATATTATTTTGTCCTATTATAGATGTTGCACGCCATTGTATGGTAGATTGTGTGTTGTACACTTGATCTTGCAATAAAATATATTTGATTTGATTTGATTTGATTTGATCCATGAGAAAACCGGATAAGTGTTCAATTTGCTTTAAGCATGTGCGCGACAAATGGACGAATAACTCAAGATCACGCCAACCGATTTCGATAATTCTTTTTTATTGGAAAGGATATACTTCAAGAGTTGTTTTGTGATATTTTGGTTAGGTTCTGATGATGGATTCCATGAAAAAGTGACAGAACTCTTCAATTCTTAGGAGCAAATGAACGATACTTGGCAGAATCTTCTATATATCTACCGTAACTTCGGTATGGTCAAGTGATAGTCGTAGTTAAATATGAAGATCAATGGAACTCCTCAACGGCTTACAGTAAGAGTGCGATTTTTGGCAAAATCTATGACTGTCTGTAATCAAATGCCAATGATCTTACGTTTGTTGCTGCATTGCAATATTTGAAAGGTGAATTATGTGTGAAGCGGTGGTATAAGGGTTTCGGGTTCGATCCCGGGTGTGGCGATATTAATGTAAATTTAACTTTGTAAAGTCGTTTCATTTAAACGGTGTTATCTCATGACTGCCTCAAACGGAACTGCCTCATCGGTCTAGTGGTTAGAACTGCCTCATCGGTCTAGTGGTTAGCATGTTCGGCTACAGACATGAGGTCCTGGGTTCGAGTCCTAGGTCGGGCCAATTCAAAATCGATATTGAGTTTTCTATTAAGATTTTCTCAATATTTGCCCGAAGTTGGGAAGTTGGCGGTGTGATCCACCCCCGTGCCTCGGAGAGCACGTTAAGCCGTCGGTCCTGCGCCTGATCTCTCTCCGGTCGTGTCGGATTCCCGTCACATCGGACTATGAGAGTGAAGGAATAGAGAGTGCACTTGTGTACTATGCCTGCCAATCCGCAGTGGAGCAGCGTGGTGGGTCTATGCTCTAAAAACCCTCTCTCATATGAGGGAGGAGGCCTGTGCCCAGCAGTGGGACGTTAATGGGCTGCTACTTACTTACTTTACTTTACTTATCTCATGAGAAACGCGTTTTAGGTGTACATATATTGAGACAAATTTGTTAGTCTACTTCAGATTCACTTCAAAATCTTCATTCATCTTCATTTCAAAATCAAAAAAATAAATATAAATTTTAACAAAAAAAGAACCGCCTTCAAAACAAACTTACAAATATATTAAAATGCTCTAAAAAGTAAGAAATAATTGCGTATTCTTTTATAGTGTTCTTCGTATTCTACGACGTTCTACGAAGAGCACTATAAAAGAATACGAAATTATTTCTTACTTTTTAGAGCATTTTAATATATTTGTAATTTTGTTTTGAGGGCGGTTCTTTTTTTGTTAAAATTGATATTTATTAATGAATAATAAATATTTTATATAAAGAAGCATTATAATAATATTTTGCTATTGTTAAAGTTATAATAATCGTTTCGATGATGTCGCATTTGAAATTTTTAAACCGATTTAAATATTAAAACTGATTTATCTACCTTTCAAAAGCACTGTAATTTATTCACTGATGAGATAAGTTATTATATTAAGTTAGCACTTAGTTACTTGCGATCTTAGAAGTCTCGAGAGACTGTATAGATTTGATCATGTAAAATTATTATATATGATCTACGTTTAAGGTGACCGTTCATTACGTAACATTCGGAGGCCCAGTTGGTGCAATGGTGCGACTGCTTGCTTTATTATCAAAGGTCTTGGGTCCGATTTAATGCGGCGAATTTTTGGAAGAGCATTTTCTAATTTGTTTAAGTCT
This sequence comes from Elymnias hypermnestra, assembly GCA_015832385.1. NCBI lineage: Eukaryota > Metazoa > Arthropoda > Insecta > Lepidoptera > Nymphalidae > Elymnias > Elymnias hypermnestra. Next base: position 279,012 of record JACTOM010000880.1, on the reverse strand, counting down.
AGACTGGTGAAAGGCTGGTGGTTAGTTAGCACCCTAAAGGCCAAGATATGCGTTCTTCATCCTCTACTCCTAACAAAGTATTCAAAATGATTGGCAACTAAATTTTATTGAAAGAGATCTTGAAAATCCCTGTAAAAAAATTTATAGCAATAACATTTAAGTTTCCCATTGTAATTTTACAGGCGTTGTATGGAATTCATTGGAATACTGGGTCAAAGTTCCCTTTTTACTGAGAAATGCTTTTGGGCATTTCTGATCTATGGGTTGTAAGTTTGGGTTCTGAGGGAGAAGCCCTTGCAAAAGCCACTAAAACCCAGCGAAACCCTCTTTATCCATGAATGAGTGCCTGATGTCCTGGGCGAATCCGACTGAAGATCAGGCGTGGAAAGATACGCCGTCTAGTAGCCCGCCTGCTTTGGCCGTGAAAGCATTCGCTGTATTCTCTCTCGCTCTCTCGTTTGTAAGCCTCCTTCAGTGAGACTGTCATATTCTCTCACAGGTAAGCATCTATAATAATCTTCAGCGAGAGTCACCAGGAAGTTGATGCCAAGATCCCGAGGCTATACAATCTGCCACAGTGTGTTATGTTGAGTCAACAGCTGCCACACTCTCACGGTAAGCAGATGACTTCTCCCAGTCACTTCGATGCAGGAACTTTACTAAGCATAATCTGTAGCGTCCTGAGCTTTCTGAAAAGCCATTGTTCCAGGTAAGGACAAACTGCCAACACAATGGTCACATCCGCTTCTTTCCGCCATTGATTGATAACATTTTTTTTCTTAACGCTAGAAAATCCTCATGGCTACCACGGGGAAGAGTTATGGGTTATGCCAGATTCCTATCGGCTTAAACCTAACGATGTTCCGCACCTCGCTTGAAGAGGTCACGGGATCACTGTCTTAGAGGACTTTACCGTGATCTTCGCTAACGAAAGCCTATCAAGTGGGTCCAACATCGTGGGTTCCACAACCCTTCTCCTCTCTGAAGGTGCCATATCATCTAATTTGGCGCCTACCATTTCACGGGACAGATCTCGTTATACATTTATTGAGCTTAAAACATTTTATGATAGGTGGCCTAATATTTTGAAAGCGTAGTTAATTTTAGATACGACTCGCGTTTAGTATATTTTTTACTTTTGTTTGCGAATTTGTTAAGAATTTTTGTGAATGTGTAAATGAATGGTGTTAATTTATGTTAATCAGCATGTTTTTTCATTATAACTCTACAGCGAGTGTTAGGTATTCGTAAATATTAATGATTTTATTTGTTTGGTGTCGTTGTTACATGTATTAAGTTGGTTCTTTGATGGTAAAAACCAAATTTCAATCAGGCAATGCGGATGTGGTTTAATTAAACAATATATCCCAATGCACTTGTTCGCGCACGATGTTATCGTTGCTCTGTGGGCATGGCGCGATATAGTCTGTTCGAGATCTCTTATCTGTGGGGTAGAATCCTTTGGGTGTTTTTGGAAAAAGGTTAGAACTCGAGAGCGCTTTGAGGACGGCCGCGGTCTAGGGCCGTCGCGAGATTTTGAGTTTTTGTGCGGAAGGAAGTGCGGGATCCCACGCGTCTTTTGGTTCGAGGATATAGGGAAAATCCTCGACGCGTTGGACGCAACAGACTTCCCTCCATTGGAGCCAGGGACAGAAGAGTAAACCAGTGTCGCCGATCACGGACATCCGCGACGCTTTGGCAGGTCACATACTCTGTACATCCCACAACCACACTTTACAGTACACACATCCACGTGAACAGACACCTGCCGGAGTCGACGCCTTCGAGGCGAGGGGCGCCTGGACTCGAGGTAGGTGCGAGTTCCTACTAGCCGTTCGGCACCTTTCGAATCTCCCCTTGACTCATCCCCTCCGCGCCGACGAATTGGCTGACAGCTGGCCCTATAGCTGCAATGGGCCCCAGCCTTTAGGGCGGCGTCTTTTGAAAGCCAACCGACGGCGAGAACAAATTCTGGTAGCAGAGCGTGGTTCGTACCACTTTACTCAACCACCCTCTTGAGATTCCACTAGTGTCGAACAGACAGACTGACTGTCTTTGCTTTGTACTTTGTATTGTATTTTGTAC
>JACTOM010000880.1:241540-275755 GCA_015832385.1 Elymnias hypermnestra | reverse complement strand
TTTTACAGAGGGGTTCGTCCCATGATTTTTGAGAAGATAAAATATTTGGTAAATTTTGACTTGAACATGCTAAAAACCAAGCATTTTTGGCATCTTCTAAATAAATGTTATTAATTCTATTATATAAATCATTGCCAACGATATTCTTTACTAAATTTTGGGTACTGTAAGAAGAAGCCAAAAAAGCCGGTAAAGCAACACTTGAAATTTTGCGGACTCCAAGCCCACCGTACCGTATAGGTAACGATGCCTGTATCCAAGCTCGGTCATCTAAAAAACAATTTAAAATGGTTGATAGAACATTTTTGACTATGTTATCTAATGAATCTAAAAGGTGAGTATACATCCACAAGGGACTACATCGGAGAAAATATGTAAATTGTGGTACAAATAAACAAAAGCGGATTATTGTCAATGCTACATGAGGATGTATTTCTGTCAAACGGTCAGTAAACTGATTAAAATTTGAAATATGATTATGGATGAAGGCTGGTATTGAATCAGGTAATAAAGGCGCGCCAAGTAAAAGAAGGGATGTATTGTCCACGATTTTTATGTTTGGTGTCAGAGAGTTAAATTCCCGAATAGTATCTAATCTTTGTTGTTCAGAAAATGAAGTATTTAAATATAGTTCACATTTTTCAAAATTTAGAGTAAGTCCAATTTCATGAAATTCATGAATTAATATTTTTACATCATCTAAAATGGTATTTACTTTGCCACCTAAAGTACCGTCATCAAGATACCATACGTTGAATTCCGAACTGAGTTTCGAAATAATAGGGTGAATAGCAAAACTAAACATAGCAGGTCCAAGAGGATCACCTTGTTGACAACCAACCGCAGAATCAATTTCATTATTATTAAAATACAATTTGGAGGTTTGACCATAACATTGCTGAATGTAATTATATATTTGAGGCGTACGTTTTTTCATCTGGGTCAACAAAGCTATCCTGTCCAACGAATTGAATGCATTTTTCACGTCCAATTTTAAAAGAACATCATCTGCGCCTTTACCCAAAAATGTACGAGCTGCATGCACAGCGGCTTCACAACCAGCCCTGCAACCAAAGCCGACTTGTTTAGGCGATAACAGCTCATTTGCAAGTGGTTTTATGTACTTACAGCAAATTTTTGAGGTAAGACGACGGAAAGTACAACCAACAGCTATTGGACGTATACCTCCATCTTTCTTCTTCAGAGCACATAAATTAGCACCATACAAAATGTTTGTGATTTCATTATGTACTCTTCCAGATAGCATAAGATTTATTAGTAGCGTTATATCCTTCAAAAGGGTTTTACCTGCCTCTCCTGTAGTCCTGCATAATAAATCTTTGAGATGCTGAGGACTCAGTCCATCTAAGCCAGCTGCAGAACCATTTTTGAAGGACATAACCGCCGCCAACACATCTTCATGCTTCGCTTGAAGGTATACATCTTCTAGTTCCGGTTGACTTGTGATATCTTTTAACACTGGAGAAGGATGTTTAGATTTTAAAGCCGAAAAAGTTTCTGGACAATCAGGTGCAATAACGTCATTGGAAAAAAGAAGGGCAGCTGCACCTTTTAAATCGCCGTCGGAGACTTTTTGTTCAACTTTACGTTTCAATGTACTAGGCCTAAACTTTGCATTGCTTAATAAATTTTGTAAAGCAACTGGATTATTACAATTTGCTTTAATACTGGCTGTTAGGGAGCTACGGCCTTCCTTATTGGAATGTAATATAAAATATGCAAAAGTCAATAAATGTTCCCAACTCTCTTTAGAATTTTGAGCAACTACAGAGTTAATAGCTTTTGAAAGTGCTTTAGCAACAGTGATACGTGCACCTTTAGGTATACGTTTCACTATTGGTAAATTATGTTTAAAATAGCCTAAATAATTTCCAAAATCATTACCAGATAATTTATTAGCCGAAAGTGAAGCCGGAGAAGAATTGTAAGGATTGGAGTAAGTGGCACCTAGTGAAAACATTTTGAAAAATTTATGTGCCTAAGTTATTGTTATAATTTATCATCATCAAATTAGGAATCCTGCTTCACATTAGTTGGTCTCAGCAGTGGGACGTTAATAGGCTCCTGCATGTCTTGCACGATTTGGCGTACGTGAATAAAATATAATGCAGGATGTTGTGATTACGTTACAATAATAGAATAGTTAGTTAATTTAAATAAATTTATTGACTTTTTATACACATAATATAACCATACGCCGCTAAAACATAAAACGAAAGAAGAAAAGATAAAACATACCGTTGAAATTGCTATGAAACACATAGAAAGCAATCCTTAACATGTTGATGGACACATTACAAGAATGTCACAGTAAACGTAATATTAATATAACAGATCATTGCGTATTACTTCTACGTAAAATCTTAATATTCAGTAATTTCATAAGTTATATAAACTAATGCGTATGTTCGTGAATTTCTTCGCATCCCCATTCCTGGTGAGATCCATCACCTGTTCTTTTCACTCTTTTCTCAATAACCTCAGCTGATACGGTCTTAAGGTCATAAGCCCAGCCTATTTTCGCCATAGCATCTATAAACATCGTTGTCAAGTTGAAAAAATTATTCCCCAACTCAGCGGTCTTGTAGTCCCATGGGAACGTATGGTGGTAGTTGTGGAAACCTTCCCCCAAAACTATAAATGAAACTACCTTAGTTTCAACAGGGTTAATGTGTTTGTCGTAAGGCTTACTGCCCCATTTATGTGCCACTGAATTCACTAACCATGTGCCATTTAATACATAAACGTGTCTGAACATGACGCTGACATAAAAGGCATTCCACAAGGACTCCCCCCATAATGTTGGTATATACGATGGTAGTATGAAACACGCCAATAGCCCTAAAATTTTATAGTACCTGGAACAATACACAGTTGTTTTATATACATTTGATACTATAGGGACTACCAAAGACAACATATGTTGCACGTAACTCCGTCCAGTAGTATGTGAGTTAATAGCGAATAAACAAATAGACAGACAGACTTATCCTCAGCCTTTGTTTTATAATAAGTAAGGATTAAAAACCAGTGGGAGGGTCTCAATAAGGTGGTTAAGATGATTTTTGTCAATTCCTCTGTATTTTTTTTTTCAAGTTTGTTACCTCATATCTCCCGACTGGGTGGACCGATCTTGATGATTTTTTTGTAAATGAAAGGTGGTACTCGTCATAGGGTCCCATTTTTTTTAAATCCAGTTCTGATGATGGCATCCATGAGAAAACTGGATAAGTCTTAAATTTGCATTAAGCATGTGCGCGACAAATGGACGAATAACTCAAGACTACGCCAAGCGATTTCGATGATTCTTGTTTTATTAAAAAGGATATACTTCAAGGGTTGTTTTGTGATAGTTTGGTTAGGTTCTGATGATGTAATCCATGACAAAGTGACGGAACTCTTCAATTCTTAGGAGCAAATCAACGATACTCGGCAGATTCTTCGATAAGCTATCCAGATATTTGAGTCGCCTACCGTAACTTCGGTATGGTGTCAAGTGCTAGTCGTAGTTAAATATGAAGATCAATGGAACTCCTCAACGGCTTACAGTAAGAGTGTGATTTTTGGCAAAATCTATAACTGTCTGTAATCAAATGCCAATGACCTTACGTTTGTTGTTGCATTGCAATATTTGAAAGGTGAATTATGTGTGAAGCGATGGTATAAGGGTTTCGGGTTCGATCCCGGGTGTGGCGATATTAATGTAAATTTAACTTTGTAAAGTTGTTTCATTTATACGGTGTTATCTCATATGAGAAACGCGTTTCAGGTGTACATATATTGAGACAAATTTGTTAGTATACTTCAGATACACTAAACATAAATATAAATTTTAACAAAAAAAGAACCGCCTTCAAAACAAACTTATAAATACATTAATATACTCTAAAAAGTAAGAAATAATTGCGGATTCTTTATAGTGTTCTTCGTATTGTTATATTTGGAGTCGGTGTCAGCCGAGGTGCCTACATATATAGCTAAATGTGGGAGAGACGCGAGAGCTGCCAAGTGGACACGCGGGGAACATCTTCCTTGACTGACACCGAGTCCGAATATAACAATACGAAGAACACTATAAAAGAATACGCAATTATTTTTTACTTTTTAGAGCATATTAATGTATTTATAAGTTTGTTTTGAAAACGGTTCTTTTATTGTTTAAATTTGTATTTATTTTTGCATAATACTAGTAGAACCAGAGAATAATACCTAAAATAGACTAAAATTTATGTAACACTCACATGATTGCGAGACCTATAGAGCTTACAAAATCCATAATCTATCGGAATTACGACTATGATAAGTTATAAATCGAACGAAAATTTTCTTTGTTACTCACTTCTCCTGAAATCTTAAAACTGGATCAGCCAAAAGATCGCTCATATCAATTGAGGTTCCTTTGGCTTTAATTTCAGGGTGTTTCTTTACCATCACCCAACCGACATGGGAGAAGAACAATCCTCGTGAGGCATTGTATGGATCTGCGTCAGTCTCTGAGTACTTATGATGCACGCGATGGTCTCGTGTCCACTCGATTACCGTGCCCTTATGAGAAAGTGATGAAAGAAAACAACATATGAACAAGAAAATAGTTTATGGTTAGTCATTTTCAAATGTAATAATTCTATTAGCTCAGGACGTGGATTCTTGCGATCGAATGCTAAATCAATGTAACGTTGTAATTAAAAATAAAATAAGTAGGTAGAAATAATAGTTCTTGTAGTAAAGTAAGTAGCAGCCCATTAACGTCCCACTGCTGGGCACAGGCCTCCTCACTCCGAGGAGCGAGGGTTTTTAGAGCACAGACCCACCACGCTGCTCCAGTGCGGATTGGCAGCATAGTACACAAGTGCACTCTCTATTCCTTCACTTTCATAGTCCGATGTGACAGGAATCCGACACAACCGGAGAGAGATCAGGCGCAGGACCGACGGCTTAACGTGCTCTCCGAGGCACGGGGGTGGATCACACCGCCAACTTCCCGAACTTCGGGAAAATATTGAGAAAATCCTAAAAGAAAACTCAATATCGATTTGGAACTGCCCCGACCCGGGACTCGAACCCAGGACCTCATTTCTGTAGTCGAACATGCTAACCACTAGACCAATGAGGCAGTTGTTGTAGTGCGCGGTTGTAAATAAATCTGTGACCTGTGTGACACCACGCTTAACCCGCTGGGATGAGTCCCTACTTTTATTATCTTATGTCTAATCTGTCCTGTTTTCTGGCAGGAAGCAGGACATGGCTATAATGCCTGTCCTCCGGCATTTCAGGTTCAAGGCAGTACTAGGGAGTACCAAGCGTGCTTAGTGACTCCACTTATTCGAACCTTCAGCTCGGATGTTCCAGAGGAGAGTGTTCAGAGTGCGCGCCAACTGGCGCATTATTATCTACCACCAGTGCTGGGCGGCAACCAGATTTGAAAGCCAATTAAAGATTCCCTTCAACAGTCTTTATTGACCCACCCCGTCTGCCGCGTAGACAAAAGCTAGGCCGCGACAATGTATTGAAAGTTATTGGAGTTAACTGGATATAAACGTGGCATTAAGTGTGCCTCCTGTGAAACTGGACCGCAAGTAAGAGAAAAGTTGCTATGGAAGGCTTATAGGGTAAATTTAGGACAAGAATTTACCAAAAATATGTCAGATATCGGAGCTTATTTTCACCGCCTGTGACGGTGCTTTGAAGTTTTAGACGTGATGGCCCCTACTTGATAATAGATTTAAGTGTCTGTTCCATTTACCGTGGAAAGATATCGCATTGATATATTATACACGAAACCTCATTGGTCTAGTGGTTAGCATGTTGGACTACAGACGTGAGGTCCTGGGTTCGAGTCCCGGGTCGTGCCAATTCGGAAATAGATATTGAGTTTTCTGTTAAGATTTTCTCAATATTTGCCCGAAGTTAGGAAGTTGACGGTGTGATCCACCGTTGTGCCTCGGAGAGCACGTTAAGCCGTCGGTTCTGCGCCTGATCTCTCTCCGGTCGTGTCTGATTATAAGAGTGAAGGAATAGAGAGTGCACTTGTGTACTATGCCTGCCAATCCGCAGTGGAGCAGCGTGATGGGTCTATGCTCTAAAAACCATCTCTCATATGAGTGAGGAGGCCTGTGCCCAGCAGTGGGACGTTAATGGGCTGCTACTTACTTACATACTTTACACGAAAACGATAATGTCTTTAAAATGAGCATTAGTTAATGATCTCTCCGTCATCTTAATGATTTCTTACCTCAAATGCAATTGTATTGAATACAGTCAGCAAAATACGCAGTGGAAGCTTCGCTTTGTAGGACTTGTGTGACCACAACCTGTGTGCGCCAGCTGTGATACCAAGCCCAGCACATACGATCAGTAGTAGTGCTGAAAAACAAATGTAATTTAGATATTTTGTAATCGTTTTGCAAAATTTGAAGCCAATTGCGAATAGGTGAGAGATGAATAAATGAAGGAGGGAATGAATTTAGCGATTTAAAGAATCCTTGCTTTTTTAACCGACTTCAAAAAAAGGAGGAGGTTATCAATTCGTCTGTATTTTTTTTTGTTTGTTACCTCATATCTCCCGACTGGGTTGACTGATCTTGATGTTTTTTTTAAATGAAAGGTGGTACTTGTCAAAACCGGATAAGTGTTCAATTTGCTTTAAGCATGTGCGCGACAAATGGACGAATAACTCAAGATCACGCCAACCGATTTCGATGATTCTTATTTTATTAGAAAGGATATACTTCAAGGGTTGTTTTGTGATAGTTTCGTTAAGTTCTGATGATGGAATCCATGACAAAGTGACGGAACTCTTCAATTCTTAGGAGCAAATCAAGGATACTCGGCAGAATCTTCTATAAGCTATCCAGACATAAGAATACGAAGAACACTATAAAAGAATACGCCATTATTTCTTACATTTTAGAGCATATTAATGTATTTGTAAGTTTGTTTTGAAGGCGGTTCTTTTTTTGTTAAAATTTATATTTATTATTTCTAATGATTTAGGACACATTAGTTGATCGATTTTGAAGAAAAATATTTATAGGTTTTATATAATGATGCACGGTATTAACATGCTATATAGTTATGACTGCCTCACTGGTTTAGTGGTTAGCATGTTCGACTACAGACGTGAGGTCCTGGGTTCGAGTCCCGGGTCGGGCCAATTCGAAATCGATATTAACATTTTCTCAATATTTGCCCGAAGTTGGGAAGTTGGCGGTGTGATCCACCCCCGTGCCTCGGAGAGCACGTTAAGCCGTCGGTCCTGTGCCTGACCTCTCTCTGGTCGTGGCTGACTATAAGAGTGAAGAAATAGAGTGTGCACTTGTGTACTATGCCTGCCAATTCACAGTGGAGCAGCGTGGTGGGTCTATGGTCTAACAACCCTCTCTCTTATGAGAGACGAGGCCTGTGCCCAGCAGTCGGATGTTAAAGGGCTGCTACTTACTTACTTTTTACTATAGTTATGAGATATCACAACGGTAGAATCTAATTGATAAAATCTTAAGAAATTTAATACAAATTAATAAAAGGAACACGTCCCAGTCTTCTCAAAAGATCATACTAATGGACATGATATGCTTAAGGTAACTAATGTATATGTCGGAGGGCAGATATCTGTGGAACGCTGGCGCCATCTATCGGCGTGGACAGAGTCCGGCGGGAGTCTCTCGGCAGTTGTCGAGTAGCGCTCGACCGGAGCAGTCAACTGTTGGAACTGTCGCGTTCCTAGCTATTAGTGTTAATGAGTTTGTGTAAATTGATATCGGGAACATTAAGTGCTTGAACTTTATAATCCGCGTTAATTAATAAAGTGTTTGATTGCACCGATATTACCCACGAACGCCCGCAGAATAAGAAATTAAATAATGGATCCAATTAATGACGATGTCGGCGGAGAAGCCCCTGTGCTTTATGCGCTCCGTTCTCTCTTATTCTCCGACAAATATAAGTCGATATGGATTCAAAATCAAAATATTATTTACACAAGTAAGTACAAAAATAGCTGGTAGAATACCACTGTATCCATTTATAGAGTATTACATTAAAACACATTCAGTAGTAATGAAAGTGAATGTAAACAAAATGAAAGTTATGCTTTTTGAACGAGATGAATCTATGATGAATGGTAATATTTTGATAGATGGGGAACAAGTGGAAGAGGTGAAGGAATTTGTATACTTGGGATCTAAATTTACGAAAGATGGAACATGTGAAAGTGATATTGAAAGGATAGTGAATGCAGGGAATATGGTAAATGGTGCTCTGTACGCCTTTATGAATAGCCAGATGGTGTCTCAAAGGGCTAGACTGGCAGTGCATGCTGGAGTGTTGGTGCCAACACTTATGTATGGTAGTGAAAGTTGGGTATGGCAGAAGAATCACAAAAGTAAAATAAATGCGGTAGAGATGAGAGCGTTGAGAAGCATGAGTGGATTAAAACTGAGTGACAGAGTGAGAAATAGTGTGATAAGAGAACGTTGTGGTATAAAAGAAGACGTAGTGACTAAAATTGAGAAAGGTATGCTTAGATGGTTTGGGCATGTAGAGAGAATGAATGAAAGGAGACTGACAAAAAGGATTTATGAGTCAAGAGTGAATGCGAAAGTTGGAAGGGGAAGACCAAGGCGAACGTTCCTGGACCAAATCCAGGACATTTTAAATAACGGCCAGGTCAAGAGTACTCTAAACCGACGAACTTGTATGAAAGGTTTAATGAGATTGAAAGAAGCGAAGGAGATATGCAAGGATCGTGGCAAGTGGAAGGATGTTGTCTCTGCCTACCCCTATGGGAATGAGGCGTGATGCTATGTATGTATGTATGTACATTCAGTAGTTTATAGTGAACAGGCGACAGTTCTTCGTTTTATAATGTTTAAGGACAAATAAAGAATAATTTTGATGCAATTTTAACTTATTCAGTTTGTCATAAGGAAGCAGCCATTCCACACATAAAATTGTATATAAAAATACGTACTGAAGACACGTGTAGCCCACATCGCATCAGTTAAGAGTAGATATAAACCATTAACTGCTCCCAAATGATATAGAGAAAGGATTATGACGTTTTTCCATACAATCTTCCAAGGCCGTTTCTCAGCCGATGGCGGCACATCTCGTGGTGCAGCGTCTTTGTCCAAATCTGACTCATATAGAACCCACGACTCTCTTTGCTTGCCCTGAGGAGGCATCTTACTGTAAAGAAAGTCTTATCAGTAGTCATTGACGCTGATATAAAAGACAGCTTTTGAGTAGCTCATTTAAGGGTAACTGTATACGTTTCTATAATAAACTCCCACAAGACGTTCTAAAGATGTCAATTAATAAATTCAAAGTCTTTGTTAAAAGAAAGTTGATAGAAAAATCGTATTATAAGTTGCAAGATTAGCTAGAAGATAGAAACGCCTGGGAGTGAACGAATTGCTCTAATTTTAATTAAAATATAGTAAACAAATATATTGTAATGATGATGGTAAAAAAAAATACCCGACTGAGTTTGTTGTAGGTTCTTCTCGGATTAGGGCGCGAAGGAATCCTCGTAACCTTAGATTTTAAGCCGTTCTTGAGTACCATCATCAGACGTATATTAGAATCAGAGTGTGGAAAAAAAAAGTATAATTGGACGATTCCAAAGTGCTGTAATATGCCTACTTGAATAAACATATTTTTGATTTGATTTGATTTAGCGCTTTTTAAAGTGGCTGTTCTTTGCTTAACTACCGGACTTCATGATGTGAAAAGATTACGATCTTCAACAACAGTACATACTGATTACTTTGAAAAAACGGCTATTAATCTATCACTATCTAATCAAAGACTTAGTATTTATTGTACCTAATTACAAATACAGCCGTCAATGGAGGTTTAAGAAATCTTTCTTTTCTAATTGTCATTGTAATAGTTTTACCATAGGTACTTTGTGAACTGATAAAACTGATGAGAAAATATGGGACATGCAAGCGGGATTCAGAAGAGGAATGGGATGTACGGATCAGGTCTTTTCTTTACGGTGCATAACTGAAAAATGTTTGGCTAAACACCAAAAAGTTTAGCTTTCGTAGATTTAGGCCTATGATCGAGTGATGAGGAATGAGCTGCGGTCAACGTCATCTACGTATGGGGTGAGCAGTTGTCTGAAAAAAAGGATTTATGAGTCAAAAGTGAATGCGAAAATTGGGAGGGCAAAACCAAGGCGAACGTTCATGGACCAAATCCAGGACATTTTACATTAGAGACAGCTCAAGAGTACTCTAAACCGACGAAATTGTATGAAAGGTTTAATGAGAATGAAAGAAGCGAAGGAGATATGCAAGGATCGTGGCAAGTGGAAGGATGTTGTCTCTGCCTACCCCTATGGGAATGAGGCGTGATGCTTTGTATGTATGTATGTACTTCGTTAACTTAACGCTTTTTACAAAGTATCTGCTCCCTGCAGTGTCAACAGCGCAACTTCCGGATTCTTGGAAAAGGCATTGGGATCTTAAAGAGATATTAAAAAACTAAAAAGTGAGCATGGTCATAAAAATGAAACTATTAATCATGCTCATCTTAATATATGGCTGCTACGAGAGAAAATATCCGCAAACTAGAAATCTGTCAGAGATCGATGGAGAAGAGTATGTTAAATGTAAGGAAACGAGGCTAAGGAGCGCATTCTTCAGAAAGAAAACAATAATTGAAAACATTAATTATACGATACGAAGGCATAAATAGAGATGATCAGGATATATTGTACATGGAGCCAATAAATGGAGCAGAGTAGTTTTATAGTGGTACCCACAATAAGGTAAACGCAATCGATGAACCCCAACCTGAGATGGGAAGACGAATTAAAAGTTGTAACAGGTCTTTGCCAAGACAGGACAAACAGATACTTCGACATTTCCAGTGAAGTCCAGTTTCGTGCTCACTTGAAAGGCAAAGCCAAACTGGCTTCAAAAAACTTGGGGTGCTTAACAGGGCTAAGCGGTACGTTGTGCCCGAGCATAGTTTGCTTTTATATAAGGCCCAAATCCGACCGCACCTCGAGTGCTGCTCTCATCTGTGGGCTGGAGCACCCCAATACCAACTCCTTCCATTTCGACCGAATACAGAGACGAGCAGCCTGAATCGTCGACAAATCCCAGTTAACACGCAAGTTAGAAACGCTAGAACACCGTAGAAATGTTGGGTCTTTATGTGTGTTCTATCGTATATATCACGGGGAATGTTCTGATGAACTCTTTGATTTGGTTCTACCATCTCGCTTTTATGACCAGACAATGCGCAGAAAAAAAAATTTCATCCACACACCTTGGATGCGTGGCTTTCAGGCACAGTTCGATTTCGTTGCTTCTTCTTCCCGCGCACGTGCAAGATGTGGAACAAAGTCCCAGCCACAGTCTTTCCGCAAAGCTATAACTTAGAGACGTTTAAGAGGCAATTAAACTCCTTTTTATTAGGTCGACAACACATCAGTGGTCCCTATGGTGCTGCAGGTGTCCATGGGTAGAGGTAATTACTCAACATCAGGTGACCCGCAAGCTCGTTTGCTTACCAAGGCTATAAAAAAAAATACTTAGGGTATCTGTAATATGTTCTAAAAAGGCAATAATGATGGAGTTCTACAAAATTTGTTGTGATTACTTTGAAATTTAGCAATCTAACTCCTTTCATAAGGGAGCAGCCACGAAGTACTTATTTTTCCACACGCCCAGCAGATCATAAAACGGATGACACCGTGGGAAAGACCTTGTTTTATACAATCTTAAGCGTGTACGTATTCTGAATAAAAATCAATTTCAATACAATGCGTAAAACATGTAACTAAAGTCATTTTTAATGAAAATATACTCGTATGTTATGTCTGTTCATTTTGAATCAAAATCAAAATATTCTTTATTGACGGCCTCGCTTAATAGTGATTATTCTCTCTATGTCATCAGAGATCTCGAGGTAAATTTTGGGCAGAGCAAATTTCGGAAATAGTGGTCTAGGTTTGGCGGCTTGAAATGTGGCCAAAGACTAATTAGCACTACCAGCAAAGAAAATCTGCTAGGCCAAAAAAAATTGTGTTCCGGTATGATGCGCCGCAGAAACCATTAAAAGGAATTTACTATCCACCAGATTAACGTGGGACCTAACATTCACCACGAAAAGAAACCGAAAGGAGAATAACCAAAAATTGGAAGAGGTTTAAGTTTGCTAAACCTAGGCTCTAACAAGGAAAGGCCAAGTTCGGGACAGTGCAGTCGGTCTGCAGAAAATTAAAATGGCAATGGACGAGACACAGGATGAGAGAAAAGAAGAAAAAATGGATGAGAATAATAACTGATTGGTATCCAAGGCAAAGCAAAGGATGCTAAGGAAGATCAGTAAAGCGACAAGACAATCTGAAGAAAGTAGCAGGATCATAATGGTTATGTATAGCAAAGGAGCGGTACTGATGGAAAACATTAGAGGCCTTTGCCAAAAGACAAGCCGTGAGGAAGGAAGAACTGATGGCCGATAACAGAATTTAAGTTAATTTAAAGGCTTATTTCCATTTATTTATTTTTACCATAAGATGAGATCACAGTGAAGGCTCAAAAAGCAAATCCATTTCATAAAACCAAAATAATAATTATATTTTGCTATATAGAAAGTTAAATTAATATTTCGCTGGTTATTATGTGTTTGCTTTGCAGCGTCGATGTTTTGCGTCTAAAATTATTCTCCACACATTTCCTGCAAATTGTAATTGATAATTATAATCTAAACAATAGAAAAATATTTTTAACGACTTACAACTCTTGTTAAAAATATTTTTCTAGTTTTTAGATTATAATCTTTGCTTAGTGATTGTAATGTATTTATTAACTAGTTGACTCATCATACTTTGTTTTGTGGTAACTATGAATATTGAATTCGAATTTGTGTAATTATATAATTAAAAAATTATTCAAAAATATTGTGTTTATTATACTATTCTAGTCTTATCACATCCTTCGATCCGGTGGAAACATGGGCCGTGTTGAATTCTTTGGAGAGATGCCGAATTGACTATCGGTATATACACGGGTTGAAGTCGGCGTCGTCGCTTCAACCAATGGACGTCCACTGCTGGACATAGTTCAGGCGGCTACCAGCGACCTTCTTTATATCACCGGTCCACCTTGTGGGGGGTATGCCAACACTGCTCCGTCCGGTACGAGGTCGCCATTCCAGCACCTCCGGCCCCCTACGTCCATTGGTCCTTCGGGCTATATGCCCCGCCCATTGCCACTTCAGGTTCGCGATTCGTAGAACTATGTCGGTGACTCTAGTTCTACTACAGATTTCTTCATTTCTGATTCGATCGCGTTGAGAAACTACGAGAATAGGCCTCTTCATCGCACGCTGAATGACTCTGAGCTTCCGCATGAGGCCCATAGTCAGCGACCACGTCTCAGAAACTTAGGTCATTACTGGCAACACGCACTGTTCGAAGACTTTGGTCTTCAGGCACTGGGGGATACTGGACGAAAATATCAGACGTAACTTCCCGAACGCTGTCCAACCGAGTTGGATACGGCGGTTGACGTCCTTCTCGAAATTGGACCTTCCTAGCTGGACTATATGTCCCAGGTACGTGTACTCGTCAACAGTTTCGAGGACCTGAGTTTTCAAAGATGACTGGGTGAGGCGGTAGACATAATTTTCGAGAATCTCTGCTGAAGTCATCAAGCATTGTATTGAGATCTTCCAGGGTCTTGCCATAATGACTACGTCATCGGCAACGTAAATGAGTGAAAAAAAACCGTGTTACTTCAGTATTCAACGTTCTTGTACGAAAACGACAAGAAAGTCAACCGCCAAATCCAACTCGGTTGGCCAGAGTTCGGGAAACTACGCCAGATATATTCGTCCGAAGTCCCTCAGTGCCTGAAGACGATGCTCTTCAAACAGTTTGTGTTGCCAGATGACCTACCGTTCCGTAACGTGGTCGCTGACTATGAGCCTCATACGAAAGCTCAGAGTCACTCAGCGTGCGATGGAGAGGTCTATTCTCGGAGTCTCTCTACGCGATCAAATTAGAAATGAAGAGATCCGTAGTAGAACCAGTGTCACCGATATAGCCCTACGAATCGCGAACCTGAAGTGGCAATGGGTGGGGAACATAGTCCGACGGACCGATGGACACTGGAGCCCGAAGGTGCTAGAATGGCAACCACACACCGAGTGGCGTATTATAGGGAAACCCTCTACAAGGTGAAGCGATGAAATAAAGAGGGTTGTCGGTAGCCGATGGAGCCAGGCAGCACAAGATCGGACCTTGTGGATGTCATTACGTGAGGCCTATGTGGACGTCCATCGGTTGAAGCGACGACGACGACGAGTCTTATCACAACATTCTTTGGGTTGGTATTCCGATAACGGGAACAGGTTATATGCAGCAACCAGTCCTTTATCATAAAATAAGATTGAACTCTAGTGAATTTCATAGTCTTTAAACCAAGGACTAGTAGTTTTTTTTATCATAAATCAAGGTTTAATAAAGCCTCGAGCCTCATACTTTGCCGTTGATGAAGTTTGTGATCATTTATAATATTTACCGCTTAACTTTGACGTATGGTTTGGTTTTAAGCGGATGGTCTACTCATAATATATGTGTTGGAATGGCCAGAAATGTTATGAGGAAATTGGTGTAGTCCATATTTCATCTAATAAACGCATTTTTGCATTTTGTGCTGCAAAAGCTACAAATCCTTAATAATATCAAGCAACAACACCTCACACCGAATCAACTGTCGTATCTATATCAAGCAGAAGTTTGAATGTGCATGAGGTATTGTAGATGGCTCAGCCAAGTATCTGATTGATGCATTGGATTCGGTTTTGTCGGCATTCTACAGAATATATTCGAGGAGTGTGCGCAGGAACTATATCGAAATAAGACATTGTATTCCCTGTAAGCCTCAAAATCCGGACATTTTACCAGAGCCAAAAAGCTTTTCTTAAATTGATGCCGCACGTCTCTGGTTTTACATTTCGACTTCTAGAATAGCATAAACAACAAAGACAATTAAATATTAAACTAAACTTTACTGTAAGCAAAAAATAAATTAACAAAACGTTTCTAAGAAAAAGGTTGCCATCTAGAATGATTTGACTTTTATAATAAAATCTAAGGTCTAAGTTTCTATATCGATCGAATTAGTCTTAGTTTAGTCCACAATTTATTAGAAGATATATATACAGTAACACATTCTAACAATCATATCAAACGCCATAAGGTTACAATAAAAACGATTATATTGTCGAAATCTCTAAAGAGGTTACATTAGAAAAGTTTATATTGTCAAAACACTAAGCAGGTTAAATTAGAAAAGTTTATATTGCCAAAACAATAAGCAAGTTAAATTAGAAAAGTTTATACTGTTAAAACACTAAGTAGGTTACATTTGAAAAGTTTATATCGTCAAAACAGTGAGCGGGTTACATAAGCAAAACTTTATGTTGTCAAAAGCATTAAACAGGTTACATAAGAAAAGTTTTTATCGTCAAAACACTAAGCAGGTTATATTAGAAAACTTTATGTTGTCAAAAGCATTAAACAGGTTACATTAGAAAACTTTATGTTGTCAAAAGCATTAAACAGGTTACATTAGAAAAATTTGTATTGTCAATAGCACTAAGAAGATTACATTAGAAAAATTAGTATGACGGTTAACTTTTCTTAAAATTTCTGATATTACACGCAACTTTCTTGTTTCTTTCATCAAATCCTTCTCTTTACTCTATAAAACAGAACAGCAAGTCTTATTGAATTTGGTAAGCCCATTCGAATCAAATCGAAATATTCTTTATTCAAGTAGGCTCAAAAACCACTTTTGATTCGTCAGTAGTCTGTTCATTGGTAAGAAATCTACCACCGGTTCGGAAAGTTGAATCCCCCAAGAAGAAACCGGCAAGAAACTCAACAGTTACTCTTTTAAAGATAGTTTTGTATGTTACAATGTATAATATATTGCTTCTGTGAGCAACTGGAATTATGTCCAAACATATTTATCGTTTAAATAATCTTCAACATTGTAATATTCCTTTTGTAAAAGGATGTTTTTCACATATTTCTTAAAATTATGTGGAGCCAAATCTAAAACTGGTTGCGGTATATTATTTAAAGTGCGTATACTCAACCAGACAAATGATTTCTGAACCTTCTTTACTCTAAAATATGGGATTACAAGTTTGTTTTTATTTCTAGTATTAAAATTGTATATCTCATATTTTTGCTGTATAAATGAATATTATTACGGATATATAAGATACTATTTTTGAGTAGCATTTTCGTTAATTTAGGCATATTGTGTTACCAATAAGAAGCATACGTTTAACACCCCCGCAACCCCCCTTGCGGGTGGAATTTAGCAAAATGCGTTTTTAGCTGACCTCTACTTAGCAAAGGGAATATTCCTACTAAATTTCAAGTCTTTACACCTTATAGTTCCAGACATAGCGTGATGAGTCAATAGATACCTGGATATCTCTTACATAGATATAGATACTGAGACTGTGAGAGTTAATATTTCTCTGAATGTTTCTCTTAAGGAAACGCAAGATACCACTTGATATATGGCACGTAATGCTCCTTTTTTGCAAAATAAATATAGTTTCAATGTCCGCCGCCTTACCCCATAACAATATGCCGTAAGATATAATGCTATGAAAATAAGCGAAATACAACATTTTGGTAGATTTCACATCAGTATATTGCCTAACTTTTCTAACAGCGAATGCAGCAGAACTAAGTTTACCTGCCAGAGTCTTAATATGGGCATCCCTATGAAGCCCTGAGTCTAATGTTATATCTAAGGATACTGCAGATTCAACTTTCTCTAAAGGATTATCATTAATTTGATTTTTTGTACAAATTCCTCTCGCATTTGGCAAAGCGAATTCAACATTCTTAATTTTTGCTGAGTTTAGTACTAAATTATTAACTGAAAACCATTGTTAGACAAGTGATAGGATACTATTTACATCGTCAATATTTTCCTTTTATTTTTACCAATTTTAAATTACGTGTCATCAGCAAATAGCACTATATCACATTTGTCTCTCGCACGGTAAGCTAAACCGTTTTTATATATTAAGAATAAAAAAGGGCCAAGTATTGACCCTTGTGGGACACCAATTTTTACCGGTGATCCCGACGACTCAGCGTCATTTACAAATACCTTTTCAACTGTATTTCTAAGATAAGAACTCAACAAATTAAGTGCCCTATCGCCCACACCATAATGACTTAATGACTTAACGCGTGATTTTTTAGATTCATTGATTTTTAAATAAGAAAACACTATATCGAAGTATATTTTGTAAATCGTGACTTATTTAGGAATAAATCAATCATTCATTTGAGGTATATGTATTATTCAATAGATATTTCATCATACCCATATTTTGAGTAACGAATGCTCACTTTATCGCTCATTTTATTTATAATTAAATCTATTACTCTTATATCTACTATTATATCTACAGTATAGCTTATTAATATCTTTAAATTTAGTGAACGAAATAAAAAAAATATTTTGTAAATCGTTGCATATTTAAACCAATAGTAATTTTATTTTCAGTGAAATTCGAACGATATATTTACCTTTAAGAAGCACTATCAGGCACTCACCAATGAGCTTTATAAAGTTAGCACGATCTCTTTAGAAGTGTCGACAGACTGCAAAGATTATTTTATGTGAAACTGTTATATATATCCTAACGTAACACGTGTTGGACTTTACACTATTAATCTTTTGATGCGCAAGCGGGCTGCATCAATTATGGACAGGCTAATGGCCAACACCCTCCTCCGTACATTTGCGGGTAAGTGGGATAGCCCCTTCTGGATCAGCTGGTATGGTGCACACATCAGCTGGAGGAGGCTAGTCACTAAATATTAGATTTAAGTCTTAGTTATTTTATTATTTATATGAGTGTATGCCTTAAATAAAGAATTATTATTATTATTCTTTCACTTTTACACTGACGCCCGTTTACGAAAGCATATATATATTTATTATTACATATAAATAAATTTACAATAATTACTTATATACAAAAATATGAAATAATACATATACCTACATAAACAATTACATAAATAAATATTACGGGCGGGGGATACACTCCGGCAGGGAGACCAAACGGCCGAGGGTCAGGGCTACGGGCTGAGAAACCGCCGGACTATCCTAGCCGAGTCCAGCAACATCGCCTTTTGCATCCTTGCTGTGAGCGTAGTGCCACGGAACCCCAGTCGTCTCAGATGGTGAGCGAGACTAACTGGGATCAAACCATTCCCAGATATTACGATTGGGATGGTTTCAGTGGATCCCACCCCCCACATGGCGGTAATCTCGTGCGCCAGATCCAGATATTTACATTTTTTCTCTGTTTCAGCTCGCACGAGATTCTCGTCATGTGGGATCGTGATATCCACTAAAAACACCCGAGATTATGCCCGGTCCGTTACCCCGAAATCAGGCTTGTTGGCCAGTACGGTCATTTCCGTGATAATGGACCGGTCCCAATAACGTCGCCCAACACCGTCGCGTTGGAGTACTGGCACCGGCTGGTACCTATAATATGGCAGTCTCTCATCAAGAAGACCATACATCAGGGCGAGCTCTTGATGAAGGATTTTGGCCGCTTGATTGTGTCCGTGGAGTTACTCAGTGTTGGCAAGCGCGGAACATCCCGAAAGCACATGTCTGAGTGACTCGCCGGGATGGCGACAAGCTCGACATATGTCGTGAGTACCATCCTTCAGAATGTACTTTCGGTACACCTCGTCTTGACCACCTGATCCTGTATAGCACAGACAAACCCTTCGGTTTCCCCTAAGAGGTCTCCGAAGCGCAGCCATTGCACGGAGGTTTTCCAGATTATAATTCTTCTTATTATTATTATTAAAGGATTGTGTGAATCTGAACTAATGCTGTCTTCAAATGACCAATGCTCACTAGTGTCAGGAAGTGGACTCCTTCATTGAAACTACTATTTCCCAGAAAGAGGCACATGAGAGACAGATGACTCCCTCATCTGTCTCTCATGTGCCTTGTGACATACTTGTCTTGACAGACAGACTTGTCTAAGCTTCGAAGCAGAAGTCTTCCGGAGAATCAGGGTCGTTTGCGTCTACCAATCCTCTGGTGCTCTTCTTAAGGAGCTTATTGCTGGATTTAACTGGGTATTCTAGCTTATTGCCAGTGAGTCCTACACTCCTATTTTTATTATTACGACCAACTTTTGGCTGTTTATAATATAAGATTACAATCTAGCCTTTCAGACTAATTAAATCAAATCAAAATATCTTTATTACAGCACACACTAACTGTAATGTACATCTGATGATGGTATTTAAGAACGACTGAAAATCTAAAGTTATCAGGATTCCTTCGGTCCCTGTCCTCAGAAGAGCCCACAACAAACTCAGCCGGGTATTTTGTATTTTTTAACCGACTTCAAAAAAATGATGAGGCTATCAATTCATCTGTATTTTTTTAAGTTTTTTACCTAATAACTTTCGACTGGGTGAACCGATCTTGATGATTTTTTTATATGAAAGGTGGTGCTTGTCGTTGAGTACCATTTTTTTTTAAATCCAGTTCTGATGATGGCATCCATGAGATAAGCGGATAAGTCTTAAATGTGCATAAGCATGTGCGCGACAAATGGACGAATAACTCAAGCTCACTCCAACCGATTTCGATGATTCTTTTTTTATTGGAAGGGATATATTTTAAGGGTAGTTTCACGATAGTTTGGTTAGGTTTTGATCATGGGATACATGAGAAAGTAACGGAACTCTTCAATTCTTAGGAGCAAATTAACGATACTCGGCAGAATCACTTATTAGATCTCCGGATATGTGAATCACCTATTGGAACTTCGGTATGGTCAAGTGATAGTCGTATTTAAATATGATGATCAATGGAACTCCTCAGCGGCTTACAGTAAGGGTGCGGTTTATGGCAGAACATATAACTGTCTGTAATCAAATACTAATGACCTTACGTTTGTTGCTGCATTGCAATATTTGAAAGGTGAATTATGTGTGAAGCGGTGGTAGCAGAGTGCTGGGGNGGGGGGGGGGCTTTTGCGTGTTAGTGTTGTGCTCGATTACCACGTAAAAGACTGGCAATAGCGGGGTGGCAAAATAACCGATCTGTAACGTATAAGGTTACGGGTTCGATCCCGGGTGTGGCGGGATATTAATGTAAATTTGACTTAGTAAATTTGTTTCATTTAAACGGTGTTATCTCATATGAGCAACACGTTTTTAGGTGTACACATATTATTAATATATATAATATGCTCTAAAAAGTATAATATATTAATATATTTGTAAGTTTGTTTTAAAGGCGGTTCTTTTTTGTTAAAATTTTTATTTATGTTATCCGGACTCTTAGTTTTAGCACGAAAGACGTCTTTGATCTCACAGGGCTGAATGTCTATGTTAAGCAAATTCCCTGTGTTTACAACTATTTTAGATAGGGCATCTTTAGTTTCAGCATTTTGAGGTGGTACTTTTCTTATTTCCAGACTGGAAGACCTCGAATAACTCTCCAACCTTTCTAATGAGTCTTCCAAGGTCTTGATGTCTGTTCGTCTAGCCGTTCTGTCTCCAATTTATCATACCTAGCAATAGGGGTCTCATATTTTTCAAACAAAAACGAAACTTATAAACGTATATCCTCAACCGCTGAATACTTTAGATTTTTTCTGATTGCTGCGATTGTAATTCCTGAAACATTTGCTTCATTTCGCCTATACGGTGGCAATAATCTTCAGACGGAGTGCGCTTAAGTTTCATATAGTGATAAGTGAGTGACCTTAGAGTGTTATAATCATTTTGCTCGCGCTCAAAAAGTGGGACGTAGAAGGTTGCGCTTTTGGTGGCGTACGATTAAGGGGCATCTTATACGTATTTGAGCAGCTATAATAGTTTGCAATCAATTTATATTAAGAATGTAAGAATTAATGAATTACTCATCAAATGTTTACTTTACGCTGATGATCAAGTAATACTTGCGTCATCCGCTAATATTATGAAGAAAGCTTTAAAAGGGAAAGCAATAAAAGTGAATGTAAACAAAACAAAAGTTATGCTTTTTGAAAGAGATGAATCTATGATGAATGGCAATATTTTGATAGATGGGGGACAAGTAGAAGAGGTAAAAGAATTTGTATATTTTGGATATAAATTAACAAAAGATGGAACATGTGAAAGTGATATTGAAAGGATAGTGAATGCAGGGAATATAGTAAATGGTGCTCTGCACGCCTTTATGAATAGCCAGATGGTGTCTCAAAAAGCTAGACTGGCTGTGCATGCTGGAGTGTTGGTGCCAACACTTATTTATGGTAGTGAATGTTGGGTACGGCAGAAGAATCACAAAAGTAAAACAAATGCTGTAGAGATGAGAGCTTTGAGAAGCATGAGTGGATTAAAACTGAGTGACAGAGTAAGAAATAGTGTGATAAGAGAACGTTGTGGTATAAAAGATGTAGTGACTAAAATTGAGAAAGGTATGCTTAGATGGTTTGGGCACGTAGAGAGAATGAAAGGAGACTGACAAAAAGGATTGATAAGCCAAGAGTGAATGAGAAAGTTGGAAGGGGAAGACCAAGGCGAACGTACCTGGATCAAGTCCAAGAAATTTTAAATAAGGGCCAAGTCAAGAGTACTCTAAACCGACGAACTTGTATGAAAGGTTTAATGCGAATGAAAGAAGCGAAGGATATAGGCAAGTGGAAGGATATTGTCTCTGACCCTCATTCCCATAGTACTTCTATGGGAATGAGGCGTGATGCTATACATGTATGTATGTTAAGAAAGAGAGGTAACAGATTTTCTAATTCTGATGTCTAATATCATTATTAATAAACACCCATTGAATGCTACTTGTAAAGTACCAGGATCATTATCTTATAAATCTATTACCTCCAACAAGATAATGGCATAGATTGAGAAAAACATCTATGTTCAACGAAATCAAATGCCATAGATAGATCACAAAAGATGCCTATACATTTTTGAGAGTACTCCAAGGTATTGTAAATAAATGTAAAGAAAGACACTTTATAATCTGTAGTGTTTTATAAATATTTATTTATTTTAAAAAAGTTGCAAAAAGTTTATTGCGCGTTCGTAGATTTAGAAAAGGCCTATGATCGAGTGGTGAGGAATGAGCTGTGGTCAACGTTATCTACGTATGGGGTGAGCGGTTGTCTGATCCAAGCATTGAAGTCTCTCTATGAGGGTTCTAGTGCCTGTGTCAGAATAAACGGAGCGTACACGGAGTGGTTTCCTGTCGAAAGAGGTGTTCGACAGGGATGTGTTGCGTCACCATGGCTGTTCAACCTTTTCATGGATAAATGTTTGACAGATTTAAAAGAATGTATGTATGGGTTAAGAATGAATGAATTAGTCATCAAATGTTTACTCTACGCTGATGATCAAGTAATACTTGCGTCATCCGCTAACGAGCTTCAGGAGATGCTAAATATTATGAATGAAGCTTTGAAAGGGAAAGGAATGAAAGTGAATGTAAACAAAACGAAAGTTATGCTTTTTGAACGAGATGAATCTATGATGAATGGCAATATTTTGATAGATGGGGAACAAGTGGAAGAGGTGAAAGAATTTGTATACTTGGGATCTAAATTTACAAAAGATGGAACATGTGAAAGTGATATCGAAAGGAGAGTGAATGCAGGGAATATGGTAAATGGTGCTCTGCATGCTTTTATGAATAGCCAGATGGTGTCTCAAAGGGCTAGACTGGCAGTGCATGCTGGAGTGTTGGTGCCAACACTTATGTATGGTAGTGAAAGTTGGGTATGGCAGAAGAATCACAAAAGTAAAATAAATGCGGTAGAGATGAGAGCGTTGAGAAGCATGAGTGGATTAAAACTGAGTGACAGAGTGAGAAATAGTGTGATAAGAGAACGTTGTGGTATAAAAGAAGACGTAGTGACTAAAATTGAGAAAGGTATGCTTAGATGGTTTGGGCATGTAGAGAGAATGAATGAAAGGAGACTGACAAAAAGGATTTATGAGTCAAGAGTGAATGCGAAAGTTGGAAGGGGAAGACCAAGGCGAACGTTCCTGGACCAAATCCAGGACATTTTAAATAACGGCCAGGTCAAGAGTACTCTAAACCGACGAACTTGTATGAAAGATTTAATGAGATTGAAAGAAGCGAAGGAGATATGCAAGGATCGTGGCAAGTGGAAGGATGTTGTCTCTGCCTACCCCTATGGGAATGAGGCGTGATGCTATGTATGTATGTATGTTTTATAAATAGATAAGGCGCAAAGTTAATAAGTGTTCAAACATTAGTTTAAGAGTAAGCATATCACTTTTTACGACGGACTGAAAAAAAATAAGGACAACTCCCTAGAGGTTAGTCAAAGGCAACTAACAAAATGAAACTAAGAAAGTAAAATATATGTTTTTAATTATGCATTTATATTTAGCTGTCTACCGCCACATTATGAACAATATTCTATATAATATAATATTTGAAATAATGTGAGTAATTTAAGTATAACTAATAATGCGAAAACTATGTATATATCTTGTCTGTAACGCGCTGTAGTCCAATACGTTAAACATATCTTAAACAATTAAGTAACATAAATAAACTTAAAATACTTTTATATACTTGAAGTCACAGTGATGCCACAAATAATTAGCTAAACGAATAGATCTAGATCAATCGACGTTACGATTCTTGCGTAAATTTGTAAATCTATAAATTAGTGTGCATGTTCGTGAATTTTTTCGTGTCCCCATTCCTGGTGAGATCCATCTCCTGTTCTCTTCACTCTTTTTTCAATAACGTCAGCTGATACAGTCTTAAGGTCATGAGCCCAGCCGATTTTCGCCATAGCATCAATGAACAAAGTTGTGAAGTTCAAAGTATAGTTCCCCAACTCAGCGGTCTTGTAGTCCCATGGAAACGTATGGTGGAAGTTGTGGAAACATTCTCCCAAAACAATTAATGAAGCTGGCTTTAGTTCAGCAGGGTTCATGTGCTTATCGTAAGGTTTACTGCCCCATTTATGTGCTGCTGAATTGATTAACCACGTGCCATTTAAAACGGCTACGTATCTTAAGACTGCGCTCACGAAGTAAGCATTCCATAGTGATTCACCCCATAATGTTGGTATATACGATGGCAGTATGAAACACGCCAAAGTCACTAAAATCATATAGTACCTGAAATACAACAAAGTATTTGAATGACAATATTTTATTATGAAGTAACGAGATGCCATGGCCGCTCAGTGATGACACGAGTAGGTGATCGTTCAGATAAGTTGGTGGACAGGCACCAATACCTTTTCTTTGTGCAGAAAGACATTGCGATGAAACCTTTAGGAAATAATTTTTAGAATAAGATTTGCAGATATTCAAATACAAGACTCTTTGCAATATTTAAATAAGAACTTATTATGATAATTTACAGCACATATAACAAAAAATCTAAATTGCTTCTATAATGATTATAGATGTTTAGAGATATAGAATTTTATTTATATTATGTTTATCGTTTAGAAAAGATGATGACATTTGGACATTCAAAGAGACACCACTATCATTTTAAGCCAACAAGAACGAGATAAGAGTTCCAAAACAATTACTGGAAGGTCACCTGGAGCACTCTAGAATGAAAGGCAGCTATGACAAGTGTCTTTTTGTGTATTGAATTAGAGAATAATGGCTACGAAGAGATTCGCCTTGATAATCTTGCTTGACTTGATTAAAACCAACTCGAACGATTAGACTGTATTAGTTTTTATGCAATTGAGGTCTATGAGCCTAGAAAATAAGGTAATGAGTAATTGTGACAAATATTAGTAACTAGGTTAAAAATTAAACATTTCCATAGTTTGAAATAAAGTTTTGAGTTTTCTAAATACTCACTTCTTCTGAAATCTTAGAACTGGATCAGTCCGAAGATCCCTATTGTCAATAGTGGCTCCTTTGGCTATAACTTCGGGATGTTTCCTTATCAGCACCCAACCGACGTGGGAGAAGAACAACCCTCGCTTGGCATTATGAGGGTCTGCGTCAGTCTCGGAGTACTTGTGGTGCACGCGATGGTCTCTTGCCCAGTCGATCACAGAGCCCTTGTGAAAAAATATATTTTTAGATATTTAAAACCACATCTGCAAAGTTTTTCAATCCAATAAGTTGAATAATGTCATGAG
Organism: Elymnias hypermnestra; assembly: GCA_015832385.1. Classification (NCBI taxonomy): domain Eukaryota; kingdom Metazoa; phylum Arthropoda; class Insecta; order Lepidoptera; family Nymphalidae; genus Elymnias; species Elymnias hypermnestra. Next base: position 250,522 of record JACTOM010000880.1, on the reverse strand, counting down.
AGAGATTTGTCAGACATTAGGAGTCTACGGCATGCCTAGTTTGCTTGAAGATATAGAACCAAAATCAAGAAATTATTTAGGCTCTGAAAGCTTTTTCAAATAGTCATTAGCCTCTCGCTAAGTAAAAATACCACCATCTGGAAAGGTTACCCTATTATCAAGAAAAAGACAAGAAATCCAGCAAGACAGATTAAAAACTTTTAAAAACCTATCACATTGTAATATGCTTTTATATAATAATGTTATTGACCCTTGAGACACTATCTGGCTATGCATAAAGGCGCGCAGAGCACCATTTATCATATTCCCTGTATTCACTCTCTTTTCGATATCAATTTCACATGTTCCATCTTTTGTAAGCTTAGATCCCAAGTATATAAATTCTTTCACCTCTTCCACTTGTTCTCCGTCTATCAAAATATTGCTATTCATCATAGATTCACTTCTTTCAAATAGCATTATTTTCGTTTTGTTTACATTCACTTTCATTCTTTTTCTTTTCAAAGATTTATTCATAATATTTACCGTCTCCTGTAGCTCATTAGCAGATGATGCAAGTATTACTTCCCAACTTCGGGCTAATATTGAGAAAATCTAAATAGAAAACTCAATATCCATTTTTGAATTGGCCCGACCCGGGACTCGAACCCAGGACCTCATGTCTGTAGTCGAACATGCTAACCACTAGACCAATGAGGCAGTCCTGATCTCTCTCCGGTTGTGTCGGATTACCGTCACATCGGACTATGAGAGTGAAGGAATAGAGAGTACACTTGTGTACTATGCCTGCCAATCCGCAGTGGAGTAGCGTTGTGGGTCTATGCTCTAAAAACGCTCTCTCATATGAGTGAGGAGGCCTGTGCCCAGGAGTGGGACGTTAATGGGCTGCTACTTACTCAGGTTGAACAGCCATGGTAACGCAACACATGCCTGTCGAACACCTCTTTCGACTAGAAACCACTCCGTGTACGCACTATTTATTCTGACACAAACACTAGAACCCTCATAGAGAGATTTCAATGCTTGAATCAGATTACCGCTCACCCCATACGTAGGCTAACGTAGACCACAGATCACTACTCGATCTTAAAATTACCTGATAAATATGATTATATTCGCCCAGGTTACGCTATGTTTTACATAAGATGTTGTGTGGAAAACATAAGAAGTAAATTACCTCATAACATACATGTCCTTTACCTGAAATGCGATTGTGTTGAACACAACCAGCAAAATACGCAGCGGGAGCTTTGCTTTGTAGGACTTGTGTGACCAGAGCCTGTGTACGCCAGCTGTGATACCAAGTCCGGAACACAAGTAAAGTATGACAGCTGAAAAAAAATATAATTAACTAAATGTTAGCTCAAAATATCATCCAGGCAGTAACTAATCCTATTATTAAATTTAAAATCTTACATAGCATCACATAAGGGTAAGCAGAGATTACGTCTTTCCACTTGCTACGATTTCTTTCTCATTAAACCTTTCATACAAGTTCTTCGGTTTAGAATACTCATGACCTGGCCCTTATTTAAAATGTCTTGGATTTGATCCAGAAACGTTTGCCTTGGTCTTTCTTTTCCAACTTTGCCATTCACTCTAGACTCATAAACCCTTTTTGTCAGTCTAATTTTATTCATTTTCTCTACATGCCCAAACCATATAAGCATACCTTTCTCAATTTTAGCCACTACATCTTCTCTTATACCACAACCTTCTCTTATCACACTATTTCTTACTTTGTCAGTTTCTATCCAAACCTACTTCTCAACGCTCTCATCTCTACCGCATTTATTTTACTTTTGTGATTCTTCTGCCATACCCAACTTTCACTACCATACATCGTTGGCACCAACACTCCTGCATGCACAGCCAGTCTGGCCCTTAGAAACACCATTTGGCTATTCATAAAGGCGTGCAGAGCACCATTTACTATATTCCCTGCATTCACTCTCCTCTCAATATCACTTTTACATGTTCTATCTTTTGTAAATTTAGGTCCCATCAATTTCAAGTCAATCACGAAGATATTTGTAGATCTCGTGAAGAATTGTATCGCTTTCTTAATTGCCAAGAGCAGAATTATCTTTCCCGAGCGTATCGAAGCCGAGTGCGATATTAACCTTATAACATTTAAAGGATAAATAAATAAATCATTACCATTAATGATATATTAAACACTGTATTACAATACATCATTATTTCGCAGCTGTCGATTTAGTAATTGGGGACATATGTATTAGCAAGCACGATTTATCCATTTTTTAAAACATGACTATTTTAGTTTTATGAACTGTCGAAGAAGTACATGACCTGCCATCGCAAAACTAAAAAACATCTGTATAAGTAATTTATTGAGAATAATGTGCCTAAGGGTGTGGTCATAATTTATCTAATATAATACGCACTGAAGACACGTGTAGTCCACATCGCTTTAGTAACAAATAGATAAGCTCCATAAACTGCCCCCAAATGAAATAAGGAGAACATTATAACGTTTCTCCAAACTATATTCCATGGGCGTTTCTCTATTGATGGCGAAACAGGCAGTGGCGCGATGTCTTTGTGGAAATCCGATTCATATAGACCCCATGACTGTGTCTGCTTTCCCTGAGGAGGCATCTTGCTGTAAAAAGAAATCATTTCTGTAACCTATATACATACAACTGCTTTTGTAGTCAGCGGGGGTCACACTAAACTATAACGCAGCTTTTCAGTAGCAGTTTATAATAAAAAAGCAACAAAAACTCCATTATTCCTGCATCCCTTGTATGCATGTCAAACTTGGCGTGTTTCTGTAAAATACAATACACATAATATTCAGAAAGAAGAAGACGAATCAAAGAGAATGAATGAATATAATTTCATGGAACATATAAATATTTTTTCTACAAAAATTAGCTCCTTTGCTTTTGCTATATGGAAAGTAGCAAAAAAAACGAATAAAACAACTGCTATCCAAGCATATTGCGGGTATGTATATTCTTTACTTAGATATGGCATATTCATATGGGGAAATTGTAGCAGTATAAACAAAGTTTTTATAGCCCTAAAAAGATGCGTCAGAAGCATTTGTGATGTGAGGCCAATGACCTCCTGTAGACCTCTTTTTAAAGAATTAAAGCATATTTAGAAAAGTTTGAGAAACGATACGATGGGACGCATTTGAATGGCAATATTTTGATAGATGGGAAACAAGTGGAAGAGGCGAAAAATTTCTATACTTGGAATCTAAATTTAGAAAAGATGGAACATGTGAAAGTAATATTGAAAGGAGAGTGAATGCATGGGATGTGAAAAATGGTGCTCTGCACGCCTTTATGAATAGCCAGATGGTGTCTCAAAGGGCCAGACTGGGTGTGCATGCAGGAGTGTTGGTGCCAACACTTATGTATGGTGGTGAAAGGTGGGTATGGCAAAAGAAGCACATAAGCAAAATAAATGCGGTAGAGATGAGAACGTTGAGAAGCACGAGTGGATTGAAACTGACTGACATGGTAAAGAAATAAATAGTGTGATAAGAGAACGTTGTGGTATAAAAGAAAATGGACTGACAAAAAGGATTTATGAGTCAAGAGTGAATGCAAAAGTTGGAAGGGTAAGACCGAGGCGAAGGTTCCTGAACCAAATTCAGGACGTGTTAAATAAGGGTCAGGTCAAGAGTACTTTAAACCGACGAACTTGTATGGAAGGTTTAATGAGAATGAAAGAAGCGAAGGAGATATGCAAAGATCGTGGCAAACGGAAGGACGTCGTCTCTGCCTACCCCTATGAGAATGAGGCGTGATGCTATGTTAGTATAAATGTAAATATCTGATATGCAAATGGCCAAGAGTGGAACAGCTTATTAAAAAATGATTTGTTTTATATTAATATTGTACACCATTATGTGGTAGGTTATGTGTTGTACACTCGATCTTGCAATTAAATATATTTGATTTGAAAGTAAAAGATTTAAAAGGGCTGAACTTTTAAGAAGCCAAGATGAAAATGCACAAGGCTATATGCAGCAGGTTGGCGTAAAAATGACTGAAATTACAGATGTTAGAGGGGCCTTTACCTCTGATTCTCTTCCCATATCCCTACGACATCATGACGCAGGTAAAACCGTGAGAAACAATTTGTTTTTAATATAATATTTATCGTAAACATTATCTGTATGTAAAACATCAATTAAATTATGTAAAAATTTGAATACAATGAAATATCCTAATTAAAGTTTTCAAATTTTGTATTTATTAGTATATTTATGAGATTACAAACAAAATATAAATTTATGGCCTCGCTGGCGTAATGATGCTATTGCTTCCTTAGGCAACAGAGGCAACAGATTTCCTCTGGACTGGTCTGGCTGCAGCCGTTGCCAGTTACCACCACAATAAAGCCATGACACCAAACAAACAAATTGCGTTCCTGATGCTTTACATAAATCCTTTGCCAGGTTAAAGCGATATCTTTCACTGTATTGTCATTTATCATACGATGAGATCATAATAATCTATATTAATTCGACATTGCTTTATCCGTTGGTAGCCAATCCATCACCGGTTAGAAAAGTTAATTCTACGTATAAGAAACCCGCAAGAAACCGCAGTAATTACATTTTTAAATCAATTTTTTTTAACATTCCAACTGAAATCAAGTATAAAACTTTGTGACATTTAAATAACCTTCAACTTTATATACTCTTTATTATACATCTAAATAGAATGAAAATGACAAATTATGATTAAGATTTACACAAGAAAAGGTACAAAAGGCGGTCTTATTGCTAATCAACGATTTCTATTAGACAATAGGTGGTGTATAAAGAGACCATATATATTAATAATAAATAGAGTACATATATGTTTCAACTAACAAATTAATTATAAAATATATATACATTTATATGCTGCCTCATTGGTCTAGTGGTTAGCATGTTCGACTACAGACATGAGGTCCTGGGTTCGAGTCCCGGGTCGGGCCAGTTCGAAATCGATATTGAGTTTTCTATTAAGATTTTCTCAATATTTGCCCGAAGTTGGGNTCATATCAATTAACAGATTTTTAAAGATGAAACCCCGTTTTTCGAAATATATTTTTCTGTTGCTGACATTACAATTATTGCTGAGATTGATTATTATTAATCAATTGATTTTATTTATATCAAAATTACTGTTTAGAAGTATATTTTTCTACTAATTATGCTATAATTACTGTTTGAATTCTAACCTATTATTTATAAATTAATAGATTTTTATTTAAGAAACCCCGTCTTTAGAAATATATTTTTCTGTTGCAGACATTATAAATATTGCTAAGACATAACATTCTAATTATCAACTAATAGATTTCTTTATAAAAATACTGTTTCGATGTTATTTTTAATGTTTTTATCGTAATTATTGCTTGTATTGTTCTCTATCATATCAATTAACAGATTTTTAAAGATGAAACCCCGTTTTTCGAAATATATTTTTCTGTTGCTGACATTACAATTATTGCTGAGATTGATTATTATTAATCAATTGATTTTATTTATATCAAAATTACTGTTTAGAAGTATATTTTTCTACTAATTATGCTATAATTACTGTTTGAATTCTAACCTATTATTTATAAATTAATAGATTTTTATTTAAGAAACCCCGTCTTTAGAAATATATTTTTCTGTTGCAGACATTATAAATATTGCTAAGACATAACATTCTAATTATCAACTAATAGATTTCTTTATAAAAATACTGTTTCGATGTTATTTTTAATGTTTTTATCGTAATTATTGCTTGTATTGTTCTCTATCATATCAATTAACAGATTTTTAAAGATGAAACCCCGTTTTTCGAAATATATTTTTCTGTTGCTGACATTACAATTATTGCTCAGATTGGTTATTTATCAATTGATTTTATTTATATCAAAATTACTGTTTAGAAGTATATTTTTCTATTAATTATGTTATAATTACTGTTTGAATTCTAACTTATTATATATAAATTAATAGACTTTTATTTAAGAAACCCCCTCTTTAGAAATATATTTTTCTGTTGCTGACATTACAATTATTGAGATTTGTTATTTATAAATATATTTTTATATTACAAAATCTCCTTTAGAAGTATATTATTCCACTATTTATTTTTTCAATATTCAATATACAACTATTTCTTATCAATAAATAGATTTTTATATAAAAATACATCGTATTTCGAAATATATAGTTCTGTAGCTGATATTTATTATTAATCAACATTTTTTTTATACAATAACTTCATCGTCTTGAAATACTTTTTCCTATTGCTTGGATTATTAACTCTTTTTTAATATAATACGAAATTTTTATGTAAAAACAATAGTTTAATAGAGTATTTTATAGGCAGGTTTATTTTAAAATAATATATAATACTACCGTATCCAAATAAATTATAAATTATATACTTTGGTTGTTTTTTTAACAATGAAGTATTAAAAAAAATAATTAATATATAGGGGAATACTGTTAATTAATAGCTGCCTTTTATTTCTTTATTAAAACACACATATTTAGAATATCATTAAAAAGAGTATTTAAAACTATTTATATATGTATATTCTTTAGTTGCAGGCTTTTCTTTATAATATACAATAACTACAATACAATATAAACTTGAGTATAAGTAGATAATAGTACAAAAGGCGGTCTTATCGATTTCAAACAATTTGTTCCAGAAAACCTTAGGGCACAAAAAAATCGTATTCAGTTGCGAAAGAAATGAAAAATAAAGTAACAATTCAGACATATACATATAAATATATAGTAATACATAGATTCCTTTAGAACAATCACTGTTTATATTTATTCTAATATTTTTATTGTAATTATTGCGTGTATTGTAAACTATTATATCAATTAACAGACTATTATACAGGAAACCCCGTCTTTTGAAATATATAATGGAGAAAAATCAGTCATTTCTATTTGATATCATTAGAAAAAGGTACATAAAATTGAGATTGATGTCGGATCAATACCCGACATCAATCTCTATTTTATATACTTTTACCAACAGCTAAATACAACATGACTGTTGTGTTTCGCTCTTGCAATAATTACATTTTGTTGTTTATAAGCATAGATTTTTTTACTGCATATAAACATATACTGACACTGTTTAATGTCTTACTTATATACATTTTAAATTGGGAGAAAAAGTTATATTATAAAATGGTGATTGGTGTCGGGTACTAATCCGACATCAATCTATTTTACGTTGCTTTTCCAACAGCGAAAAACGTTAGGAATATTGTTGTGTTTCGCTCTTGCAATAATTACATTTTGTTGTTTATAAACATAGATTTTTTTACTGCATATAAACATATACTGACACCTTTTAATTTCTTACTTATATACATTTTAAATTGGGAGGAAAAGGTATATTATAAAATGGTGATTGATGTCGGGTACTAATCCGACATCAATCTATTTTACGTTTCTTTTCCAATAGCGAAAAAACATCAATAATATTGTTGTGTTTCGCTCTTGCAATAATTACATTTTGTTGTTTCCAAGCATAGTTTTTTTTACTGTAGTTTAGTTTTATTTAAGAAGCAAATCAGAGTCATTCTAGCTAATAACAAGTAGTTTTATGTTTCAATATTTTTTTTCTGGCAACTTTATTTATTGACTTGAGTGATATCGTTTGTAATATAAAAAGTTAAGAAATGTTGTGATAGAATAAAGATTTTTTGAATATTGTTGTATCAAATTAAAACTGATTTATTTACCTCTAAGTAGCACTGTAACTTGTTAACAGATGAGGTTTAATAAAGCACTCGCGATCTCTTTAAAGGTCTTGAGACACTGCAATGAGAAGTTCATGGACTGTTATATATATCCCAAGGCAAATGTTCGAGAACATACAAATTAATCTATACACTATTCAAGATTAAAATCTATCAGAAGTGTGTGTCATACTAGAGTCCCACGTTGGCTACGTACGTACAATAGAGTATATTATACATATTTTATCAACTGTGGCCATTTTTTAACTCAAGTCATCAAGCAAAACCCAAATTGAAGGTCTACGGAGCCTACGTCCGCTCCAGACTGACATATGCGGCTCCTGTTTGCCTACTCTTTCTACTCAGGGTACCAGAGGAGGAGGCTACAGATCCAGCAGTCTAAATGCTTACGCCTGATAGAAGGAGCACCAAAGTACATAAAAAATGACGTCATTCATCGTGGCACAGGCAGACAGTTGGCGAAAAGCATGTTCCGCTATGAATTCCCTGAAACACACCTCCACGTCATTTCTAGCCAGTATCTTAGATCTGAAAGCAATGGGTGTCTCGTGACTCGTAAGCTCCTACTAGCACCACCACAAGGTGTAGTTAGAAGATGGCGGCGTTGAGGCAGTGGCAGAATCCGGACTTGATCAATACTCGGATTGACCCAGAGTTGAACTGAGCTGGAAGTCTGACAGGCTAGATGATGGTAGATAGGATACTATCGGAAAATGATGAGTTAAACAAAAAGTAAAATTTAATTATCAATGACGTAATAAAGCAACTTTTGAGTACTTGGTTACTTTGGCAATGATTTCCTAATTTTCAATTGGTTTTGTACAAGGTAGGGCCAAAGTCTCATTATCTTTTTGATGCCTATGGCTTTGTTCAAAGAAAGTATTGAAAAAAAGGTTTGGTCTTTACATTTTTTTCGTTATGATTGGAAAATTATGATGAGTGGTGACCACGCTATGCCACTTTCAGCTCTTTCTAAGGTATTTTCCATGACTTCCTGCAACTTACATACACATACATACATACATAGCATCACGCCTCATTCCCATAGGGGTAGGCAGAGACAACATCCATCCACTTGCCACGATCCTTGCATATCTCCTTCGCTTCTTTCAATCTCATTAAACCTTTCATACAAGTTCGTCGGTTTAGAGTACTCTTGACCTGGCCGTTATTTAAAATGTCCTGGATTTGGTCCAGGAACGTTCGCCTCGGTCTTCC
>JACTOM010000880.1:149097-233650 GCA_015832385.1 Elymnias hypermnestra | reverse complement strand
AGCCAAATGGCCGCCACGGCTACAGTTGCAGCACCATATCCTTTTCATGAAATTTTCCATGACCAATTCGCACATTTGCGGCTGTATGTCCTCGATAACTTCACGAATTCCATCTTTAAGGTCTTTAATCGATTGTGGAGCATTGGCATAGACCTTATCTTTCACGTGGCCCCAAAGAAAAAAGTCTAAACGTGTTAAATCACAAGATCTCGGGGGCCAATTGTGATCACCTCTTCGAGAAATAACACGGCCAGGAAAATCCGGATCATTTTGATGCATTTCAAGGACCCAATCAGCGAAGATACGACGTTGCTGGTGATCGATCGGCTTGAGTTCTTGTGTTAACTGAACTTTAAAAGCCTTAAAACCTAAGTCTTTATGCAAAAGACGGTGTAATGTCGTTTTTGGAATGCCTAATTCCAAAGATCGACGAGGAATTGGCAAACCTGGGGTTTCGTCAACACTACGGTTTACAGCTGCAATATTCTCAATTGTTCTTGAGCGACGCACACGGTTTCGATTCTTCACATCACTAAGTTGTCCCAACTGGCGAAGTAAATTGTGCCAGTGTGGCACAGGAAAAAGCCATAAATCCAAAAAAAAGTTGTCCCAACAGCTCAAATTTTTTTACCAGTTTCACAATTGCTGGCCGAGAAGGTGCTAATTTTAACAATTTCAATGCGTTGTTGAAGCGTGTATCGTTGCATTTTTAGTAATGGCGTAGTTTTTACTTGTCAAATGTCAAAAGATGACAGCTTCAAATGTGACAGCTGCTCAGATAGCGGGCAAATCAAAATGAAACCTCTTACCCTTTATATACTACATTATAATGAAGATGACAGAAAAGTGTTAAGACTTGATCCTTTCTTTAACATCATCATCTGTTTGTCGCTCTTTCCTGTCGAAACTACTGAATCGATTTAAATGTAATCTGGTACACAAATAGTCTAGACCTAGGACAATATGCTCTTATCAGTGAAACACTGGAAATAGTTTATTAAAGTATATATACGCATGTGTGTTATTTGTAAAATAATAATTCAAAATGCTACCTAAGAACACAGCTAGTTGACATAACTTAAATACTTGAGAAGTAAACTAAGTGGATGCATAACGAGAGGGTTACGAAAAATGTGATGAGGCTATTGGAAAAGGTGGCGAAGGTAATTAATTTAAAAGCTGGTGAATGAGTGAGGAGAGAGTTACGAAAAGTGTGATAGGTTGGTCACTGATTTTTAACTTCTGACTTCATAAAAGGAGGTTATCAATTGGTCTGTTTTTTTAAAAGGTTTGTTACCTCATATCTTCCGACTGGGTGAACCGGTCTTGATGATTCATTATTTATATGACAGGTGGTGCTTGTGGTAGGATCTCATTTATTTTAAGTCCAGTTCTGATTGTGGCATCCATGAGAGAACCCTATAAGTCTAAAATTAGTATTGCATGTGTGCAAAAGATGAACGAATAACTCAAGATCACGCCAATCATTTTGATGATACGTTTTTAATTGTAAAGGATATACTTCAAGGGTTGTTTGATGATATTTTGGTTAGATTTTGATTATGGGATCCATGACAAAGTAAAGGAAATCTTCATATTTTAGAAGCAAATTAACGTTTTTTTTTTCTCGCTGGGAAATGCTTTATGCACGCCGGATGAATTGTAAACATACATCCGGGAGTGTGGGACTCACTGGTCGTACCAGGATACCCACTTAAACCCAGCGGAATCCTCTTCATCCAGGTGTTGGGGTCCAGATGTCCGCTGACGCATTCAGCTCTGGCGCCTCGGATGAATCCGACTTAAGGGTTTAGTTTAGTTGAGGTAAAGCAGGCGAGGACAATTACGCCTTCTAGCGCCCCCCCTCCTCCGGCGAGAGGGAGTAGCATCTGCCATAACCTCCCTTTGCCTGTTTAGTGACTCCTTCTGCAAGATGACCGCCTCGCAGAACGACGTCACTGTTCTCCATCCGAACTCATCGCCAATCATAGCGCCTACAATGCTGGGGAGTGAGAGGTCACTCCCAATCAGCGATGTGACGCTGGAGTCTCCAAGCCTGACAATTGTCAGGCTAGGAGACTCTGTGGTGCTACTATGTGGTGCGCAGTGTCGACGGCAGCCAAGCAAATTAACGATACTTGGCAGAATCCTTTACAGGCTATCCAGTTATTTAAATGACCTACGGTAATGTTGGTATGGTCAAGTGATTGTTGTAGGTAAATATGATGATCAATGGAACTCCTCAACGGCTTACAGTAAGGGTGCGATTTGTGTTAGAATATGTAACTGTCTGTAATGAAATTATATATTATTTGTATGTTTGTTTTGTATATAATTTTCGGCAATACAGTTAAGTTAACTGAATTGCTAACTGCAAGTTAGTTGAGGTTAATATATAGCGCTTTCTGTGCCAAGTTTGAATCGCCTAACTTTGACAATAACCATTTACGGGGCTTGCTGTATACAAAACGGGCTGGATTTGTTTTAGGCTGATTTATATAAGAGGAAAAAGAAGCAAAGATTTGTCCAGCTACAAACAGTAATAAAGTTTAAAATATTAAATAGAATATGAATTTTTTTTACGTGTTCTTTTCTATTGCTGTGTACAGGTCTTCTACCTCATAGGAGAAAGGGTATTCAGAGCATTTTTCTGGAAAAATATACCCTAGAATTGTTCCCAAAACATGCAGGCTTTCTCGACTTATTTAATGTTAAAAGGCAGCGAAGACATAAGGAACAGTTCTGGGAATTTAATACATTCGCGGTCGCTTCAACCGATGGACGTCCACTGCTGGACATAGGTCTCACGTAATGATGTCCACAAGGCCCGATCTTGCGCCGCCTGGCTCCAGCGGCTACCGGCGACCCTGTTTATGTCGTCGTTCTACCTTGTGAGGGGTCTCCCTACACTGCACCTTCCAGTGCGGGGTCGCCACACCACCACCTTAGGGCCACAACGTCCATTGGTCCGTTGAACTATGTGCCCCGCCCATTGCCACTTCAGGTTCGCGATTCGTAGAGCTATCTCCATGACTTTCGGTCTGCTACGGATTTCCTCATTTTTGATTTGATCACGTAGAGAAACTCCGAGCATAGTCCTCTCTATCGCACTGGCAACAAGCACTGTTCGAAGAGCTACATCTTCAGACGCTGAGGGATATTGGATGAAAGGGTCTGCCGTAATTTCCCGAACGCTGCCCAACCGAGTTGAATCCGACGGTTAACCGAAATTGGACACCTACCTAGCTGGACTATGTTTCCCAGATACGTAAATTCGTATTTTTCGAGTGCTGAGTTCTCAGCGGTAGGTGAAGCGGAACACGGATATTGGACATAACTTTCGTCTTATCCATGTTCATTTTTAGGCCCACTTGTTGAGAAGCTCTGCTGAGGTCATCGAGCGTTGCATTAAGATCTTCCACTCTCTGCCAAAATGCTATATTTAATATATTAAAATCAAAACATTTTGATTCCGCTGAGAAGAAACTGGCAAGAAGTTCAACGGTTACTCCTTTAAATATCGTTTTTGTACGTTACAATGTGTTTAGCTTTCACGTGCAACTGGAATTAAGTCCAAACATCTTTTTCGCTTAAATAATCTTCAACATTATAATATGCCGTTTGTAATAGGGCGTTTTTAACATTTTTCTTAAAACTTGATTACGCTATGAAATTTTAATTGAAAAATTAAATAGGTATGGCATTAGACGTAACACACAGTTACTTATAAAGTCCTATTGAATCGGAAAACAACAGATGACATAAATAAGAGGATAAGCAAGCGACAAAGCTGAAACAGGCTATATATCCGAAATGAAATCAGTGAAGACGGGTGTACCTCAAGGAAGTATAGTGGGTCTAATACTGTTTAATGCATATATAAAGGATTTTCCCACAACTATCAACAATCAAATGGCATTATTCGCTGACGATAGCACAATAATATTTGTCGATGGTAATGAAATTTAACTAGAAAATAACATAAATCACACAATAGAAGATATTGTTAATTGGTTGACATCTAATAAAGTTAATTATAAATCTTGACAAAACAAAAATGATGACATTTATAAATAGACGTAATATAGTAATATTAGATATAATTATTTAAGTAATAAACGACAGCTCCAAACGCATCGTAACGTCTGGCACCAAAGATTTATAATAAGCTGCCAAAAAGTTAGCTGTAAAATATTAAAGAATTTATAATTAAAAAAGTCAAAACAAGAATATTTAATAGATTTATTGACACAATTAAGATTTTAAAGAATTTTATTGTAAAAGCGTAAACATTGTAATTTAGTATAAGTTTATATTTGCATGCCATGCCGTGGTGGATTGTTGCTCTTAATATTATAACACCTGATTCGATTCTATTGATTCGATTAAAACTATGTGGAGGCAAACTCAGAAGTTATTCGTGTATCTTTTTAAAAATACGTAACCCGACAAATGATTTCTGAACCTTCTTTGCCCTAAAATGGTGAATATCGATGTTTCTTTGAACTTTTTTCTTAAGGTAACGCGAGGTTTCATTTGATATATGACACGCATTGCTCTTTTTTGTAATATAAAGATAGTTTCAATGTACGCCTTACCCCTAACAGTATGCTGTAAGACATAACGCTATATAAAATAAGCGAAATACAACATTTTAGCAGTTTCACCATTAGTGTATTGCTTTACTTTCCTAACAGTACATGCAGCTGAAGTAAGTTTATCTGCCAGAGTTTTAATATGGGCACCCCACTGAATCCTAGACTCTAAGGTTATTCCTAAGAAGACTGTAGACTTGTAACTTTCTTCAGTGGACTATTATCTATTTGGATATTTTTACAGACTTCTTTTGCATTTGGCAAAGCGAATTCAACACGTCTGGTCTTTGCTGACTTTAACAGAAAAGCAACGTAAGACATGTGACAGGGTGCTATTTACATCGTCATAATTCTCTAGATTTCTGTCCAATTCAAACAGCAAGAATGTCGCGTCAGCAAATAGGACTATATCAAATTTGTCTTTTAAAAAATAATTGTTTGTAAGATCATCTTGAATCATTAACGCAGGTAATTAGAAAATTTATGTGCGTTAAGTATGATTGTCCAAAGATCAAAATTAGACCATAATTAATTTAAATTATATGTTCGAACATTATTAAAGTTCTATAATCACAGACTTCGTCAAGGCTACGCTGTTAATTTACAAAATAAAAATCATGCGAAATAAGAATGATGTTCATTGGAGTCCATATTAAAAGTTTGATAATTTTATTTATTATATAATTTTTTTTTAAATCTCTTTCATCGCCTGCTAAATGTCCTTGACCGTTATATTCAGAAATATAAAACCTCAAAACGTCGAACGATCGTGCTCTATTTGCTGCAACATACGATTGTTAACAGTGGCCGATTCAATAAATATACAATTATTGCAAATATTAACAATTTGTTGTAATTAAACATTTTTTTCTACTATAATCGAATTTACACTCGGACATTTAATAATAACATGGCATACCATAGTTTTTAATGTAACCTCCTTAGTGCTTTTGACAATATAAACTTTTTTAATGTAACCTTATGGCGTTTGACATAACTGTCAGTGAATGACAGCAGTCTATATATGAGTTTGCGCGTGTGTGTGTGTGTGTCATGGTAGTATGAGTAATGTGTTTTTTATTGATTTAATGTATTTTTTAGGTATACTTTTAAAAGTATTATCATTGTGCCCTCTACCTCAATATAAACTACAAGCTGTACCGGTGACTTCGTCGGCGTTGAGTGTTTTTTCATAGGTTTTATTGGCATTATTGAACATATGTATAAATACTTCAATAAATTATTTGCTGTGTATTGCTGCAAAGAGCTTGTAGTCCTTTTTCAGCGTGAAACCCGTTCTTAACTGACCTCTACTCGGCAAAAGGAATATTCCTATCAAATTTCAAGTCTCTACGCCTTATGTGATGAGACAACAGTTCACACCCCCGCAACCCCCTTGTGAATGGAGTTTCGTAAAATCCGTTCTTAACTGACCTCCACTCAGCAAAAGGAATAATCCTACCAAATTTTAAGTCTCAACGCCTTATGGTTCCAGAGATATGGTGATGAGTCATCGTGATGTCAAGTCCGTGTAATTCTCGGAAAAATGTGCATGAAGTTTTTGCTTCACGTGTTAATATATAGATGACATTTTTTATTGTTTTTATCCACTTCTGGTTACAGGCCTTCTCACTCATAGGGGAAAGGGGTTTTAGAGCAATTTACCATGGATTTTAGGCAATATATAACCCTAAATAGCTCCCAGAACATGCAGTCTCTTTTAACTTATATAATATTGGAAGGCAACGAAGTCGTAGATCTAAGCTAGTATATTTATAAGTGATTATAGGAAAAACCAATTCTGGGAATTTAATTACAATTAACTGGACATTTATTTTAAGGTTTTTTCTTTTAAAATACAACGGTTTGTTTTTGTTTATGTGATCATTTTGACGTGCTGTGAATAATTAGTATGTACATTAAATATATCCACCTCGGTTGGGCAGCGTTCGGGAAGTTCCGGAAGACTTTTTTGTCCAATATCTCTCAGTACCTGAAGACTAAAGTCTTCGATCAGTGCTTGTTGCCAGTGATGACATACGGTTCTGAGACGTGGTCGCTGACTATGGGCCTTATTCGAAAGCTCAGAGTCACTCAGCGTGCGATGGAGAGGGCTATGCTCGGAGTTTCTCTACGCGATCAAATCAGAAATGAGGAGATCCGTAGCAGAACCAAAGTCACCGACATAGCCCTACGAATCACGAACCTGAATTGGCAATGGGCGGGGCATATAGTCCGACGAACCGATGGACGTTGGGGTCGGAAGGTGCTGGAATGGCGACCCCTCAATGGACGACGCAGTGTAGGAAGACCCCCCACAAGGTGAACCGACGATATAAAGAGGGTCGCCGGTAGCCGTTGGAGCCAGGCGGCATAAGATCGGGCCTTTTGGGCATGATTTCGTGAGACCTATGTCCAGCAGTGGACGTCCATCTGTTGAAGCGACGACGACGACGAACGACGACATTTAATATGGTATAAATTTATATCCGAAATTTGTCAATATTAAATATCTGGTATACAGGATGTCATGTTAAAGTGAACCATCCTGAAACGGCTAATAGGAATAGGTATATGAAGACTCAAATACGTTTATTGCCATTACTATACATTTATGTACACAAAGGCCACATATTAGTTAAATTTGTGGTATTATCTTACTCTTAACAAACTATACAATAGGAAATATAATAACAAGCACTAGGCCCTATTGTACTTTTTTGGAAAAACAAGTATAAAATTTGATAGAAAAAAACTTAAAAATTCTTTAGCGAAATAAATATACAAAGACCTAAGAGGCCAACTACTTTAAAAATAAGCGCAGTTAATACAGTTAACAAAATGCTATTATGTATAATTCTATCCAAATTAACAACGACGTTATTGCTATTAACATGCAGAAGGAGTAAATTTGACTAGAATAAGAAAATAACATGAAACGTTTTGTATTAAACCGTAATAAGGGCAAATTGGTATTAAAAAATGACTTTTTTATTTTATTAAAGCCTGTTTAATATTATGTGATCAGTGATTTTAACCCTTCATAATTTATTTGAATTCCAAATGAAAGTAAGCAAGACTTTGTTTACTGGTTCTGTAATTTAAAGCCCCTATCCCGCTGGCGTTATACGAGAGTTAGCGTTTCTTCAGCATGTGAAGCGACGTTGATGTTGATAATAATGACAACCGTTCGCGTTTCGACTTCGCAACGTCAACGAAGTGAAGGCCTACGGAGCTTACGTCCGCTCCAGACTGACGTATGCGGCTCCTGCCTGGTACTCTTTCTGCTCAGGCAGAGGAGTAGGCTGCAGATCCAGCAGAACAAGTGCCTACGTATGATAGTAGGAGCTCCGAGGTACGTCAGAAATGAGGTCATCCACCGTGACACCAGGACGCCCACCGTGGAGGTGTTCGTTCGGAACTTGCCAAAGAGTATGTTCCGCCACGCAGACAACTCCCCACACATACACCTCCACGGCATTGCCAGCCAGCACCCAAGAGCAGCAAACACTGGGCGTCTCCTGCCTCGTGAGCTTCTGCTGTCACGCGTCCTGATGTAGGCGATGATGACGGCGAAGACGACGCAATATCAGTGGCAATACCCGAACTTGACCATTGAATTAATTGACCTGGATGGACCCGCTAGTGTAGCCAGTGGGAACCAGCCCGTATGATTGCGGGAAAAACAAAATACCACGCATCAAATTATGTCTGAGGAAGATGCCCTGGTAAGGAGGCACTTCCTCAAAACCCGCAACCCTCAACTAAAGTTGAGAAGAACCCAGGCAATGTCAACTTCGTTTTTTTGACAACAAGTACAACACGGACACAGTCCCACTCTGTCCGTACTACGAGCGGTGGCCATTTTGCACTGTTCTTCTGGTAACACTGAAACTCTGAGATTAGTGTCTCAATATCTGTCGGCAGATGTTAAGATTCTTGTATTGTTTTATTTTGTGTTAATTACACCGGTGTCATAGTACTTTGTTATTACATTATTGAATATTGCAATTATAACGAATGTAGTCAGGCCAGAGTCCCTCAGGGCTCCGTGCTGTTCCCATTACTCTTCTCGCTTTACGCCAGCGACATGCCCAGAAAGCCTCACGTTCACCTAGCACTATTTACGGATCACACTGCGCTATACACCTCCTCACTCTCGTCTCCAAAGAGCAGTCAGTAGTCTAGGCGAATGGTTCTGCAAATGGAGAATAGAGGCGAACGCAGACAAGAGCACAGCAGTGTTCACCGGAAATAAAAAACCGGACCGTCGCGATCTGGAGTCTATCGAACTCATCGGCGAACCGATCCCTTAGCAACGTGCAGCCAAATTTCTAGGAGTCACCTTAGATGCGAGCATGCACTTCTCCGAACACATTTGCATGATCCGTGGCAGGGCAACATTTGCGCAAAGTCAACTTTGTCCTATGAACTGCAAGAAGAGTAAATTGTCACTGCGCCACAAGATGACACTCTACAAAACTTGCATCCGTCCCATATTCTCCTATGCCTGCGTAGTGTTCGCTCACGTTCCTGCACACCGGCTGGTTGAACTCGAGACGCTGCAGAACAAATTCATGCGCTTAGCCATGGGTGCCCGCTGGTTCATGCGCAACGTCGATCTAGTCCTCTCAATGGTCAACAGTCACTTCAAAACGCTCTCCGTAGACTACTTCAAGAGAGCAATCAGACACCCCAATCCCTCTTATTAGAAACGCCGCCTCTTATGGGATTAGGCTCAACATCCCGCCTAGGAAGAGGCGGCCCAAACACGTCCTTGCCGACCCAGATGACCAGATTACTATTGACAACTTTCCTTAGACTAACACACCTACACGGCGTCTTTGCCGGTGAAGACGAGGTCCTCGCTATCTGGCCACGTACAACTTTTGGCGGGAAAGAAAAAAACGGCAACCCATCTTGTTGTTGTCCATTAAAATATATAATAATATGAAATGAGTGATAATAGGTAAAGTATGGTATGTGATGATATTATTCAAGTCCATAATGATAAGTTTTGTCGGAATTTTGACGAACAGCATAGAAGACAGGCAGAAAAGCGATTGCGAAATGATAATGATACGAGTCGAGAAAATGACGAATTTATTACCGTGACGAAGCGAAAATTGAAGCGATTTACTTTGAAGAGGTCTAGCTACGTTAAGGATAAGTCAAGAGATCCAGAAATTTGAGGTTAGTATTACATCTAAAGAAATTCTACCTAAGCAAATGGCATTAGCCAAGTTTGTACGTTCCGAAGATATAACAGCTGAGAAATTATTAGAGAGTAAGAGATTTGTCGATTTAGATTACCGATGTCAATTTACGCAGGAAACGCAAATGTCTTATGACATTGTACGAAACATTGATATTGACGTACCAGAAAACGAAATATTTTTGAAAGTGAGCACGAGATTTTATCTATAAAGGATTAAGAAGATTTTGTGAGTATGGCAATTGGAAAGACAGCGAATCAGTTAGAGTGTGTTTCAAGAGTCCTAGCTTACCCTCGTTTATTTATGTATACGGGAGTAGGTTTAAGGTAGTGTCATAGTTATTTCCTGTGACGCAGTGTTCAGGTTGTTGGAGATAGGGACACTCCAGAAGATTTTGCCCAGTGAAGAAAATATTTTGTCCTAAGTGTGGGGAGCAACATGCTAACTGCGATACAAAATGTTATGTTTGTATTAATTGTAATGGAGATCATATGGCTCTTAATAAGAATTGCCCAATCTTACATAAAGAGAAAGAAATTAGAAAGATTGTGTGTGTTAAAAATTGTACATATCGCAAAGCCTTGTTAGATTACTATGATAAAAAAAGTTAAACACTAGGTTGGAGAGAAATATAGCAGAAGCATCAAGTGATGATGAAATAAACGGAGATGGGGATGCAAAAAACACATAAACATATAAAGATATTCTAATAACTAAAGCAAACAGTCAGAATGATGTCATCAGAAGCCAGTAATTAACAGTGAGAAAGAAGAAGAAAACGTAGAGACTGCTATGAATGGAGCTGCAAAAATAAAGGGGAGAAAGAACAAACACCATGGAAAAGAAAATATATTTGATGACATCAAGTCTAATAATGGAAATGTGGAAAATAAGTCATATGTAGAAGAAAATAAAGCCCAGGATGAAAAACGTAATAGATTTGAGTTTACAAGGTTATTTTTAAAACTTAAAGAAATATTTTTTTCACAAAGAAATATGGAAGATAAAATTCAATTGGCTTTGATGTTTATATAGTCCGAAATTAAATTATTATTTGTGGAATTTATTAAGGACGCTGATATTTTGAATAACTTATTGGAATTGTCAGAGTCTTAAGCCAAAATTAGCTATGTTTAGAGTGTTTTTGAATCAAGAAAAAATTCACATAGCTATTTTAAGTGAAACGTGGTTGAGTGCCGATGTTGATATTAATGTTTGTGGGTATAATTTATTCAGGAAAGACCGTTTAGATGGTTACGGTGGTGTAGCTATAGTAGTTCATAAAAGTGTAAAAGCTAGAATTTGCAACATTATTTTAAGTAATACAGATATCGAATTAGTGAATGTACAGTTTATAAGTTTACGATAGGGCTGGCGTGTATTATTAAAAATACAAAAGCCCCTAAAAAACAAAAGAATAAAAAAAAATCTGACGCATCCCGGCCGCGGCCCCCAGTCTACCCATGGGCGTCAAGACTAAGCACTGTCAGTTTACCTCCTTTCAACAGCAGCAGACGTTGCTCTAAGCCTAGGTCCGAGCCTCACAGAAGGCACCCTTAGATCAACGTTTCCTCCACGACGCAGCAGGAACCTTGTATGGTTCCACCCCTCGGCGGAACTTCTGCGCTCGCCACCCCTCTCAGTTACGCTGTAAAAGCCAGTAGGGCTAACAACAACTACAAACCTCGAAAATAATAATGAGTGCAGTCATTCTGTTGTGACACATCCGGTGGGTCATTCTGTTGAGAGTTATTCAATTGTGAAGTGTTTTAAGTAATTGTTGTGATGTTGTTATGATTAAATGAGTTTATACAAGTAATTGGGAGCATTTATTGCATCCGCTGTGGCTGCACACCGACATATTCTATGTTATTTTGAATCACATTAAAAAGTTCGTCAAATGTACATTCTAACAAATATTATCGTCGAAGTAGTCAGGCCAACAGTAGTGTCGGAATCCATTTTATCTCTGATTATACTCCTGAGAGCGTTGAGAAGCATGAGTGGATTAAAACTGAGTGACAGAGTAAGAAATAGTGTGATAAGATAACTTTGTGGTATAAAAGAAGGCGTAGTGACTAAAATCGAGAAAGGTATGCTTGGATGGTTTGGGCATGTAGAGAGAATGAATGAAAGGAGACTGACAAAAAGGATTTATGAGTCAAGAGTGAATGCGAAAGTTGGAAGGGGAAGACCAAGGCGAACGTTCCTGGACCAAATCCAGGACATTTTAAATAACGGCCAGGTCAAGAGTACTCTAAACCGACGAACTTGTATGAAAGGTTTAATGAGAATGAAAGAAGCGAAGGAGATATGCAAGGATCGTGGCAAGTGGAAGGATGTTGTCTCTGCCTACCCCTATGAGAATGAGGTGTGATGCTATGTATGTATGTATGTTGTACGCCGGAAGTTGCAGTATTTGTGCGACGTTGACGTTGCGTTCAATGGATTCTAAGGTTTGAGTTCAAAGTTTAGCGCAACATGACGCTACACCAGAGTCTTAATGTAATATAATAAAGATAACATTGTATAGTTTAACTATTAACAAACCTAAAAATCATAACATTTGGTAGTCTTTCATGAACATTTAAGTCACTTTAGCGTCATTTGACCAGCGAGACAATCTGCGCAAAAGACATCCGTGCGAGGAGGGGCAAGAGACGGTTATTTACGTTAAAAAGCGCGGGCAAATTACAGGGGTTGAAAAAAAAACGCGGCCGGACAATCTAAGGGATACCATCTCCAGGGGTCCATCTGTGTCTATATTATATTAAACTATTAAATATCCATTTTAAAACGGTCGTGTTTATAATATTAGTTATAATGAAAGCAATTTATCATAATGGGAAATTCCAATTACTAATGTTTTAACGTGTTTGATTAATTAGTCGTTTTCTACTTAATCGGGGGATATACATATATTTTAGTGTTACTTGAATTGCTATTAGCAGCCTCACGAGCTCGATGGCAGCCTACTAAGTTCTAACTTAATAAACTTTATCGATTAATAAGTTAAACTGCACCTGAAAGTAAGTGAATATCATTTTAACTTAAAAAGCGAAGCACAGCGGCTACTTGTCGTTCCGATTGGGATTCAGCTCCTCGGTAGAGCAACCGAGACCGATTTGACGGAGGCCATACCTGGGCTGGTATCCACTGTTTCATTTCGCATCATGATTTCTTAAAACCACACAGTATGTTTATTTACCGCAGCGAAGTAGTGGTTAATTGAAAGATTTTCCACTTGCTGATGCAGAATAAGCCTTCATAGAAGGTTTCATAAAAGAAGGCAATATAATTTTAATTCTTTTGCGGCCATCTATCGCATTTCGTATTACATCCCACAGGAACTAGAGGTAAATTGAAAGACTCTCGGTAGAGCAACTAAGGCCAATATGGCGGCGCCAATATTTTGCACTGGCTGTTTCTTTTGCATAATATAGATAGAACGTATGACTGAGCTCTATTTTACGCATTTTGTAACTTATATACACCGCTTTCATAACGTCTCTTATCAGTAAAGGTAAGGTCAAGCAGTCCATTAAAATCCTACTTCTGGACACAAGCCTGCCCATTCATAGGAGAGAGAGTTTGAGCAAAGATGCACCACGCTGCTCCACTGCGTTTGCAGGCATAGTGTATGCGCTAACACAAGTGCACTCTATTCATTCACTCTCATAGTCGGATGGGATGGCAATCCGACACGACAGGAGAGAGTTCAGGCGCAGAACCGACGGTTTAACATGCTTTCCGAGTCACGGCAATGGAAGACACCACCAACTTTCCAATTTCGGGCAAATACCGAGAATGTCTTAACAGAAAACTCCATATTAAAAAAAGTAAGAGTAAGTAGCAGCCCATTAACGTCCCACTGCCTGGGCACAGGCCTCCTCACTCCGAGGAGCGAGGGTTTTTAGATAGACTCACCACGCTGCTCCACTGCGGACTGGTAAGCATAGTACACAAGTGCGCTCTCTATTCCTTCACTCTCATAGTCGGATGGGACGGGAATCCGTCATGACCGGAGAGAGTTCAGGCACAGGACCGGCGACGTTAACGTGCTCTCCGAGGCACGGGGGTGGATCACACCGCCAACTTCCCAACTTCGGGAAAATATTGAGAAAATCTTAATAGAAAACTCAATATTGATTTTTGAATTGGCCCGACCTGGGACTCGAACCCAGTACCTGTCTGTAATCGAACATGCTAACCACTAGACCAATGAGGCAGCTACGACTCCATTTTACTAGACTTGAACCCTGAACCTCGTGTCAGTAACCGAACAAGTTGCCCACCAGACCAATTCATCATATAACCACACAATATATTTATTTCATTTGATCGCATAATTATTTTCTGTTCATCTATCGTATATCGCATTACAGCGTAATGAGGGCGTGTGTATATAGGTGCATGGTAGAGCAACCAAGGCCAATATGGCAGTACCCATTGCTGACATCGGATATTTTACTTGCATTAAGGTTCCATGAAACCACACAATAGTTTTTATATCTAGTAGATTCGAATACAATGACGAATGACATTGTATGCATTGACATAGTAGATACATTACAAATAATTCACGTTTGTCACGACAGGAATTGTGTCGCAATTAATTAACATTTATGCAAATTTTAAAGTCGGTTAAAGTAAAAATTGTAACAACTGTAACCCGAGACGTGTCAAAGCTCAAAGTAATCCAACTGAAATCGATTTTCGTCCTAATAATGTAGCAATATACGAACATTGTCAACTCTTTTAGATCTTTTAAATTATCAAACCAATTTTAGTACAATTTTCAGCAATAGATAGATCGATTCAAAAGCAAGCGTTATATGTATATTACAAATAAATTATAGTAGAAAGAAGACCAAAAAAGATTTAATACTAATGGAGATAGTAATACATACATAGCATCACACCTCAATCCCATCGGGGTAGGCAGAGAGCACGTCCTTCCACTTGCCACGATTCTTGCATATCTCCTTTGCTTCTTTCATTCCCATTAAACCTTTCATGCAAGCTCGTCGGTTTAGAGCACTCTTGAACTGGCCCTTATTTAAAATGCCATGGATTTGGTCTAGGAACGTTTGCCTTGGTCTTCCCCTTCCAACTTACGCATTCACTCATGACTCATAAATCCTTTTTGTCAGTCTCCTTTCATCCATTCTCTCTACATGCCCAAACCATCTAAGCATACCTTTCTCAATTTTAGTCACTACGTCTTCTTTCATACCACAACGTTTTTATTAATTATTATTAATTGCAACTTTATTCGGTAGATAGTTTTTGCTTAATATTTTAAGTAGATTTATATATATATATATTTAGCGACTATTCAGACTTTAACAAAAAAAACTACAAAAATTGATTAATCACAAATTATANTACGTTTTATGTTTCCATGAGTTCCATGTTCAAAGGAGCATATCTTCCAACATTGATCCTATAATAATTTAGATGAAATGTAATAATTTACGAGTATATGGCATTTAGGAATAGTTTTTGGTACATTAATGTTAATCTTCTCATTAATATCTGAACAAATAATTTGGCCATCTAAAATTTTGTAGAGTATTTTTATATCATCACATTTACGCCGTGTTTGCACGGTAGGGACAGTTTTTATCCATAAAAGCCAGAAATCTGGTAATGCTACTTTGCACGCGTTCTTTTCTATCGCTGTATGTATCTATTCTATCTAAATACTACTTTTTATAAAAGACTTATACAAAAGAAAGATTTGAGATTTTTGAACTCTATATATCCCTTTAACAAATCCAGTTAACTTCCAAGCCTGTAGTGTCATTTTGTCGACGCCCAAATCTTTTACGGAGGATGATAAACCGAGAGTAATATTGTTTATTAAATAACTCGACGTGGTAACGTGTTTTTTTTTGAAACTTTTATATGGACTTATTTTACAACGTTTATGTCCATTTTATTGACCTTGCGCCAATGAATACTGACTTCAGATCAGATTGTAGCAATTTTACATCATCTTTGTGGATTATTGATATATATAATTTTAAATCGTCTGCAAAATTTTTACATTGGCTATAACTAATGTAATCTATGAAGTCGTTAATAAAACCTACAAACAGGATAGGGCCGAAATTCGAACCTTGAGGAACACCTGTAGTAGAAAAAAAATATTGTATGAAGACAAGCCTCCAACGCACTTACTTGCTATAAAACTCACGTTTGTTAGCCAAATAAAGAAAGGTGACTTTGGCGTCAATATAATCCGTTTCTTGCTAGCTTCGTGCTTTGAATAGTTCCTGGGAATCAGCAAGTAAGTGTTGGCGTAAGAAGTCAGCAAGTCTCTTGTTTAGTGATAATTGAAAATTTTCAGCATTCCTGCTTTACCTGTGTTCCGGATTTGGTATCACAGCTGGCGTATACAGGTTATAGGCGCACAAGGCTTACAAAGCAAAACTTCCATTGCGTATTTTGCTGACATTTTTAACACAATAGCATATCAGGTATATCTATGATTCTTCTTTTTGTTCCCCTCGAATCAATGAAGGTTGGATATGAACTGTGAGAATCTCTTGATCTCGGCGAGATGAAATAATTTGGCAGCCCTTGTGTTACCAGTTCACTCTCGAATTTTACGGAACTACGATTTCCTGTGGCGACCAAATTTGCGTTTTCCAGCAATTTTGCTTATCACAGTGAGCTCCAGCCAGTAATATCTATCGTGTCTAAAAATATAACCAAATTAAGCAACCCTTCTCATTTTGGTCTGCGAGAGCTTGCAATTTCGACCGACTCGTCTCCAGTTTAGTTTCAGTAGACTAGGTTATTGCCTCATCACTCATCCACCTTCAGTTACGAGCATTATTTGCTAATTGGTCGTTGTCGTTGGTTTAAGATTCATATTTTGTACTTAGTAAAGTACAAGTATATTCAAGTTTCACAATTTTAGATTTAAGATATTGACAAATAATAAGCCTACCAATGATTTTTGGAATCCTTTTCATTTTAAAATATACTTTCAACCAAGATATACGTAGTTTATTGTAGATTTTATACGCATTTGACGGCCTTAGTGGTGGCAATAAAATAATTGCTTAAAAGATGAGGACCTAGGTTCGACTCATGGAATTGCATACTAAGGAAATTGGTCCGGAGTCTGAGAGAGGCTTCATCACTAGTTGACATCCTACCGACAAAAACGTGCATTTAATAAAAAAAGCCTTGCTCGTTTCCATCTTAAACTGTGTTTAAATTTATCATCAAGTGAGATAACGGTCAAGAATTGACCTGTCTGCAAAAACATATTTTTGTAACAAATTATTCGTTCTGCCATCTTTAGTTGGGATACACACGTGCAAAATTAAATTCTTCTCACCAGGACTCTGTAATCGACTGGGCACGAGACCATTGCGTGCACCACAAGTACTCCGAAACTGACGCAGACCCTCACAACGCTACACGAAGCTTCTTCTTTTTCCATATCGGCTGGCTGATGGTGAGGAAACATCCTGAAGTTAAGGCCAAAGGAGCCGCTATTGACATGAGTGATCTTTGGGCTGATCCAATTCTAAAATTCCAGAAGAAGTGAGTACTTAACAAAAAATAGTATTTTAAATCTATCTCATATGTATGAGTATTTGTTCTAAGTGCAGTATGACATAGCTTGCGTAACGCATAACGAAACAGTGGCACAAGAAGTGTCACTTCTTAACATCAATCGATAATAGATAATACATTTTATTAAACACTATAATTTACCATAAGCTAGATAAGCTTATATTACATTTGTATGTTTATTCTTTGTCTCATTAAATACACATAACTCTATGCGACATTTTAAGTAAGATGTTTTAATTGCATCCAGCCTTCTATTTACATGTATTCTTAAATTATTTGTATTCCAGGTACTACGTGACTCTAATGCCTTTGGCTTGATTTTGGTAAATCTCTATGGAATGCCCTTTTTGTCAGCGCCATCTTCAGATACGTTTACGTATTAGATGTCACGTGGTTAGTGAATTCAGCAGCACATAAATGGAACAGCAAACCTGTTGACAGACACATCAACCCTGTTGAGACATTACCATCATACGTTCCCATGGGACTACAAAACTGCTGAGCTAGGAGGCAGTCCTTTAAACTTCACAACGATGTTCTTTGATGCTATGACGAAAACTGGTTGGGCCTATGATCTCAAGACCGTATCATATGAGGTTATTGAAAAAAGAGTAGAGAGAACAGGTGATGGCTCTTATAAGGAATGTGGGTACGATAAAATTCACGAACACATACACTGGTTAATTGGATTCACAGTTATAAAATATCTTCATTTAGATAAGAATTTAAAAGTTTCTCGTGTTTTTTTAATAAATACGAGTATCTTGAACTATTAAACACATAATAAAATATTATACGCTGTTTTATTTCGTTACTAGATAAAGATACCGCTTTCTCAAAAGAGTTGAGGTCCATAAAGGACAAGGGACCTTGAGGTCTTCGCCACCTTTTATCATTTAGCTTTGAAGATACTCAGCTTTAGTATGTATCCGTTCTGTACGCTTTGGGACCTATCTACTTGATCGACAAGGGTTTCATAACGTTCTTCAATTCATTTCATTCATTCTTCAATAAGTTCTTTGTTGGTGATTATCACTGCTATTACATTGTGATTGATTACGTCTGGTGATTGTGACGGAGAAGCTCATGTCCTTTATGTTTAATGTTTTGTCTATTCCATGGAAATATAAAGGTTCGAAAGATACCTGAAAGATATGTGCCAAGGTGCATTAATTTGTCAGAGCTCCCACTTTGTCAGATCTAGTCGCGTGTTCAGTTAGATTTGCATATATTACTCTGAGGAGATTTAGTACTAAGCCGAAGCCAATGTTAATTCTGCTAATTTTGGAAGTCAATTGCGCCTATTGTAATAACAAACACATCACTGTTTAAGATGTACACTTTACGATCATTGCCTTATTCTATAACATCTTCTGGACTGACTACTAGTGCCATTACCGATTTTTACTGGTTAAAATACCATAGCAAACCGTAAGATTACGCCAGATATTTTCGTCCGATATTCCTCAGTGCCTGAAGACCAAAGTCTTCGAACAGTACGTGTTGCCAGTGATGACCTACGGTTCTGAGACGTGGTCTCTGACAATGGGCCTCATCCGGAAGCTCAGAGTCACTCAGCGTGCGATGGAAAGGGCTATGCTCGGAGTTTCTTTACTTTTCTTTCTGAAATGGCAATGGGCGAGGCACATAGTCTGAAGGACCGATGGACGTTGGGGGCCAAAGGTGCTGGAGTGGCGACCCCGCACCTGACGCCGCAGTGTAGGCAGACCCCCCACAAGGTGGACTGATGATATAAAGAAGGTCGCCGGTAGCCGCTGGAGCCTGGCGGCGCAAGATCGGGCCTTCAGACCTATGTCCAGCAGTGGACGTCCATCGGTTCAAGCGACGACGATGAAACCGTAAGACTTTCAGGCTGTGCAAACTCATTTCCATATTAAACCTTTAGGTTTTTTCTCAGACTCCTAAACCTTTTTTCTATAGTCACGCGGTTCTTCCTGTTCATCGATCTATTATAAGCTGCAATCAATGCAGTCAATTTTGTCGTCGATTCCTTAAGCTATAGCTCTAAATTTCATAGCTTTGCTTTGATAAATATTGATAAATTTGAACGATATCAGTTCATTATCATTATATGTTTACAAATATACAAGAGATGTTATGAACACGATGATGACGTTAAGAAAACAGCCGATAGTGTACGTGATGGTGTCAGCGTATATTCTACGCGTCATTTAATAAGCAACTACATTAAGTACATTTGAAATAAGATATTATAAATAATTAATAATTGCAATTTGTTAGTAAATGTTATCGATATTATCAACTAAAAAGCATCTTTAGCCGTGTCAATAACATTGTCTGTCAGCGATAAATTTTGAAAAAACTATTAAACGTATTTTAACAATTACAATTATTCATTAGGAAGGCTAGTGTAATAGTTTAGTTGAAATGAAATACTGTTATCTTTCCAGAAATAACAAATACATGCTTGGTTGGCGACAAAATTAAAGACAAAACACTTCTGATAAGAGTTATCAGTTTTATTGTAACATTAATATAAGTTGCAACAATGTCTGCCTGTTTTAAAAACTCTCTAAACTCACGGACTATAATTATCAGTATTTTTTTTATAGAAATGAATCAAACGTCCCAGAAATTTGTAATAATTGTAACTCCTAATAATAATACGTTTTGATATTGATACTACAGAATGCCTCAAAATCTAATGTTATGAGGGTATATGCTCTCTAATTTTAGAAATACCAATAACAAACTCATTAATACTGTTTTTTACAGGGATACTTATTCACTCAGGTCTACACTAAAAAAGTCATGAATATTAAAAAATTCACTGTTTTCACTAACCAATGCTTCTTGTTGGTCGTCGCTTTGGAATCCGGAAAGATTTGCCTCCAAAACGTCCTATGTATCAATGTGACTGGCAAACGTTCGGTATACAACGAGTAAGGACTCTGCGAGTGTGTCTTTGTTTACAATTTTTATTATTTTACAATATTTTATGTTTTTATTCTCTCTTTTTATGTAAATATACAACTCAAATAAATTAGATCAGAGTAAATCTTGATATGAGATTGTAATATCAGTTAAAATATTAAGATTGTTTTAGTAGCTAGTCATAGCTCAGCGATTATGTTAATTGAATTGTCCGCAGATCATCGCAGGTTCGAATCCGGGTTATATCGAGTAAGATTTATAATATAGTATTTTCTAAATTTATTTTGAATTGAGTTATTAATATTTTCAGTTGTCATTTAACGTCATATTTAAATGTCGAGTGACCTTTAGTACAAACGGCTGGTCAAGTGCAACTTAAAGAAACTTAGTTAACCGCCGTTGTGAATAGCAATTTTGGATTTTTATTTAATGTTGACATCATTATAGTTTATTTTAAAAGAATTGTGCTAAGTTAAGTGAGAGTGTAGGGAAGGAGGTATCTATGCCGGGTGGCCCGTAGGGAGCCCACTGAGAAATGCCACGAGTGTGGATCTGCCGTTGTGGGATAGATAGAAATCTGCCCTAGTGGCCGTATTAGGGTCGACAGACCTGTCTCTGCCCACCGTCGTGAGAGCGATGGTGGAGCGGAGGGAGTGTTGGAGTGCGGTGGCCTCCATTAGCGACGAGGTGATGTTGCTGAAAAAGGCCGCGGAGCGGCGTCGAGAAACGGATCCCGCCGCCCACGCCCTCCGTCGTAGGCGTCCGGCGAGAAGGCGTGCGGTCCAGGACCGCCGTCTTCCCCCTTAGCACTAGCCTCTGGGACGGCGGACCGCGGAGGCCGTCGTCCCACGTAGCGAGGCGAGGTTGTCGGGCGGCGCGCCTTCGCGCTGCCCCATAGGTAGCTCGATCCTTAGGATCAAGGTAGGGGCCCCTCACGGGGAGTCACGGCGGCGTGCGCAGTTTTACTCTATAGCTAACCTGTCGCGTCGCCATTTGTGACAGTGCGTAGGATGGCGGGTCGTTTTTAGCCGGTAAGAGTCCGGCATAACCGGGACGTCCGCGGCGTCCCGGTATCCTATGAGGATTTTTTTCACGTCTTACCAAAAAAAAGGGCGTGCGAAAGAGGTAAGTGTTAGGCATAGGAGTGTATAGTGCAGCCGTTTTTTATTTGTTTATTACTAAACCTCCAGTATGGTAGCCGTAGACTTTTTTTTCTTTGTTGTGTCGTTTTATCTTTATTTTTAATTTCTAGCTATTAATTATTGATTTATCTTTACATTTTTCGTTATTACATTATTCTATATACATGTTCCACTTTCGTTTACAATATAAAGCTCTGTTCACAGTTTTAGCTAGGGACAAGACATGATCAGTTTTTATACGTGTTGCTCTTAATATTCTCATAATATGAGATGGACAGCGTATCTCTACTGTCATGTCTTGTTCCTAGGTATTGCCGGCATTGCTACTGTCTCGCAGTAGTTTGTAAACTTTTTTGTTTCTTTGCCGACGCCGCATAAGATGAAAGGGATGGAGTCCCTGCACAGATTTAGATTCAGGCTATTTGGCAGTCCAATATCAGGTGTAGTATTGTCTCTTTTACATTACTGTCGCAGACACAGCTCGGACTTTCCTTGCATCCGAATCTATGCAGGTACTCTGCAAACCCACCATGTTCTGTCAGAACCTGAGCCAAGAGAGGACTGACCTTATTGTTTTTTAGAAATTTTCGCGCGTGTTGGGTTGTGGGCAGGAAGATTTTTGTAGTGGAGGCTATTCACTTTCGTACCGTTCGGCCCATTTTACCACAGTTTCCCCTCTTATACTTCTTTTTATGTAAGAGAGGGGACGACTGTCGTAAGCGAGCCTCGTCTTCAGTTTCTCCATAGCCTCCCTCGCCAGTGTAGCCGTTACATGTACATCTCTTAGGTCTTTCCAAATAACGAGTGCATTTTCTTTGTTAATAGCCTTACGAAACGCCTTTCCGGTCACAGGACAAGTTAAAGGCAAGCTACACTATAAGCACCCATGTTAAACCCCTGATTTCTCCTGGACTAGCATTCTCCGGCATGGTAGGGTGCCTGTCGTACCATCTTAACGAAACCCTCCTGGCGCTCAACTGCATGAAGCATGAATAAATAAGTTGTAGGACATACAGTGTTTGTTAATTCAAATGTCCTCATAACAAAACCCGAAATTACGAGACATAATCGACGAAAGTAAACAAACTATTCTATATAAAGAAACTCGCAAAGAAAAGGGCTTAAAGTATCACAACAAAACACAAAAATCGTTTTTGCCTGTATCTATTTTTTAATTTAAAATTCCAATAGTTTCATTGTACGCAAATATTTTCAAACGTCTTGACTTTTGACTTGAATAAGTTAGGGAATTCAAAGACACGAATGATAACAAAATCGGGGGATACAGTTTGGTGTTATAGCTACATATATATTACCTCCATCCGAATTACAATTACACCAATAGATAGCTGAAGTATCAAAGCATTTATTATACCAAGTAAAGACTGTAACACATCGCATGCGGCGGAGGGGAAAGCCCCGTTACGACATGTATTCACGTTCAACAAACAACCGTGTATACTTCCAAAAATATTTCGAGTAATTTACTCAAAACTTTTACAAATTATATAGCATAACTTTCCTCATAAATCACTCTACCTATAAGTAAAAACCGCATAAAAATCCATTCAGATTTTTTAAAATTCAACGCATTTGCAAACAGGTTCGGCGGAAGTCTTAGTTTTATAAATATACTAGCAGACCCGACAGACTTCGTTCTGTCAAAAAGATTTGGAATATGGCAGCTTTCAGTTTTACAAATACTAAACAAAACACAATCGTTTAAATGACACACAGAATCTTTTTTAATAAATGACATCTTTACATAACCTATGAAAGATGAATAATTTTTAAACAAAAGATAGTAGCATAAATGAATGCCATATTTACATAACCTAGAAATGAATTAACAAAACCGTTGCTATAGACAACGGTCTAATAATTCATGTTACTACCTTGTGGATGCGTGGGTAGATGCGTGGGAGTGCGTGGGTGGACGCGTGGGTGGATGTGTGGGAGTGCGTGGGTGAATGCGTGGGAGGATGTGTGGAAACGCGTTTATAGGCATTGAAGTGACGTTTAACATTTTGCCGGTCTTTGTGCGCTCAAGTTTTCATACCAGAAACAAATGACTGTCCATATAAATTTGAAAAAAAATGATAAAGGGTTGATGGAATGAATAGCCTTACACCTTCTACAATTAATTCTGCGTCGAATGGTCTCATGCCGATCGGTCCAGTAGTTTTCAAATTTATCGATAACAAAGAAAAAAAAACAGTTGCTTTTATATATGTAGATAATAATTGAAACATGTCTACGTATTCTAACTATGAATACAGCAAATATGTATTAATTTAAAATTCGCGGTACTTACGTTTTATTACGAGGATATAGGCTATTTCGCAATTGATGCTGACAATGTGGTAACCAATTGGTCAATTCTTATAGTTTATACACAAAGGGGATCGACCTCTATTATTTGGTTCGCTTTATATTTAGTTACACTATACGTTTCTAGTAGGATACGTAAAATTAACAATTTATTCAAGGATAAATATGTTTCTATAATAAACTACCAGAAAACGTTCTAGAGTTGAAGGATTACTTAATCCATAAAAGGGCATGGGGGTGTATGGATTGTTTTAATCGAAATCAAATAAATTAATACTATATTGTAATGATGATGAGAACTACAAGGACACCCGACTGAATTATTTGTAGACTCGTCTCATAAGGTAAGGTAAGGTAAGTAGCAGCACATTAACGTCCCACTGCTGGGCACAGGCCTCCTCGCTCATATGAGAGAGGGTTTTTAGAGCATAGACCCACCACGCTGTTCCACTGCGGATTAGCAGGCATAGTACACAAGTGTACTCTCTATTCCTTCACTCTCATAGTCTAACGTGACGGCAATCCGACACGACCGGAGAGAGAGATCAGGCGCAGGACCGACGGCTTAACGTGCTCTACGAGCCACGGGGGTGAATCACACCGCCAACTTTCCAACTTTGGGTAAAATATTGAGAAAATCTTAATAGAAAACTCAATATTGATTTCGAAGTGGCCCGACCCGGGACTCGAACCTAGGACCTCATATCTGTAGTCGAACATGGTAACCACTAGACCAATGAGGCAGTCTCGTCTCATAATAGGACGCAAAGGAATCTTTGAAGAAGGCAATCAAGCGAAAAGGGAAGCTGCAACAGGTGCCCCTTCGGAGGAGGAGGAGGCGTCTTTACGACCGGCAGTAGTCTCTTCCTTAAACATCCCCAGTCGGTTTTATCCGAGAATGTTAGGGCGAATGCGTCAGGCAGCCTCTGATATCCCCCAATTCAGAGTGAGGAAGGTGTCGCTGGGTTTTAATTGGTATTCTGACCTTCCCGGCCAGTCACACACTCCCTGTTTTGTGGCAAGGGTGCTTACCGCATTTCTCAGCAAAAAAAAAAAACAAAAAACGTGAAAGAACCCTCACTTTATATTCTAACATTAGATTTTTTAAGAATTAACCAATCNGCTTAACGTGCTCTACGAGGCACGGGGGTGAATCACACCGCCAACTTTCCAACTTCGGGTAAATATTGAGAAAATCTTAACAGGAAAACTCTATATTGATTTCAAACTGGCCCGACCCGGGACTCGAACCTAGGACCTCATATCTGTAGTCGAACATGCTAACCACTAGACCAATGAAGCAGTCTCGTCTCATAATAGGACGCAAAGGAATCTTTCAAGAAGGCAATGGAGCGAAAAGAGAAGCTGCAACAGGTGCCCCTTCGGAGGAGGAGGAGGAGGCGTCTTTACGAACGGCAGTAGTCTCTTCCTTAAACATCCCCAGACGGTTTTATCCGAGAATGTTAGGGCGAATGCATCAGGCAGCTTCTGATACCCCCCAATTCAGAGTGAGGAAGGTGCCGCTGGGTTTTAATTGGTATTCTGACCTTCCGGGCCAGTTACACACTCCCTCTTTCGTGGCAAGGGTGCTTACCGCATTTCTCAGCAAAAAAAAAACAAAAAACGTGAAAGAACCCTCACTTTATATTCTAACATTAGATTTTTTAAGAATTAACCAATCTCTACTGGTCCTTAGTCCAGACCTTAGTCTAGAACTATAAATATCCATAGGCACAGGGCAGCAGTAAGAACTAAAGACCTGCGGACGCCGATGAGGTTCGTAGGATCCAGGTCCTAGCCGACGAGGCTCTGATTCACAAGTGGAAGGAGGAGCTCGGGTCCCCAGGGGCAGGTGTGGCCACTTTAGAGGCGATTCTTCTTCACTTGGAGCAATGGCTCTCCAGGGGTCACGGGACGCTTTTTTACAGGCTGGGGCAGAGTCTGACGGGGCTGGTGCAGTTTTGAACAGTTCCTGCACCAAATTGGCTGGGAAAAATTGCCCAACTTTCATGAGTGTGGTGCAGCTATTGACTCAGTACACCACAATGTGGCAGACTGCGCACCCTAGGGACCTCTCGCTGAGGAGCATTGTAGGCGCGATGCTCGTCTCGCTAAAGGAGGTTCGCGAACGAGAGAGGGAGAATGCAGTAGATGCCCCTTCGCATCGTCGAAGGGGTACTAGGCGAATACTCATTCGAACTCATCCAAGACATCGGTTAGGAATAAGCAAGCTAATCCTAGTGTCTCACTTATGAAGAGGGTTCCGCTGTCTTAAAGTCTTATTTCAGAAGGCCAATTAAAATGATTTTTGGTTTATATGTCTATAAATGTCATTTATTATTACAATTGTGCAATGATGCTAATAAATGCTTCTTTACAGCTTTAACTTAAAAGAAAATAAATTTATTAATTAAGATATCCAACACATATTACTAAAAATAGATAGGGCACTAAATTTAACAACCATATCAGAGGTTCTTTTGAGCCAATAATAAAAGATAGATACGAGTATATGCTGTTCAGGACTTTTTTTTAGAACTTTTAAAGGGGAACAATTTTGTCATACATGGTTTATGTGAAACATTAACCATTTATACAGTGCACGCAGTGAAAACGTTCATAAGGCAAAAAATTCCGATTTTGAAACATCCTTCTTTGTTGCACCACTCGTATTTATTTTATAATGATAAAATATCACTTGTAGCCCTTCTTGTTAAATTAACTATCTAACACTGAAAGAAATTTTCAAATTGAACCAGCAGTTCCTGAGATAAACGTGTTCAAGCAAAGAAACTCTTCATTTATCACTCATAAAGGACAGGACTTTTGAAATTTTTTGTGTGTTTGCAGGTGGCTTTGAGAATGGTGTATATTAACAATTCTGTCCAATAAATAACCAAATTAGTATAGATTAGTCTAGATTCATTCTTAAATGATTCTTAAGAATGAATGAATTACTCATCAAATGTTTACTTTACGCTGATGATCAAGTAATACATGCGTCATCCGCTAATGCGCTACAGGAGATGCTAAATATTATGAATGAAGCTTTGAAAGGGAAAGGAATGAAAGTGAATGTAAACAAAACGAAAGTTATGCTTTTTGAACGAGATGAATCTATGATGAATGGCAATATTTTGATAGATGGGGAACAAGTGGAAGAGGTGAAAGAATTTGTATACTTGGGATCTAAATTTACAAAAGATGGAACATGTGAAAGTGATATCGAAAGGAGAGTGAATGCAGGGAATATGGTAAATGGTGCTCTGCATGCTTTTATGAATAGCCAGATGGTGTCTCAAAGGGCTAGACTGGCAGTGCATGCTGGAGTGTTGGTGCCAACACTTATGTATGGTAGTGAAAGTTGGGTATGGCAGAAGAATCACAAAAGTAAAATAAATGCGGTAGAGATGAGAGCGTTGAGAAGCATGAGTGGATTAAAACTGAGTGACAGAGTAAGAAATAGTGTGATAAGAGAACGTTGAGGTATAAAAGAAGACGTAGTGACTAAAATTGAGAAAGGTATGCTTAGATGGTTTGGGCATGTAGAGAGAATGAATCAAAGGAGACTGACAAAAAGGATTTATGAGTCAAGAGTGAATGCAAAAGTTGGAAGGGGAAAACCAAGGCGAATGTTCCTGGACCAAATCCAGGACATTTTAAATTAGGGTCAGGTCAAGAGTACTCTAAACCGACAAACTTGTATGAAAGGTTTAATGAGAATGAAAGAAGCGAAGGAGATTTCTCCTGGAATGCAAGGATCGTGGCAAGTTGAAGGATGTTGTCTCTGCCTACCCCGAAGGGAATGAGGCGTGATGCTATGTATGTATGTTGTCTAGATAAAGATTGGTAGAAGGCTTACAACGTTACTAATCACTGTTAATAGCAAAGAAGTTTGCTTTTGAATTAATTAAAACGTATATTACTTTTTAGATCGTATCATCACTTCCCAAATGGCAGTGCAAGCAGCGTGATGGGTCTATGCCCTAAGAACCCTTTCATCTATGTATGAGGAGGCCTCTGCCCTACAGTGGAACGTTACTGGGCTGCTACTTACCTAACTACAAAAGAAAACTTACGTTCCTTCTTTTAAATAAGTCATCAACTGATAAAATGTGAAAGGAATAAATTTCTCGAACTAGCGTTATCTGCAAATACTAAATGCCATTAAACTAGAATTACATTAAGACTCATAAGTGTAGTTATAAAAACGATACTAGGTTAAATGACTGACGTTTTCTCAGGAATCGATAATTATTTGCTAATGAGCTACGTCAATTTTTTTTTTGTATTACAACACAGACATTTTTGTTCCTAATGACATCAGAATAGGAGTGTTTTACAACGAATGTGCACGTACATTTGATATTGAACCGCGTTGACTAAATCTATAACTGTTTCGAATAAAAATAGTCTAAATTCTGTTAACATTTAGTGGGAATATCGTGGAATTACAAAGGTATGTAGAAAAGTGTCATATTTCATGCTGAAAAAAAGCTG
Source organism: Elymnias hypermnestra (assembly GCA_015832385.1). Classification (NCBI taxonomy): domain Eukaryota; kingdom Metazoa; phylum Arthropoda; class Insecta; order Lepidoptera; family Nymphalidae; genus Elymnias; species Elymnias hypermnestra. Next base: position 205,351 of record JACTOM010000880.1, on the reverse strand, counting down.
AATGATAATTACAAAATGTTTCAACTTCAGTAAGAAATGTGATTAAAACTTAACCGGAACAAAAATAATTCGTAATCAATTCCAGAGTCCAGCCAAAGTCCATCAAATATTATAATTGCGGTCAGAAATTAGTCTTCTTTTAAATTTATTGGATTTCTGAACAACGAAATGAACAAGTAGGAATAATTTCTAAGTGAAAGCAAAATTGTTGTTTTTTACTATAATAAAAGTATTTTTTTCATATTCACTCACCTTTTAAACCTTCCCTGGACTTCCACAAATAATTCAAAACCAAAATTAATCAAATTAGTCCAGCTGTTCTCTAATTTTAATGAGACTAACGAACAGCAATTGAGGAATGGCGGAGACTATCACAGTAGACCGTCAATAACATCATTCTCAGTATGCCTAGACGGGTAGAAATTTTAATAAGAGCACGTGGAGGAAAAACACGATATTAGTCACCATTTTTCTAAATCAATTAATTGTTATTTTAATATTAAATTTCATTTTTCCCGGTTACATAATAAGTTCAAAAATATACCATTTTTCACAAATAGCCTTTACTCAAAATACGTTCTTAATGTGATCTCATTTCAATCAAAACAAATGAAACTTTAACTAACAAAAGAAGTGTAGTAAGTAGATTAAAAAAAAAAACCATATTTTTTAAATTATGGAGTTTTATTTGTGTTCCGCTAAATAGATCGTTTTAGATTAAATATTTGTTAAAAATAGAAATTGTATAAAATAAAATAAATTTATTACTAAATTAAATTAACAATTGTAGAATAGCCTGCGGGACGCTTACTGGTTGCTTAACGAACGTTTGTCAGCCACATTTGACATATGTGTCTTGGCGGCTAAATTGTTACGCGATTCCGAAGCGACATGTGACAAGTAAACGTCCGCTTTAATATAACTTATTTTAAATTTTGAATTGAAACTTCTTTAGGGTAAAATTTTTACGGGTGAAACGCGTCACGAAGATGTGCAGCGTTTCTTATGCTAATTCGTTTGAAGATTGAGTAGCTTTAATATTTACAAATATCATGTGGCCACTAAATAATTTAATATACTATTTTTGATTAAATATAAATTTTAAATTCACAAACAAGAAATAATTTCTAATATTGACGAAAAACACTTGGCATTTTCATTTACAATTCGTCATTTGAGATTCTTTTGATGATTGATGATGATCTATAGTAATGATTACTTTACAATGATTTGTATAAATTTTAATTGAGGTTAGGTTATTTAATAATCATAATCTGAGATTTTACGATATTATTTTTTTAACAATATAAGGTATTTTAACAATTCTCTTCAATTATCATTATTCCATTCCCCTCTAAGTCTCGGAAATCTATAGATAATCAAGACTTAAAACATAGTTTGCCAAAGAAGTTGCAATTCTAACACGTGTACTTTGTATGCATGCATTTTTCACTAAAAATAGTATATTACTTACCTTACTGTCTCATTGGTCTAGTGGTTAGCATGTTCGACTACAGACATGAGGTCCTGGGTTCGAGTCCCGGGTCGGGCCAGTTCGAAATCAATATAGAGTTTTCCTATTAAGATTTTCTCAATATTTACCCGAAGTTGGAAAGTTGGGGTGTGATTCACCCCCGTGCCTCGGAGAGCACGTTAAGCCGTCGCCGGTTGTGTCAGATTGCCGTCATGTCGGACTACGAGAGTGAAGGAATAGAGAGTACACTTGTGTACTATGCCTGACAATCCGCAGTGGAGCAGCGTGGTGGGTCTAGGCTCTAAAAACCTTCTCTCGTATGAATGAGGAGGCCTGTACCCAGCAGTGGGACGTTAATGGGCTGCTACTTACTTACATACCTTAACTTTAAAAAATTATATCAACTAAATAGGTTAACTCTAAATTTAGAGTCCACTAGTGCAAAACATTGTAACACTGTGACTTTTGTATACGTGTTATATTACATCAATGCTTTTTAAAGTTTATAGATATGAAACAATATATAAGTTACAAGCTGAATCCGCGACTTCGTCGTCGTGCGTTGAATGTTTTTCTCATTGGTTTGAATGGGCAGCATTTTCATTAATTTAGGCAAATTGCTTTACAAATAAAAAATATGCTTATAAATACTTGAATGAGTTATTTGCTGAGTGTTATTGCAAAGAGCTTATAGTCCAATTTCGTAAAATCCGTTCTTAGCTGACCTTTACTCGGCAAAAGGAATATTCCTACCAAATTTCGAGTCTCTACGCCTTATGTGACGAATCAATAAATAATACCACCCCCCAACCCCCTTGCGAGTGGAATTTCGTGAAATCCATTCTTAGCTGACCTCTACTTGTCAAAAGAAAAATTCCTACCAAATTTCGAGTCTCTACGCCTTATGGTTCCAGGGATATGAGTCTATAAACTTCTTATGGCAAAAGAATCACAAAAGTAAAATAAATGCGATAGAGATGAGAGTGTTGAGAAGCATGAGTGGATTAAAACTGAGTGACAGAGTAAGAAATAGTGTGATAAGAGAACGTTGTGGTATAAAAGAAGACGTAGTGACTAAAATCGAGAAAGGTATGCTTAGATGGTTTGGGCATGTAGAGAGAATGAATGAAACGAGACTGACTAAAAGGATTTATGAGTCAAGAGTGAATGCGAAAGTTGGAAGGGGAAGACCAAGGCGAACGTTCAACGAACGGCGAACCAGGTCAAGAGTACTCTAAACCGACGAACTTGTATGAAAGATTTAATGAGAATGAAAGAAGCGAAGGAGATATGCAAGGATCGTGGCAAGTGGAAGGACGTGGTCTCTGCCTACCCCGGAGGGAATGAGGCGTGATGTTATGTATGTATGTAAACTTCTCAATATACGATGATTTCGTAAAAAATGTTCCATCGTTTGCTAAATACTCGACTGTTATATTCGGAAAAATAGAATCTCAAACCATCGAATGATAGAACTCTACTAGCTTGTCATGTGTCAAAAGTACCCGATTCAATAAATATCCAATTTTTTTCGATTACAATGAATTTAAAAGTTCATCTAATTAGTTAATTAAACATCTCTTTCTGTAATAGAAATAATCGTATAATATATAAATATTAAGAAAACAAAATGTGTAAAGTTTACTCTGCCTAATGTGAAGCAAACGGAAACCATTGTTAATTTAATAATGAGGAACTAGACCTTGTAGATAGCACCGCTTTCTTAGGTATAACATTAGATAATAAATTACAGTGGGGGCCCCATATAAGTGGTCTATCGAATAGGCTCAGCTCCGCGGCTTACGCTGTTAAAAAAATTCGTCGTCTGACAGATGTTGATACTGCCAGACTGGTATATTTCAGCTATTTTCACAGCATTATGTCATACGGTATTCTACTTTGGGGTAATGCTGCTGATATAGATGCAATATTTGTGCTGCAGAAAAGGGCCGTTCGTGCGATTTACAATATGGGTCCAAGAGAGTCGCTAAGAAACAAATTCAAGGCAGTTAACATAATGACAGTTCACTGCGTATATATATTAGAAAACTTGTTGTACGTACATAAAAACATTGACTCTTTTAATAAAAAGAGTGAATGTACATCATATAACTTACGAAACCAAAACAAACTTGTTATAAATTCTAGTAGGCTGCATAAGATTAACAACTCATTTAAGGGTAACTGTATACGTTTCTATAATAAACTCCCACAAGACGTTCTAAAGATGTCAATTAATAAATTCAAAGTCTTTGTTAAAAGAAAGTTGATAGAAAAATCGTATTATAAGTTGCAAGAGTACTTAGACGATGGAAACGCGTGGGAGTGAACGAACTACTCTAATTTGAATTGATATATATTAATCTAATATGATATTGTAATGATGATGGTAACAAAAAACAAAACACCCGACTGAGTTTGGTGTGGGTTCTTCTTGGATCAGGGCGCGAAGGAACCCTCGTCACTTTAGATTTTAAGTCGTTCTGGAGTATCATCATCAGACGTACATTAGAATTAGAGTGTGGAAAAGAAAAAAAATATATATTATTTTACGATTCAAAAGAGCTGTAATATGCCTACTTGAATAAAGATATTTTGATTTGATTTGATTTATATATCGCGCATTTAATAATAAAATGGTCTACTAAAGTTTCCAATGTAACCTTCTTAGTGCTTTCGACTATATAAACTTTTTTAATGCAACCTTATGACGTTTGACATAATTGTCAGTGATTGACAAATATGCATATATACTTTATGTGCTTGTGTGTGTCAAATCTATGATAATGTGTGTATTTATTTTTGATTCATTTTTACACAAAATTAAAAAAATAATAATTGCGTACTTCATCTCTATATAATAGCGGGAAATTTTATGCAATTCGCATTAGCGTGTACAAAATTTTTGCTCAACGTATTTAAAAATAAAATTCAAACAATGAACAGACGTACTTGCATTACGTCGAAATAAATTGGTTTTACCTTCTTTATTTATAAAATGTCAGAAGGTTGATTTAAACTACTTTTTATATGCCTACAACAGCCTACATGTTAAATGAGCTTTTTTCTTGACCCATTCCGAACAGTGAGGTCCCACTGCTGGACATAAGCCTTCTCAGAGGAAAGAGATTTTTAAAGCATAGACCTACCATGTTGGTTCGTTCCTTCATACTCATGTGCTCTCTGAGGCTCGGGGTTGGAGCACACCGCCAACTACACAATTCGGGACAAATACTGAAAGCTTTTTAATAAATCACTCCCGGGTCTCGAACCCAGGACTTCATGTCTGTAGCCTTGCAAGCTAAACCAATTACGCATACCATAAAAGTACGATTAATCTGTAATTAAAATGGCAACTTCACAGTTTTTTTATCCAATTAAAACTAGTAAATACGTCACATTCAAATAATCTATGTATATAAATAGCATCTATATATAAAAGAGATATCCAGGTATCTATTAACTCATCACGATATCTCTGGAACCATAAGACGTAGAGACTCGAAATTTGGTAGAAATATTCCTTTTGCCGAGTAGAGGTCAGCTAAGAACGGATTTTACGAAATCCCACCCGCAAGGGAGTTTGTGATGGTGTTAACTATTGACTCATCACATAAGGCGTAGAGACTAGAAATTTGGTAGAAATATTCCTTTTGCCGAGTAGAGGTCAGCTAAAAACGGATTCTACGAAATCCCACCCGCATGGGAGTTTGTGATGGTGTTAACTATTGACTCATCACATAAGGCGTAGAGACTAGAAATTTGGTAGGAATATTCCTTTTACCGAGTTGAGGTCAACTAAGAAATTATGAAATTGATTAAAATTTGGTACAGCGATAATATAGAGCCTGAAAAAGGACTATAAGCTCTTTGCAGTAATACACAGCAAATAACTCATTGACGTTATTATACGTATGTTTTTTATTTGTAAAGCATGTTGCCTAAATTAATGAAAATGCTACCCATTCAAACCAATGACAAAAAACATTCAACGCAGACGAAAAAATTACTTTTGAATAGTTAGTAGACTGTCTTTTGGTAAAAAACTAGCAACAGTTGGAAAAGTAGATTCCGTTGAGAAGAAACCGGCAAGAAACTTAGCGGTTACTCTTTTAAACATAGTTTATTAGGTTACAATGTTTTTAGCTTTCATGTGCAATTGAAATCAAGTCCAAACATCTTCATTACTTAAACAATCTTCAACATTATATTATGCCTTTTGTAAAAGCATGTTTTTTGACATAAATTACATTAAAATCCTTACTATAACTTGAAAGATTATTTAGAAGATTAAAAAGAGCAGTGGTGAATAAATTACTCTGATGTAAATATTATAAATTAATATCATTTTGTAATGATGATGATAAAAAAGATACTCGACTGAATTTATTGTGCGCTTCTTAGGATAAAGTGCGAAGGAAACCTCGTAGTTTTATATTGCAAGTCGTTCTTTAATGCCATCATCATGAATATAGTGTGCGGAGGAACCTATTTAACGATTCAAGATACTGTAAAAACACAAAAAGCTCTTTCGAATCTTGAGTAGTATAGAACATGTGAAAGTGATATCGAAAGGAGAGTGAATGAAGAGAATATGGTAAATGGTGCTCTGCACGCCTTTATATAAGAAGCACAAAAGTAAAATAAATACGGTAGAGATGAGAGCGTTGAGAATTATGAGTGGATTGAAGCTCAGTGACAAAGCAAGACGTGGTGTGATAAGAGAACGTTGTGGTATAAAAGAAGACGTAGTGACTAAAATTGAGAAAGGTATGCTTAGATGGTTTGCGCACGTAGAGAAAATGAATGAAAGGAAACTGACAAAAAGGATTTATGAACCAAAACTTAATAGGAAAGTTGGAAAGGGAAAACCAAGGCGAAATTTCGTGAATCCAGGACATTTTAAATAAGGGTCAGGTCAAGAGTACTCTAAACCAACAAATTTGTGTGAAAGGTTTAATGAGAATGAAAACAGTGAAGGAGATATGCAAGGATCGTGGCCAGTTTAAGGATCTACCCCTATGGGAATAAACCGTGATGCTATGTATGTATTAGTATCAAATCTACCACCGTTTACGAAAGCAGCTTCTAGTAAGTGCAAACCAGCAAGAAACTCAGCAGCAACTCTAGTTTTTGTATGTTGCATTGTGTAACATGGTCTAGTGGTTAGCATGTTCGACTACACATAGACTTCACGTAGACATGAGGTCCTGGGTTCGAGTCCCAGGTCGGGCCAATTCAAAAACCAATATTGAGTTTTCTATTAAGATTTTCTCAATATTTGCCCCAAGTTGGGAAGTTGGCGGTGTGATCCACCCCCATGCCTCGGAGAGCACTTTAAGCCGTCGGTCCTGCGCCTGATCTCTCTCCGGTCGTGTTGGATTCCCGTCACATCGGACTATGAGAGTGAAGGAATAGAGGGTACACTTGTTGTGTTACTATGCCTGCCAATCCGCAGTGGAGCAGCGTGGTGGGTCTATGCTCTAAAAACCCTCTCCTATGAGAGTGAGGAGACCTGTGCCCAGCAGTAGGACGTTAAAGGGCTGCTACTTACTTACTTTATTGTGTAAGATTTATTTGAACAAATGGAATCAAGTCTAAACGTTATTATCACTTGAATAATCTTCATCATTATAATATGCCTTTTGTAAATGGGTGTTTTTGACATAAAAGTATGTGATGGCAAACTGAATTGTGGTATCTTTCTTAAAATACGTATGCGCAACGTGACTAATAATCTCTGAACCTTGAACTCTATCGTAAGGTACCTTTAGCGTAATAAAGGGTTCTATAATAGGTAAAATATTTAGACATGATATTTATCCAGAATCTCCAGATATAGTTGCATAGTAAACACTTGCTTCTGATCTATCTCCAAAGGTGAAAAGTCGTATAATTTGCGTGTATGCAAATGAAGAACATGCTACAGTATCGAACTGTCACCTTAAACGTTGTATATATAATAGTACTACGTGAACCGCTCTTTGCAGTCTCTCGAGACGTCAAGTCCGATCGCAACCTACTTAGTGCTAACTTAATAAACCCTATCGGTGTATAAGTTATAGTGCCCCTGAAAGGTAAGAGATTATACTTTTCACTACTCATAAAACTTACATAGAAAGTGCTTCAAAATAAAATATATTTCATATTTTTTCAACCATAAAACACTATGTCTAAAACACAGTGTTATTGACCCTCAATATTTGTTACAAATAATTTAAAACTAAATTTAGATTAATAATTATTCTTTAGTTTATTAAATAAATAACTTACTTCTGATAATATATAAAAAAAAAATGGTTTTAAAAAAGCAATAATTTGCGATTTTGCCTATTACAAAAAACTGCTCATATATCAAAAACATGGTGTTATTGATCCTTTATTTCTATAGTGTATGAAATTTTTACTATAAAATAAAGCATTTACATGGAATTCTATATTAATAGTTATTTTTTTCCTAATTGAATATATTTATTACTTTTTATAAAACATGCTGTACAATAAAATATATAAAGATGTACACATTATGAATTTAAACAGCCACACATTGAAAAAAATATATTTTTTAATGATCTAGAATATAATGCAAAAGAAAATATGGTAATTTAATTTCACACACTCACGCACACACATAATTTTATACCTAATACTATCCATCTTAATTTTTTAGTTTTAATTTAATTTCCCCTTAAATAAGTAGATTAGGCATAGAATAAATTGTAAACTTGGGAAGACACTGACCCCTAAGTCACGGGCTTACCTAGTTTAGGGGTCCAGGGTATTTTAATTCTGTATCATTCTTTTTATGCCCAAACAAATTAAGTTATTAATATTATTATAGAGAAAAAATGGTTTTAAATCAGCAAAATTGTCTATCATGAAACTGCTCATATATCAAAAATACTCTGTTATTAACCATCGATTATACACGATGGGTAATGTTAACTATAATATAAAGCATTAAAATTGTGAACTATATTAATAGTTATTGTTTTCCTAATTAAACATATTTCTTACTTATTATAAAACATACAATGAAAAAGGTTTTCAAAAAGCAATATTTTCTATCACGAAACTGCTCATATATCAAAAATAGAGTGTTATTGGCCCTTGATTTTTACAATATAGGAAATGTGAAATAATTAAAATCTAAATCTATATTAATAGTGATGTTAATTTGTATATAAAGCATTAAAATCTTAAATATAGATTAATAGCAATTTTTAAGCAAATATATTACCTTTTATAGAAAAGGGTTGGAAAAAGAAACATTTTGCACCTATTTTTCTATCACAAAAACTGCTCATATGTTCAAAATACGCTATTATTGACCTTCAAATATATTAAGAAATATAGAAACCTCTCCTTTAACATATGTATAGCTTTAATTTGTAAGTAAGTAAGTAAGTAAGTAAGTAGCAGCCCATTAACGTCCCACTGCTGGGCACAGGCCTCCTCACTCCGAAGAGAGAGGGTTTTTAGAGCATAGACCCACCACGCTGCTCCACTGCGGATTGGCAGGCATAGTACACAAGTGCACTCTCTATTCCTTCACTCTCATAGTCCGATGTGACGGTAATCCGACACAACCGGAGAGAGATCGGGCGCAGGACCGACGGCTTAACGTGCTCTCCGAGGCACGGGGGTGGATCACACCGCCAACTTCCCAACTTCAGGCAAATATTGAGAAAATCTTAATAGAAAACTCAATATTGATTTTTGAATTGGCCTGACCCGGGACTCGAACCCAGGACCTCATGTCTGTAGTCGAACACGCTAACCACTAGACCAATGAGGCAGTGCAGGCATTTAATTTGTATTAACTTAATATGTTTGGATTTAATTTTAATGATTTGATTTATATGAGGCATTGAATGGTAATAAATGAAGGTTTAATTTCAATTCCTTTTAGTCAACAGCAACTCTTGTAAAATGATGAATTTTACAATGATATTTAATCTTCTTTTAATATTTAATAAAGGAAAAGAAAAGCAAATAAACACAGAGAGAAAAGTCTTTCTCATACGGTATAATATGAATTAATAAATAATATAAACAGACCAGTTGCATTGTATTCAAATATATTTACCATAATTGTTTTGATGTATTAGAGAATTGAATAGGGATTAACATGAAAATGTGAAGACAAACACATTTTTAACCGACTTCAAAAAAAGGAGGAGTTTATCAATTCGTCTGCATTTTTTTTATGTTTGTTACGTCATATCTCCCGACTGGGTAGACCGATCTTGATGATTTTATTTTGAAATGAAAGGTGGTGCTCGTCATAGGGTCCCATTTTTTTTTAATCCAGTTCTGATGATGGCATCCATGAGAAAACCGGATAAGTCTTAAATTTGCGTAAGCGTGTGCGCGACAAATGGAATAACTTAAGATCACGCCAACCGATTTCGATGATTCTTCTTTTATTAGAAAGGATATACTGCAAGTGTTGTTTTGCGATAGTTTGGTAAGGTTCTGATGATGGATTCCATGACAAAGTGACGGAACTCTTCAATTCTTAGGAGCAAATTAATGATACTCGGCAGAATCTTCTATAAGCTATCCAGATATTTGAGTCGCCTATCGTAACTTCGGTATGGTCAAGTGCTAGTCGTAGTTAAATATGAAGATCAATGGAACTCCTCAACCGCTTACAGTAAGAGTGAGATTTTTGGCAAAATCTATAACTGTCTGTAATCAAATGCCAATGACCTTACGTTTGTTGCTGCATTTCAATATTTGAAAGGTGAATTATGTGTGAGAAGCGGTGGTATAAGGGTTTCGGGTTCGATCCCGGGTGTAGCGATATTAATGTTAATTTGACTTTGTAAAGTTGTTTCATATTTGGAGTCGGTGTCAGCCGAGGTACCTACATATATAGCTACAGGAACATCTTCCTTGGCTGACACCGACTCCGAATATAACAATACGAAGAACACTATAAAAGAATACGCAATTATTTCTTACTTTTTAGAGCATATTAATATAATTTTAAATCTGTTTTGAAGGCGGTTCTTTTTTTGTTAAAATTTACATTTAGATACAACTAGCTGACACGACAGACTTGGATCTGTCTTAACTATGAATATTGAAATCGAATTGGTGTGATTAATGTATAATATAATTAATAAAAACATAGTATTAAATTGGGCTTGGTGGCGTGCTGTGGGCTTAGGATGGAGTCGACAGTAGGGATGGTAGCGGATGAAGCCATTGAGGTCAACGGTAGTTACCAAACTCTCCATGAGAGTTACATCCTTGGCGTCAGGTGGCAACCGGCCGGATAATAAAAGCCAAATCCTTTACCGCCAATGCGCAAGCAAGATGGACAGAAGATGCACTGCACAGAAATGCGTGTGCTCAGATGGGCCAGGAGCGTCTCGACAATGGACAGGATCCGGAATGACTATATACGTGGAACATTTAAAGTGGCCTATACAGGAAAAAATGTGCGAAAGTCTGTTGCGTTGGTTTGGACATGTAATGAGAAGGGTTGAAAGCCATATGACGAAGTCTTCATTAAATGCAATTGAAGGAAAGAAAAGCCGTGGTCGCCCCTCCCACAACTTGGATAAGTACCATTAAAACAGACATTAAGTCAATGGGAGTCTGCCCAGAAATGGCACTCGATAGAGGCAAATGGCGTTTACAATTTCGGAGAGCTGACCCCAACTGACATGAGACAATAGCAAGGGTATAGATAGATAGTGTTAAATTGGGCAGGTGACAGTAAGATGGAACGTCGAAGTTGCCGCAGTCAATTTCCACTACCATTTCACCGTACTGCCGCCTTCAGAGGTTCAATCACCATTCAAAAGACTATAGACACGATTTCTTCTTGAAAAACAAAAAGAATTCCAACATCACGTGTCGGAGCTTTCTTTCCTATAAACCATATATTCCGGTATTATATTTCGTCGTCGTCGTCGTCGCTTCAACCGATGGACGTCCACTGCTGGACATAGGTCTCACGAAATATCCTTTTACATCGGTCCACCTTGTGGGGGGTCTTCCTACAGTGCGTCGTCCGGTGAATTCACTAGAGTTCAATCTTATTTTATGATAAAGGACTGTTTGCTGCATATAACCTGTTCCCCTTATCGGAATACTAACCCAAAGAATGTTGTGATACGACTTGTCGTCGTCGTCGCTTCAACCGATGGATGTCCACTGCTGGACATAGGCCTCATATAATGAAATCCACAAGGTCCGATCTTGCGGTGCCTGGCTCCATCGGCTACCAACGACCCTCTTTATTTCATCGGTTCGCCTTGTGGAGGGTTTCCCTACAATACGCCACTCGGTGCGTGGTTGCCATTCCAGCACCTTTCGGCCCCAATATCCATCGGTTCGTCGGACTATGTGCCCCGCCCATTGCCACTTCAGGTTCGCGATTCGTAGGGCTATGTCGGTGACTTTGGTTCTGCGTATCTCCTCATTTCTGATTTGATGGCGTAGAGAAACTCCGAGCATAGCCCTCTCCATCGCACGCTGAGTGACTCTGAGCTTTCGAATGAGGCCCATAGTCAGCGACCACGTTTCCGATCCGTAGGTAAGCATTGGCAACACGCACTGTTCGAAGACTTTAGTCTTCAGGCACTGAGGGATATCGGACGAAAACGTCTTCCGGAACTTCCCGAACGCTGCCCAACAGAGTTGGATTACATTTAATTAGTACATATTATTATTAATTTTGCAACATTTTTATCAGGTCCTGTAGCTTTAAATAGTATATAAGGATAGATTAAGTTGTTTCGGGCTGCGTTCGTGGTGGCACCTGGACTAGGGATCCAGCTGAAAATCAGCGCTGCATGGTCTCCACACTGTGTAGCATAAATACTGAGCTGTGTCCATTTCCTTGGTAACGCCACAAATTGCAGGATATTATAAAATGTACTAAAGTATATTGTGATGTGTGGCATAACGTATAAATAAAGATGTTTTCTTTCGTTCTTTCTTCTTCTATTGTTTGTTCTAAAAAGGTTTCATTAGAATAGGTTATACTGTCAAAAACACTGAAAAGGTTATATTAGAAAAGTTTATATCGTCAAAAGCACTAAAAAGGTTACATTAGAAAAGTTTATATCGTCAAAATCACTAAAAAGGTTACATTAGAAAAGTTTATATTGTCATAAGCACTAAAAAGGTTACATTAGAAAAGTTTATGTTGTTCAAAGCACTAAGAAAGTTAGAAAATCTACTATGTGGTTAAGTTTACTTAAAATTTCTGATGTTCTACACAACAGCTGCATTATTACGATAGAAATTGAATTAAGTAGGATTACTTCGAGTATTGACTTTCCTGCTACAATTTTTACTTTAACCCACTTTAAAATTTGCATAAAGGTTAATAAAATGTATTGCTACACAATTACTGTCGTGACAAAGGTGAAGTGTTTGCAAAGTATCTACTATGTCAATTCATTGTTGATGAAATGATCAGGCGATGAAATTAAATAAATATATTGTGTGGTTATATGAAGTCATGATCCAAAAGTAACAGATGTGTGTAACGTTGAAATACTATACTTTGGAAAAAAATGAGGCAATGAAAAAAGGTTCAATTAAGAAACAACAAAGTAAAGTTATATAAAATTGCTTAAAAATGTGTTATTTTTGTTACTCAACTGTACTAATTGTCTTACAGTTGAAGGTCATACTCATTAGCACCTCTACGAAAACCCATTGGAGTTTATTGCTTGTTTTGAATAACTTTAATTCGGTTATAATTAATGAATGCATTGAGTAATATTTTATAAAGATATATAAGTAACTAATAAATTCTTGATTAGTTTTGCGACCAATTACATACATTGCTAGTCAAATTTGCAAACATAAACTGGCATTGAATACAAATAAACAGCAGAAAAGGCAAGTTGATGAAATAGACAAAATTCTAGATGTAGATAATGACGCAATATTGTCTCATAATGAAGCACAGACTTTGGAAATAGCTCTAAAGAGATTTGGAAAACAAATAAAAAGTGATGCTGTAAGTTTACTTCAACTAGAAAATGTAGACGTAGATAATGATTCAGTACCATCTCATGATCTAGCACAGACCCTGGAAGCAGCTCTAAAGAGTTTTGGAAAACAAATAAAGAGAGATGCTGCGAGTTTACTTAAACTAGAAAATTTTGACGATGATATGATGATAGAATGATGCATTACCAACTCACGGTGAAGCACAGACCCTGGCAGCATCTCTCAAGTGTTTTGTAAAAATAAATAGGGAGCGATGCTCTAACTTTTCCTCAACTGGAAAATCTAGACGTAGATAATGATGCATTAACAACTCATCATGAAGCACAGACCCTGGAAACAGCTCTCAAGTGTTTTGGAAAACAAATAGAGAGCGATGTTCTGAGTTTCCTTCAACTGGGTAAATCTAGATGTAGATAATGATGCATTACCAACTCATGATGAAGAACAGACTCTGGAAGCAGATGTAAAGAGTTTTGGAAAACAAACAGACAGTGATACTATGAGTTAACTGAAATGAATTGGTTATATAATAACAGCGAGTGGTTTACGTCAAATGACAATAAGCAACTATTTTAAGCCCAATTTTTTCATGATTAAGGCTGTATTTAGTATCTAAATGTGTCCGTATATATAAATAAGTTATATATCGTAAATTGTAAAATGTTTATCTATATTAAAAAATTATACACCTTTTTACGAAAATTGCGGAGGATTATGAAATTCGCCTCACTAATAGTTTATAAGGTGAACCTGCGACTTTGTCTGTGTGGAATGTTTTTTGGGTAGCATTTTCATTAATTTAGGCCAATTGTTTAACAAATAAGAAACATGAGTATAAATAATTCAAAGAGCTGTTTGCTGTGTATTACTGCAAAGACCTTTTAGTCCTTTTTCAAGCTCTAGTTTATCGGTGTATAGTTTGTAAATGTGAAAATATGAATTTTTTTTATTAACACCCACGCAAACCCCCTTGCGGGTAGAATTTAATAAAATCTGATCTCTACTCGGCAAAAGGAATATTCCTACCAAATTTCAAGTCTCTACGACTAACGGTTTCGGAAATATCGTGATGAATTAATAGTTAACACCCCCGCAATCCCCCTTGTGGTTAGAATTTCGTAAAATCCGTTCTTAGCTGACCTCTACTCGGCAAAAGGAATATTCCTACCAAATTTCAAGTCTCTACGCCTTACGTGATGAGTAAATAGCTAACACCACCGCAAACTCCTTTGCGGATGGAATTTAGCAAAATCCGTTCTTAGCTGACCTGTACTCGGCAAAAGGAATATTTCTATTAAATTTCAAGTCTTTACGCCTTATGGTTCTAGAGATATCGTGATGAGCCAGTAGTTAACATCCCCGTAGCCCCCTTGCAGGTGGAATTCCGTCAAATCTATTCTTAGCTGACCTCTACTCAGCAAAAGGAATATTTCTACTAAATTTCAAGTCTCTACACCTTATGGTTTCGGAAATATCGTGATGAGTCAATAGTTAACACCTCCGCAACCCACCTTGCGGATGGGACTCCGTAAAATCCGTTCTTAGCTGACCTCTACTCAGCAAAAGGAATACTCCTACCAAATTTCAAGTCTCTACGCCTTATGGTTCTAGAGATATCGTGATGAGTCAATAGTTAACACCTCCGCAACCCACCTTGCGGATGGGACTCCGTAAAATCCGTTCTTAGCTGACCTCTACTCAGCAAAAGGAATACTCCTACCAAATTTCAAGTCTCTACGCCTTATGGTTCTAGAGATATCGTGATGAGTCAATAGTTAACACCTCCGCAACCCACCTTGCGGATGGGACTCCGTAAAATCCGTTCTTAGCTGACCTCTACTCAGCAAAAGGAATATTCCTACCAAATTTCAAGTCTCTACGCCTTATGGTTCTAGAGATATCGTGATGAGTCAATAGTTAACACCCCCGCAATCCCCCTTGTGGATAGAATTTCGTAAAATCCGTTCTTAGCTGACCTCTACTCGGCAAAAGGAATATTCCTACCAAATTTCAAGTCTCTACGCCTTATGGTTTCAGAAATATCGTGATGCCGCAATCCCCCTTGTGGTTAGAATTTCGTAAAATCCGTTCTTAGCTGACCTCTAATCGGCAAAAGGAATTTTACTACCAAATTTCTAGTCTCTACGCCTTGTGTGATGAGTAAATAGTTAACACCACCACAAACTCCCTTGCGGGTGGCATTTCGTAATATCCGTTCTTAAATGACCTCTACTCGGCAAAAGGAATATTCCTACCAAATTTCAAGTCTCTACGCCTTATGGTTCCAGAGTCAATAGATAACTGGACAACTCTTGTATATATATATATAATATAGAAGATATAGAGAGGGAGTGTACAATGCTAACATTTTTTTTTATTCACACACGTATGTAGGGTCTTCTGTCAATCGCTGACAGTTATGTCAAACGTCAAATAAAGATTGCATTAAAAAAGGTTTTATTGTCAAAAGCACTAAAGAGGTTACATTAGAAAATATAACATGGCATGTTATTGTTAAATTTACGATTTATATTATACAATTATTACCATTACACGTGTTTTAAAAAGAGATGTTTAATTAACTAATTAGATGAATCTTCAAATTATTACACTCGAACTGATTTCTGTGCTCTTTTACTTTAGTTTCGTTTTTGTCTATATTAACTTATTATATTGAATTTCACATAATTGTCATTATGTATTGTATGTAAATAAGTTGTGTTAAATGTATATTTATAAAACTATTAAATGTATTACTTAAATTTAAGTGTGGGTAAAGAAATACTGCATTCAATGAGAACCAAAAAATTGCAAAAAATGTAATTATTTTATATAATATAATTGGAGACAAGAGCCTATTTTCTAAGATTTTCCTTAATGATAAATTGATAAGACAATTATATATTTAAAGGAGTTTGCATATCTTTGTCTTTATAAAAGTTATTACCATTGTTTTGAGAAATAACGTGATAACATAAAAAATCGTTGTCAAATATATTTTCGTAATTACAAAAACTAAGAGACAAGTTTAGTTTAGAGAATACTTTATTCCACATACAATCTAAAACCTTCCTTTCAAACTTATAAATTGAAACTAATAACATACTCGTATGTGCAAGGGCCTTATTGCTTTAAGGAATCTCTGCCAGGCAAGGATACTGATAGTAGACATTAGCAAGGAAAGGATTTTTGAAATTACACATTTCAAGGTCAAACTTCTCAGGTTTCACGACTTCAATCGTTGCCAAATGTGTGTATTTGTAACCAAAATTAAGAGATAGGTTATGTTTAAAGAATGCTGTAACAGAATCGACACCATTATTAGCTTTATCACTTATATAATATGATGAAATTGCCCGTAAATGATTGACTCTTATGACCGCGGTGGCGTGATCGCAAATGGACAATCAACAGTGATCGCTGCAATTTACTATCAATAGAATGATAACAGCGTGCATGAAGTTTACTTTATATATCCTGTGGCTCTTTCTGATATTAATTACACACCAAAAATTACTAGTTATCACGGAAAATTCTCTATAAAGTGTCCTATTTTACCGTCCGTTAGCAGAGGTATTGTTTGGTTTCCTCAAAACATAATTAATTTATCTCTCTCCGGTCGTGTCGGATTCCCATCACATCGGACTATGAGAGTGAAGGAATAGAGAGTGCACACATGTGTACTATGCCTGCCAATCCGCAGTGGAGCAGCGTGGTGGGAATATGCTCTAAAAACCCTCGCTCCTCAGAGTGAGGAGGCCTGTGCCAAGTAGTGAGACGTCAATGGGCTGCTACTTACTTACTTTTTACTAGCTGAATCGGGCAAACTCCGTACCGCCTGAGAGACTTATAAATACAAAAAGCAGAATGATAATTTCAAGTTTCAAAATTAGTAAAAAAATGTGTTCAAAACTTAAGCGGAACAAAAATAATTCGTAATCAAATGAACGCGACCTTTCCACCTAGATTCCCGCCAAAGTACAATATATAGTTGCGATCAGAAATTTCTGAACGACTGGTCGAAAGTCAAACGTTTGACAGATTGGAGGAGTTTCTAATGGAAAGTAAAATTGTTGTATTTACTATATTCCAAGCATTTTTTTCATATTTACTGACCTTTTAAGCCTTCCCTGGACTTCCACGAATATTTCAAAACTGAAATCAGCCAAGTCAGCCTTTCTCGATTTTAGCTACTCTAACGAACAGCATTGTGATCTGTGATCACTTGCTATCAAGTGATATTACACTCAAGGCCCTTGCTCTCAAATTAAAATCTCTGAAACAGTGAAACAGCAGTATAGTTATTACGAGACCTAGCTAGTATATATTAATTTAAAGTTCCATTATTGTAATAATATAATATAAGAAACAGGCAATTAGACAAATAAGAGTCGTAAATTTTTTACTAATCTTTGAATACAATGACAATTTAAATAATATATTATCTTTTAAAATAATTTGAAAGGAAATTATGTAACATTAAACACGTATTCATTATTCTCGTACAATCTATAATACCATCACGCCTCATTCCCTTCGGGGTAGGCAGAGACCACGTCCTTCCACTTGCCACGATCCTTGCATATCTCCTTCGCTTCTTTCATTCTCATTAAACCTTTCATACAAGTTCGTCGGTTTAGAGTACTCTTGACCTGGCCTTTATTTAAAATGTTCTGGATTTGATCCAGGAACGTTCGCCTTTGTCTTCCCCTTGCAACTTTCGCATTCACTCTTGACTCATAAACCCTTTTTGTCAGTCTCCTTTCACTCATTGGACCCTTTCATTCACCCCAGCTGGACTGATTTGGATAATTTTGGGTTTGAATACCTGTGGGAGTCTAGGGAAAGTTTAAAACGCGAGTAAATATGAAAAGAATTGCTTGGAATAAAGTAAAAACAATAATTTCGCTTTACCTTTGAAACTATTCCTACGTGTCAAACATTTGATGTTCGTGCCGTCGTCGTGTTTGACATTTGACATTGACAACCAACAATTTCTGATCGCAATTATAATACCTTTTAAACTGCTGCGGAAAAATTAAACAAAATTCAATACAGGTGCCTCAGAATTATACTGGGTGCAATGAAATCTTCCCCCACTAATGCCTTGTAGGCAGAATGTGTTGATCCTCCCTTAGCCATCCTTCGAAAATATCTCCGTGATCGACTTGTGAGCAAAATGTTACAGCTGTCATCCCATCCTCTTTGGTCCCGTTTAACCCAATTGTCCCAAATGCCCAGTAGTCGGAATTCTTCTTCCATACCACTGGACAGCTTCACCACCACCAGCTTACCATTCTACCACATCCTTTAATTTCTTATCCAACGAATCCCCTCTATTTCACCTGTAAAGCACTGATGTATAATCCCCCTATTCTCAAAGAGTAAGGGAAACCCAGATAATAACAAAACACAGGAATTAATTCATCAAAATTGGTCAAATTCTCTTCTTATATATACAGATGCATCAAAGCTATCACCTGATTGCTGTGTCGGTGCAGCCTGCTGGTTTCCTAGGTACAGAATAGTTTTAAAGTCCTCCAGAGTTCTCTGTGTTTAAAGGAGAGGCCATTACCATATTAGAAGCAATCCTGTATGCCTATTCCCATAACATTCCACAATCTGTAATTCTGACTGACTCTTTAAGCTGTTTATTGTCCATTGAAGAAAACCCCTTTCGTAGTAAATCAAGATTCCCCATTATTTTCAGAATCAGAGAGGCTTTGTTCTCATGCAGTCAACGGAACTTGACTGTTTTGCTTGCTTGGGTTCGCAGTCACTCCAGTATCCCTGGAAATGAGACAGCTAAAGCAGCAGTCCAAGATGGAACGCTCGAACATTTTCAAAACTACTCGCACGACATAAGTTCGCTTTCCAATTCTTATATGGATAAGTCTTGGAATTCATTCTGGATTTCATCAAAATCGGTTAAATGTAAATATTATGCCACCATACAACCAAATATCCCAAGGCGACCCTGGTTTTCTACATATGCAAATCGCTCTGTATCCTCTACCCACTGTTTCCCATATCATGTTTAATTGTCCTAAAATAACCCATCTTATCATCGTCGTCGTCGCTTCAACCAATGGACGTCCACTGCTGGACATAGGTCTCACGTAATGACGTCCACAAGGCCCGATCTTGCGCCGCCTGGCTCCAGCGGCTACCGGCGACCCTCTTTATGTCGTCGGTGCACCTTGTGGGGAGTCTCCCTACACTGCGCCGCCCGCGATTCGCAAGAATATGTCGGTGACTCTGGTTCTACTACGGATCTGTTCATTTCTGATTCGATCACGTAGAGAAACTCCAAGCATAGCCCTCTCCATCACACCCTGAGTGACTCTGAGCTTCCGCATGAGGCCTATAGTTAGCGACCACGTCTTAGAACCGTAGGTCATCACTGGCAACACGCACTGTTCGAAAACTTTGGTCTTCAGACACTGAGGGTTATCGGACGAAAATATCTGGCGTAGTTTCCCGAATGCAGCCCAACCGAGTTGGATTCGGCGGTTGACCTTCTCTACCTAGCTGGACTATATGTCCCAGGTATGGGTACTCGTCAACAATTTCGAGAGATGAGTTCTCAACAATGACTGGGTGAGGCGGTACATGGATATTCGACATAATTTTCGTCTTATCCATGTTCATTTTCAGGCCAACCTGTTGAGAAACTCTGCTGAGGTCATCGAGCATTATATTGAGATCTTCGAGAGTCTCTGCCATAATGACTACGTCATCGGCAAGCCGTAGATGTCTGATGTAGTCGCCGTCCTATATATGACATTATCTCTTTCTCTGTTCCTTTCCCTTTAAAAGTTGAGTATCTAGTAACCCTTGTATATAATCCCTATTGTAAATATCTTTGTAAATTTATTAAATTTAATAGAATTAATTTAATAGTATTTTAATTCTGTGTCATTCTTTTTATGCCCAAATAAATAAAGTTATTATTATTATTATATATTATAAATAAAGTGTCATAAACCGTACAATCTCCTACGTGCCTTCTCCGATCTACATGACACTGGCGAAATGGCGTGTGCCTTGTCACACCTGAAAGCCAAATAGAAGAAGAAGAATATTTAATTTGACTACGAATTGTTTTTGTTCCGGTTAAATTTTGACCACATATTACTATAGTTGAAACATTCTGCAATTATAATTGTTTTTTTTTTCAGCTAGTTTATTATAAGATATTACATCTTCCAATTAAGCAATAAAGATATTTGATGATGCCGCGATTAATAAAATCTTTTGCGTTTTTTCTTAATTGGTGGAAATAACAAGCTATTTTCTTTAAATATAGTGATGAGACTTCGGGTAGTAGAAGATGTTTTGTTTCATGTATTATATTATACAGACTGTATGATGTATTTTATTATGGCAAAAGTGATCGTCCAGTCGTCGCAATTTGATCATAATTAACTAACACTATAAGTTTCAACGATATTAAGATTCTATAGTCAAAGAAAAGTTTTTGCTGTAATCTATTTATATAAAATGAGTTCCTATTTCCCTATGTTTAATACTTTTGACAATATAATATTTTTAAAGTGACCTCCTTTGAGCTTTTGACAATATAAACTTTGTCCATGTAAGCTCCTTTGAGCTTTTGACAATATAATATTTTAAAGTAACCTCCTTAGTGCTTTGACAGTATAAACTTTTTCCATGTAGCCTCCTTAGAGCTTTTGATAACATCATGTTTTTAATGTAACCTCTTTTGAGCTTTTGACAACATAAACTTTTTAATGTGACCACCTTAGTGCTTTTGACAATATAAACTTTTTAATGTAACCTCCTTTGAGCTTTTGACAATATAATATTTTTAAAGTAACCTCCTTAGTGCTTTGACAGTATAAACTTTTTCCATGTAGCCTTCTTAGAGCTTTTGACAACATAATATTTTTAATGTAACCTCTTTTGAGCTTTTGACAATATAATATTGTTTAAGTGATCTCTTTAGTATTTTTGGCATTATAAACCTTTTCCATGTAACCTCGTTTGAGCTTTTGACAAATGGTCAAATTTTAGACGCACACGCGCGTCATTTGCGATGCTGCGATAACAAAATCTGTAATTCACTTGATTCACTTGTTCACCTTATTCTTCTTACGATTTAAAAGAGCGTTTTTGATTGCAAAACTTATTTTTACTATAGTTTGTGTTTGACAATTGTCATAAATAAATGAGTAAACAAGTTAGCAAATCTTCTGATCAGGTCGTCTTAACAAAAGAAGCTTCTGAGCGAGAGAAGCACAATGCAGAAGATGCTCCTTCTCACTGTGGAAAGAGATTACACCTGATTGCAAATAATGATACAGTCTAAGATAAAAGCGCGCTTTTTTGTCATAAGGCAATTTACCTCTTATGTCTTCTACACACCATTGTACCGGAAGACAAATCTCTTTGCTCGGCGGTAGGTTTTTGAATTACCCATGGCTGAACACTTCCACCAGTTCACATTTAGACAAATCAGAAAATGCAATTTCCTAAATTAGTTCTACCGGGAACAGAACTCAGTTCATCTTGTTAGGTTGTCTTAACTAAAGAAGATCCATTAGCGAGAGAGGGTGAAAGCAGAAGATGCTCCTTTTCACCGTCGAAAGAAGCGGGGTACTAGACATCTGGTTCTGGCACTGTGAATCCTCAGCCGGACTGATCCAGCATACCAGGAAGGAGAATCCATCCAAATGTAACTGCAAATATAAATGTAGAAGCTGATCTTTTGGGTGATCGCTGGGTTCTAGCGGCCTGTTCTCAGGTCTAGTCCTATATTCTTGACCCATGAGTCGAGGTTTGTGCATAAATGCATTTCCCAGCGAACCTCTGCTAGCATAACAAGTACCATTATGTTAAGTAGGTCATCAAAAGCTTTATAAGGTACCTGTTATTCGCGTAGTTTTTGATCCAGTCGAAATGTGGAAGAAGCTGTGTCTAGTGAACGACTAAGGCTGACAAATTTGATGTATTTATTAATTTTTTTGCAGCAAGATGCCACCTCAAGGCCAACGTCCAGGGACGTGGGTTCTATTTGAGTCGGATTTAGACAAAGACGCCGCGCCATCGGTCGTTCCGCCATCAGCGGAGAAAAGACCATGGGATATTGTATGGCGAAACGTTATCCTGTTCGCATTACTTCATTTGGGAGCAGTTTATGGTGCCTATCTCTTCTTAACGAAAGCGATGTGGGCTACACGTATCTTCGGTAGGTATCCTAATAGATGCAATTACAAATAACTTAATAAATAAATAAGTGATGAGGAATGAGCTGTGGTCAACGTTATCTACGTACGGGGTGAGCGGTTGTCTGATCCAAGCATTGAAGTCTCTCTATGAGGGTTCTAGTGCTTGTGTCAGAATAAACGGAGCGTACACGGAGTGGTTTCCTGTCGAAAGAGGTGTTCGACATGGATGTGTTGCGTCACCATGGCTGTTCAAACTATTCATGGATAAATGTTTGACAGATTTAAAAGAAAGTTTGTATGGGTTAAGAATTAATGAATTAGTCATCAAATGTTTACTCTACGCTGATGATCAAGTTATACTTGCGTCATCCGCTAATGAGCTACAGGAGATGCTAAATATTATGAATGAAGCTTTGAAAGGGAAAGGAATGAAAGTGAATGTAAACAAAACGAAAGTTATGCTTTTTGAACGAGATGAATCTATGATGAATGGCAATATTTTGATAGATGGGGAACAAGTGGAAGAGGTGAAAGAATTTGTATACTTGGGATCTAAATTTACAAAAGATGGAACATGTGACAGTGATATCGAAAGGAGAGTGAATGCAGGGAATATGGTAAATGGTGCTCTGCATGCTTTTATGAATAGCCAGATGGTGTCTCAAAGGGCTAGACTGGCAGTGCATGCTGGAGTGTTGGTGCCAACACTTATGTATGGTAGTGAAAGTTGGGTATGGCAGAAGAATCACAAAAGTAAAATAAATGCGGTAGAGATGAGAGCGTTGAGAAGCATGAGTGGATTAAAACTGAGTGACAGAGTGAGAAATAGTGTGATAAGAGAACGTTGTGGTATAAAAGAAGACGTAGTGACTAAAATTGAGAAAGGTATGCTTAGATGGTTTGGGCATGTAGAGAGAATGAATGAAAGGAGACTGACAAAAAGGATTTATGAGTCAAGAGTGAATGCGAAAGTTGGAAGGGGAAGACCAAGGCGAACGTTCCTGGACCAAATCCAGGACATTTTAAATAACGGCCAGGTCAAGAGTACTCTAAACCGACGAACTTGTATGAAAGGTTTAATGAGAATGAAAGAAGCGAAGGAGATATGCAAGGATCGTGGCAAGTGGAAGGATGTTGTCTCTGCCTACCCCTATGGGAATGAGGCGTGATGCTATGTATGTATGTATGTACAAATAATTTATCTCTAGAATGTTAATAAATTTAAAATCCAACGAGCTTCAGTTAAACATACGTCTGGATATAACAAAATTCCTTAGATCTGCTCTTTAAACCTATATATAATTGATAAAAACATGAAATTGTGATTCATTCGAAAATATGCTATAATTCTTAATTAGTTTAACTTAAGAGGAGGTTTTAGTTTGATTGATTAATATCTTTTGAACGTAACTATGTCTAAAGTGTAAGCTTGATAATATAACGAATTACTCAATATTAAACTTTAAAATCTGATGTCTAAATTACGTTAATGATAGAACCTTACCTTTTATTACTCACATAAATTTTACACATCAGATTTCAAAGTTTTTATCAATAAAGGCATCTTAAAACCGCTCTCCTGACCAGCTGTATTTATGTACGAGTAGATCCGACTTTCTTAATAGGGACCAGCGATTCCTTCCGCGATGTAAACGCTCTCTAAGAACGGGTTTCCGCAAATTCCTACCCGATCGGGTGTTGACGGGAAATATACATACATATCAACTGCCTCATTGGTCTAGTGGTTAGCATGTTCGACTACAGACAGACATGAGGTCCTGGGTTCGAGTCCCGGGTCGGGCCAATTCAAAAACCAATATTGAATTTTCTATTAAGATTTTCTCAATATTTGCCCGAAGTTGGGAAGTTGGCGGTGTGATCCACCCCCGTGCCTCGGAGAGCACGTTAAGCCGTCGGTCCTGCGCCTGATCTCTCTCCGGTCGTGTCGGATTCCCGTCACATCGGACTATGAGAGTGAAGGAATAGAGAGTGCACTTGTGTACTATGCCTGCCAATCCGCAGTGGAGCAGGAGGCCTGTGCCCAGCAGTGGGACGTTAATGGGCTGCTTTTTAGTTACATATCATCACGGCTCATGCCCATAGGAGTAGGCAGAGACCACGTTCTTCCACTTGCCATGATATCCATGCATAACTCATTCGCTTCTTTCATTCTCATTAAACCTTTCATACAAGTTCGTCTGCTTAGAGTACTCTTGACCAGGCCCTTATTTAAAATGTCCTGGATTTGGCCCAGGAACGTTCGCCTGGGTCTTCTCCTTCCAACTTTCCCATTCGAGAACGGGAACATGGAGGGAAAACGATCATTTATTGCAAGATCTGCAAAACTATTCGCTCTATTAACTTGAAATTCGACATTAAGGTCACTACTACTGTATTTCCCTATATCACCACGGGTTCTGGAACCACGTGGACAACACCATGGGGAATAGCTGGATAATAATATTGTATTTTTTCAGCGTTCGTGCTTTACCTGTGTTCCGGCCTTGGTATAACAGCTGGAGCACACAGGTTATGGGCACACAAGTCCTACAAAGCAAAGCTCCCACTGCGTATATTGCTCACCTTGTTCAACACTATAGCATTTCAGGTAGGTGTTTCTATTTCTTTATACGTTATTGCTGACAGGTTAGCTTGTTCTTGCTTTGGTAGCAGAGGCCCTGGACTCACTATCCGGTAGGGCATTGAGGAAATTGTATTCTAATTTCCCAAATTGTCAGTCTAAAATTATTTTCGTTGGAGGACGATATTGGCGCAAAAGGGTAAAATAAGTGGAGGACATTGGCGTCCTTCTACGCGATTATTATTTCGCTGTAAGAAGAAAATGGGAGGCAGAAGGAGGACGCTGTGGATGTCGCTTTTATCCTTAGGCTGTTAGGCTTAGGCGTAAGTCAGCGCCTCTCCTACCCCCGTTCTAAGTTTCCTAAGAATTATACAGGTACCAAGGTCTACATCGACTATTTTGTGCTGCATTTTAGGATGGAGATACCCTCTCCACTATGTTTTAGTGGGTTATATGGTATGCCAGCGAGTACCATACTCCCGATTAGATTTTAGGTCTAATTAGGGCACAAAAACACATTTTATCTTTGAGGGTGGAATGGATTTTTGGGTGGAAGAGTAGACCAGCTAGTGAAAGGCATCTGACGTGGCAATTACCTCTGATCTGCTTATTGTGGTTCCAGCTTAGACTGTGTCATCATCACTAGTTATCAGGTGAGATTACAGTTAAGCCCTAACCTGTCTGCTATTAAAGTTACGTTGTCTGGAAAAGGTTGCTTTCAACAATAACATCTTTTGCACGATATCAGCTTTAGTGTCTAGTTATGTTTGTGGCCCAATAAACTGTTTCTATCTAAAGATCTATT
This sequence comes from Elymnias hypermnestra, assembly GCA_015832385.1. Classification (NCBI taxonomy): domain Eukaryota; kingdom Metazoa; phylum Arthropoda; class Insecta; order Lepidoptera; family Nymphalidae; genus Elymnias; species Elymnias hypermnestra. Next base: position 179,312 of record JACTOM010000880.1, on the reverse strand, counting down.
TCTTCGTAAGATGTTCAGTACCTGTAGAACTTTAATGTAATCATTCTTCCCCAATTTTTAATGTACTTGATCTGACCGTGAAATCATGAAGTGATATGTTATCACTTCACGTCTTTTGCACGCTCCAATTATATTGTCTCAAACAGAACCTTTGACATCACTATCTTTTAAATTACTTAAGTAATTTATGTTTGTAAATATTATTACGATAAACTGATTATCTCTCGATTCAAAACTTTCCCTCATAAATGTGATAGCCTTTATGGTTTTAGGAAAATTACTCGGACGTTTGCATACTTTGATAATATATTTCGCGAGATTTGTTACACGCAGTTATGTTTTATGTATTTACAATTTTAATGTGAAAATTTTGAAGAAATTAAACTTTTGTGACTTATATTGTATTAAATTCTATAATCTCATCTTGAACATAAATATTTCTGTGTAATTGTTCCTAAGTAAAGTGTGCTTGAGTACAGTCAAGACTAAATAAACGTACATACTCACGTCATTATTCTTCGAGTAACGCGTAGGAGTAATTTTTCCTTATCATAACTTTCCATTAAAAAAAAAGAAGTTTAGTAGTAAATTTATTATATACAAGCAAAAATATACTTATGTTATATGCATAACTTTATAAGTTAGTGGCCTCGATGACGCAATGATGTACACTCGTTCTGCTAGCAGATGGGTTTTTTCTTCTTTAGTTATTTCTTCCCAGTGTAAATCTTGGAAAAGAATTAGAATATTGTATTCTTATTTTAACATTTTAACGGGCAGCAGTGTTATCGGTGAGAGAGGGCCAGCACTGCGATCACCAACCCGCCTGCCAAGCGTGGTGATTATTGGCAAACAATGATAGGCACAAGGCAGCGATGCCCCCGAGTCCTCGGCAGCCCCACTATTCCTAGCTCTGGCAGCGGTGATGGTAACGGCGGGGCAGGGGGTGCTAAGAATCTCCCGAAGAGATTCCGCTGCCAACCGACGACTTGACCCCTCAGTGCCTGAAGACAAAGTTATTCGAACAGGGCGTGTTGCCATTGATGACCTACGGCTCCGAAACGTGGTTGCTGACTATGGGCCTCATACGAAAGCTCAGAGTCGCTCAGCGTGCGATGAAGAGGGCTATGCTCGGAGTTTCTCTACGTGATCAAATCAGAAATAAGGAGTTCCGTAGTAGAACCAAAGTCACCGATATAGCGCTACGAATCGGGAACCTGAAGTGGCAATGGGCTGGGCACATAGTCCGACCGACCGATGAATGTTGGGGCCCGAAGGTGCTGAAGTGGCGACCCCGCATCGGGCGGCGCAGTGTAGAGAGACCCCCCACAAGGTGGACCGACGACGTAAAGAGAGTTGCCTGTAGTCGCTGGAGCTAGGCGGCGCTAGATCGGGCCTTGTGGACATCATTGCGTGAGACCTATGTCCAGCAGTTGAAGCGACGACGACGACGATTCTTATTTGTCTATATCTGAGTTGTTTGAAGGCTTCGATAGTGGCTTCATACCACTCTTCCAGCAAAGACGTGCCAAGGAAAAATTTTGAATTCTAATAAATGATGCGGTGTAGAAATCATTAGAGGTAAATTACCTCTTACGAGTACTGCTCGAATCCATCTTGACTTACAATCTGGTGCGTACAAAGTACACATGTCAGAAGTGAAACTTCTTTGGCAAATATTTAAGTTTTGTTTATATTTATACAAATCTATAACTTTAGATTTCCGAGACAGGACGGAGGGAGGGAAAAAGGAAGATATGTTCGGAATCTATATGTCATTCAAATATTAAGAGTGTCTAAAATTAATACGAATAATTTATTGAAATCACAAACGACGAATTATAAATAAAAAAGCCACGTGCTTTTCGTCAATATGAGAAATTATTAATTAAATTTTGTTTTTGAATTTAAAATTCAGCAAAGAGATATGAAATATTTTGTATGAAAAACAATATATGAAATTATTAAAAGGCGAGTGACAAATTATAATGCCACATGTCATTTGTAAATATTAAAACTACCTAAACTTCAAACGAATTAGAATTATAAACGTTGCACATTTGCGTGACGCTAATCACGCGTATCATCCGTAAAAAATGTAGCTCACGCGCCTAAAGAAGTTTCACTTCAAAAAATTTTGCAATCTTGAGATGTATACTATCTAAGTTTCTCTATTTCTCGAATCCCATTTATCATGAATATTATGATAGCCAAGTCACAAACTTTTAAGTGGAAAAATACTCGGTCAGTTTGTATTTTTGAGTTATTTTGTCTATATTTTTCCTTTGTTAAGTAAGTATGTAAGTAGCAGCCCATTAACCTCCCACTGCTGGGCACAGGCCTCCTCACTCCGAGGAGCGAGGGTTTTTAGAGCATAGACCCACCACGCTGCTCCACTGCGGATTGGCAGGCATAGTACACAAGTGCACTCTTTATTCCTTCACTCTTATAGTCCGATGTGACGGGAATCCGACACGACCGGAGAGAGATCAGGCGCAGGACCGACGGCTTAACGTGCTCTCCGAGGCACGGGGGTGGATCACACCGCCAACTTCCCAACTTCAGGCAAATATTGAGAAAATCTTAATAGAATACTTCATATCCATTTTTGAATGGGCCTGACCCGGGACTCGAACCCAGGACCTCATGTCTGTAATCGAACATGCTAACCACTAGAACAATGAGGCAGTCCTTTGTTAACCGACTTCAAAAAAGGAGGAGGTTATCAATTCGTCTGTATTTTTTTTATATTTGTTACCTCATATCTCCCGACTGGGTTGACCGATCTTGATGATTTTTTTTAAATGAAAGGTGGTGCTCGTCATAGGGTCCCATTTTTTAAAAACAGTTCTGATGATGGCATCCAAACCGGACAAAACCGGATAAGTCTTAAATTTGCGTAAGCAGGTGCGCTACAAATGGACGAATAACTCAAGATCACGCCAACCGATTTCGATGATTCTTTATTTATTAGAAAGGATATACTTCAAGAGTTATTTGTGATAGTTTGGTTAGGTTCTGATGATGGAATCCAAGAAAAAGTGACGGAACTCTTCAATTCTTAGAAGCAAATGAACGATACTCGGCAGAATCTTCTATATATCTACCGTAACTTTGGTATAGTCAAGTGCTAGTCGTAGTTAAATATGAAGATCAATGGAACTCCTCAACGGCTTACAGTAAGGGTGCGGTTTAAAGCAGAAAATATAAGTGTCTGTAATCAAATAGCAATGAGCTTACGTTTGTTGCTGCATTGCAACACGTTTACTTCAGATTCACTAAAAATCAAAAATTTTTGTTTTAATTCCTCTGTTCTTCTCTGTCACAGCTTTATAGACCATTTTGCCCTTTTTAAAAATGTGGAACAGGTTTGATTTTATGGACATTTTGCCTATTTATTTTTCTGTATCTATTACTTTTGACATGGTGATGTAGAGTTATGAGGGATCAGGAATGGCTTCAGACAGTAACATGATTGTACGTACTCTATGCATTCTAAATAAGGTCCGAGGTCGATCTCTTATGTCATCATATTAAATATAATATATTTTATAGGCAAGATTAGTCTGTGTCAATTTAGTTTCAAATAAAATTATGTGACAAGTATTTAAGAAAAACCTTTCGATGTATTTTAGGTATATTACATTATTTAGATATCATTAAAGTAAACGATACGATTATCAACTCTGATGAGGGTCACTTTACCTATTTTAGACTTAAAGAGCTAATCCGTCGTTGCTATAAAGACGTCTATCATTTGAATAATGAATTAGCATCTCAAAACCTCTTTTTAAATGCCTACAATTAGTTTATACTCTCCATATATATATTTTGTTCAATTTTCGATACTTAATGTAACACTTCTATTGACCAAAATCATTTCAAATACATTTTCTTGAATTGCAAATTATGCCAATACAGTTTTATGTGGGAATTGAGTCTATATTTCTTTCTAGTTTGTGTACAGTTAAGCACTTTGCTGTAATCTCACATAGATTATGATTTACGATACAATATAACCCGATAACAAATAATGTACCTTTTATTGGTTTCACAAAGCATTGGACCGTATGAATATGACGGTCTCGCTGCTGCAATAGTACTTAATTCGCTGACAGAGGTCCTGAGTTCGATTCCAAGCAGGATAATGAATAGACAGATAGTGTCTTAAAAGGCCAAAATGGCTGTGTATAACAGAAGATGTTGAGAAGCATGAGCGGATTGAAACTGAGTGACAAAATAAGAAATAGTGTGATAAGAGAACGTTGTGGTATAAAAGAAGATGTAGTGACTAAAATTGAGAAAGGTATGCTTAGATGGTTTGGGCATGTAGAGAGAATGAATCAAAGGAGACTGACAACAAGGATTTATGAGTCAAGAGTGAATGCGAAAGTTGGAAGGGGACTCTAATCCGACGAACTTGTATGAAAGGTTTAATGGGAATGAAAGAAGTAAATTTGAGAAATTTCATTTTCTAAACTGTTTAAGTCTGGACTGGTGGCTTCAGCTATAGCTTCTGTAACCATCCTATCAACAAGGACCTGCTGCCAAGCAAAAATTTGCATTCCGGCACGATGTTTTCTAAAAACCAGAAGAGGTAAATGATCCAAAAGCTAACCCGAAAGAAATAAAAGAGAACTCAACGTTGATGACTAAAACCATTTTAATATTGAAAATTAAAATGAATTTATTTATGTGTTAAACTTAAAAATCTTTATATATGTCATTCTTATGCGTGTGTTTGTCACTGACATCCTCCTAAAGGGGTGGACCAATTTTGTGCAATATTTTGTCAGGTAGATTCTAGATTGGCTCATATTGACAATTCGATCCGATAAATACTAAATTCCATATTTCAACTTCTTCTTCTTAGCCGTTACGCTCAGGACAGAGCGGTCGTGATCGTTATGAAGTCACGGAGTGGGCAGATGTTGTGCGCATGACGACGGCTCGCCATTTCTCCCTGCTAGAGATCATCCTACTGCATTGGTTCAACGAACTTCCCAGAGCAGATTTGATATGGTCAGTCCATCGAGTAGGTGATCTCCCACTCGGTCTGTTGCCTTCCACCTTTCCCTGAATGATGAGGCGTTCGATGGACTGATTGCCACGAATCCAAAGAAAGTCAGACGCTGCTTGATGCAGAGTTCTTGAAGTATCGAGACGTTCGTACGAAATTCGGTCCACGAAACCCCAAGCATCCTTCTCCAACAACACATTTCTAGAGCATCTATTTTCTGTCTGTCCACTTCTCGCAATGTCCACGTCTCAGCAGCGTATTAAAATATGGGGAAGATCAGTGTCCTCACGAGTCTGGAAAACATATTTCAACGAGGTCATGAAATACACGGGTGACACCACGGGAACAGCTAGCATATATATTTATAAAGATCATTGTCATAAAGACATTTTGATAACACTTGACATTGAGAATGACCGGAAGCATACTGACTTTTGACTGGGACATATTTATAACACAGATAACACGGTCACGTAAACGAATTTACATATTTATTGTCAAAAATAACATATTTACTTCTTAAATATACATTCGTATTTAAATGATCAAATAAAACAATTAGATATTTAAAAACTACGCCGCGTCTTTTTACTCTGTACAAAAATGGCGCGAGTTTTATTAAGTGTATATGTAAGTTATAATATAGTGAATATTAGTAAAACTGAAGAAAACTTGTTGCAATGCAGCAACAAACGTAAGCTCATTGCTATTTGATTACAGACACTTATGTTTTCTGCCTTAAACCGCACCCTTACTGTAAGCCGTTGAAGAGATCCATTGATCTTCATATTTAACTACGACTAGCACTTGACCATACCGAAGTTACGGTGGGCGACTCAAATATCTGGATAGCCTATAGAAGATTCTGCCGAGTATCGTTCATTTGCTCCTAAGAATTGAAGAGTTCCGTCACTTTGTCATGGATTCCATCATCAGAACCTAACCAAACTATCACAAAACAAACCTTGAAGTATAATATCCTTTACAATAAAAAAAATCATCGAAATAGTTTGGCATGATCCTGAGTTATTCGTCTATTTGTCGCGCACATGCTTAATGCAAATTTAACACTTATCCGGTTTTCTCATCATCAGAACTGGATTTAAAAAAATGGGACCCTATGACGAGCAACACCTTTCATTTAAAAAAAATCATCAACATCGGTCCATCCAGTCGGGAGATACGAGGTAACAAACATAAAAAAAAATACAGACGAATTGATAACCTCCTCCTTTTTTTGAAGTCGGTTAAAAATATCATTAAGGGTAAAAAGGAAATAGTCATTACATTACCAGATGATGTGGTGCTACGCTCTCCTTCTGCGGGGATGTCATGACTTGGAAGGAAATGGCGAAACGATTGAGGGAGGCGAAAGTGACCACTTCGACCGTTCGCAGGAGAAGGCCGGGTAGGAGGCGAGAGGCCCACGATCGCCGTCTCCCTCCTTAGTAGTGACCTTTGGATAACGGAAGCGGGGTCCGTTGCCCAACAAAGAGAGGTCCCACGAGGTGGTTAGTGGCTTGCCAGATGCTCCAGGCAACCCACCTTCGGAGTAAGTTTTGATCATTGTCCGAGTTGGGCTTAAGCAGTCACATCGCTGGCGGGGTTGCGAATGTCTGTCACTCGCGTTCTCGTGACCCCATCTCCGAGTGCTGTAGGAGCACCGCTGGATTTCAGCCGGTATGAGTTCGGCATACCCTGGAACATCCTCCCTAGTATTCCAGGTATCCACGAGGATTTCCCAGCGTTAAAAAAAAATGCAGATTGTTTCAAATTTTGTAAAAAATGTGGACAAAACTTAACCGGTACAAAAAGAATTCGTATTCAAAAGAACGCGACCTTTACGCCCAGATTCCCGCCAAACTTCGTCAAAGATTATAGTTGCGTTCAGAAATTGTTGATTGTCAATGTCAAATGTCAAAATTAATTGAGAAAAAAGAAACAAAGTATTCTTTTAAATTTAATTTGCGTAAGCTATTATTTCGTATTTACTTACCTGATAAAACTAACGATTTACGAGCAACAACTGATTTTTAATAATATTATTATTAGGTTACTTTACGTATACATACTGCCTCATTGGTCTAGTGGTTAGCATGTTAGATTACAGACATGAGGTCCTGGGTTCGAGTCCCGGGTCGGGCCTATTCAAAAATCAATATTGAGTTATCTATTAAGATTTTCTCAATATTTGCCTGAAGTTGGGAAGTTGGCGGTGTGATCCACCCCCGTGCCTGATCTCTCTCCGGTCGTGTCGGATTCCCGTCACATCACGGACTATGAGAGTGAAGGAATAGAGAGTGCACTTGTGTACTATGTCTGCCAATCCGCAGTGGAGCAGCGTGGTGGGTCTTTGCTCTAACCCTCGCTCCTAGGAGTGAGGAGGCCTGTACCCAGCAATGAGACGTTAATGGGCTGCTACTTACTTACGTGTACATACATTTCAAGGTCAAAAAGTTTAACTAATAAACGTGAATTTTCAAGATTTCGCTTATTCAACGTCAAAAGGTTATGTAATTTAATATAAACAAATCATATTCTGGATGTTATCACTTCGTGTTAACTTTGACATTGACCGGAAGCATTACCTCAGCTTATGACTGGAACGTGAATGTGGCTGATAATGTTATTATGTAGTTGCAGATATGGCCACGTTTATCTGTAGCCCAAACTATTATTACTTAAATGCCTTTGTTTTCAAGCTTAAAAATGCCTTAACACAGTCCAATAAGACCTATTATCTAATCAGGAGTGTGGAGTTCGCTGGCAAGTCGGAATTGCCACTGAAACCCAGTGACCTCATCCTTTAGTACAGCACCAGATGATCGGTAGACGCAATCTACCCTTTTACTTCGGATTATTTTCGCTGGGTATACTTAGGAAAGAGGAAGGAGAAGTGCAAATCTACGTCTTCTAATCTGCACCGGAGTAAAGAAGCATCCGCAGCGTCGTCCCTGTGACTCCCTCTTGTCAGGCCCTCTTGTCCCTTGTGAGCATGTCTTCCAGCGAAAGGTCAGCTCTGACCAGTGACATCAAAAGGGTTCACACCTGAAAGATCCCATTGTTTATTCCTAAAAAGCAGATATTTTAAATCCTTAAAGCATCACTTCAGCAAAGTGACTGCTTTCCCAATGTTATTTGAATGAGAATCGAGATCTTTTCACGATCTTATAATGTTGACTCATCAAACAGCAAGCCGTTATTCATTTGATGGTATATGATGATGCAATGGTTTTTATCCCATTACAAACGACACGGATGATTTGTCCATTGAAGGTTCACATCAGCCTGATGCGTCAACTATGTGGATTAGATTTTAATGTAATATAATGTCTTCACTACTTCAAAGTGTGATAACGATGTGATTACTGTCTGAATTAAGCCAGTCCCTGCATCCTCTTTTTGCCGGTGTTATATGTATATTTTTGTTGATGATGTACTGTATCCATCTGTATAGAAGTGAAAACAGTTCAGTAGTTAAGGATACATTAAGACATATTTCCATAATACATGGTTAATGCTTAATCTTCTTTTCATTAGGACTCTGTAATCGACTGGGCACGAGACCATCGCGTGCATCACAAGTACTCAGAGACTGATGCAGACCCTCACAACGCAACACGAGGGTTCTTCTTCTCCCACGTCGGCTGGCTGCTGGTGAGGAAACATCCTGAAGTTAAAGCCAAAGGATCTTCTATTGATTTGAGCGATCTCTGGGCTGACCCAGTCCTGAGATTCCAGAAGAAGTGAGTAAACTTTATGTATATATCGCGTTCTGTTCTGATATGATGATGATGGTATGATCCCACTTCTGATATCGCGTTCTGGTTTTCCATCGCTTAAATAAAAATAACCACAATCAATTTTCAAAGAGATTACTTATAACTTTAAACTTATTTTTTACCTGCCTCATTGGTCTAGTGGTTAGCATCTTCGACTACAGACATGAGGTCCTGGGTTCGAGTCCCGGGTCGGGTCAATTCAAAAATTGACATTGAGATTTCTATTAAGATTTTCTCAATATTTGCCCGAAGTTGGGAAGTTGGCCGTCAGTCCTGCGCCTGATCTCTCTCCGGTCGTGTCGGATTCCTGTCACACCGAACTATGAGAGCGAAGGAATAGAGAGTGCACTTGTGTACTATGCCTGCTAATCCGCAGTGGAGCAGCGTGGTGGGTCTATGCTCTAAAACCCTTTCTCATGCGACTGAGGAGGCCTGTGCCCAGCAGTAGGACGTTAATGGGCTGCTACTTACCTTACCTTTGTTTAAAACGCTTTTTGATTAAATTACAATAACCAATAATTTATGGGTGCAAGGTTTAAACCGGGCAGCTCATCGAGTAACAATGCCCGCCATCCTAATTCAAGCCCTTTTATACTAGTTTGTGCGAGTGGGGGTAGTACGAATGTTGCTAGATGTTTGTTGCTAGGTTGCATTATTGTATAATAGTTTACTAGAATATATATTTTGTGCAAAATCTTTTGAAACCTTTTATTTTATTAAGCTTTTATCACATGTATCACACACAGTATGTTGTATTACTTTTCTTATGTTTTTTTTTAAATATTTGTTAATTTCTCATGAAGTGAATGTTTTTCTTTTGAGAATAAAGATCTTTAAACCTAAACCTACGTCGCTGCACACCTTGATACCAACATTAAAAACGTTGCCGCCGTCATATTTAAGTCAATTTCTGTTCGTCAAAACTCGACAACGGCTGAACTGATTTGGCTTATTTTAATTTTGAATTAATTTTTGCATGCCCATTTAAAACCTTTTAAAAGTAAATATGGGAAAAAAAAATACTTGGAATATAATAAAAACCATAATTTAGCTTGCTCTTAGAACTACTCCTACCTGTCAAACGTTTGACGTTTGTCCCGGCGTTCAGAAATACTTTTGTTTTTGACATTGACAACCAACAATTTCTGATCGCAACTGTCATATTTTATGAACTTTGGCGGGAATCTGGGCGTTCTTTTGATCACGAATTATTTTGGTTCCGCTTAAGTTTTGAACACATTTTTCTTACATTACATTATCATTCTGCTTTGTTATTTATTGATTCTGAGGCAGAACGAAGTTTATCTGTTGCTTGTTTTACATAATTAAATTCTACAAAACGATAGCTTTGTTATTTAATGTGCTAATAACTTATAGCACCTTTGAATATTGTTTTATAAATGTAAACTCCTAAAATTCCGTGACGTAGTCTAACATGTATATAAAAATCTTGTGTCAATGTACTGCGAAACCGTTTTACTGGTTTTTTTTATACGTTCAGAGAGTTCGTACGGGTAGACATAAATAGGTAAAGATATTTAAGTTATAAGCATGATAATTAAAACGACCATAAATTGATAAATATTATGAAAAAGTGTGATTCCTAATACTAAAACTAAGTAGCTCTGAAAAGAACTTTTTAAGTGAAGCATAAAAATGTGTTAAAAAAACTCGAAATATTCAATGTCGCTTGCNGAATTATTTTGGTTCCGTTTAAGTTTTGAACACATTTTTCTTACATTACATTATCATTCTGCTTTTTTAGTTATTGATTCTGAGGCAGAACGAAGTTTATCTGTTGCTTGTTTTACATAATTAAATTCTACAAAATGATAGCTTGTTAATTGATGTGCTAATAACTTATAGCACCTTTGAAATGTTAATATTGTTTTATATATGTAAACTCCTAAAATTCCGTGACGTAATCTAATATGTATATAAAAATCTTGTGTCAATGTACTGCGAAACCGTTTTAGTGGATTTTTTTATACGTTCAGAGAGTTCGTAACTTATACACACTACGTTACATTAATGGGATACAACTGGGATCTTGAAAATTTCTGACAAATATATATTAAACTAGCGGCACATCCCGGCTTCCCACGGGTAGACATAAATAGGTAAAGATAATTAAGTTATAAGCGTGATTATTAAAACGACCATAAATTGATAAATATTATGAAAAAGTGTGATTCCTAATACTAAAACTAAGTAGCTCTGAAAAGAACTTTTTAAGTGAAGCATAAAAATGTGTTAAAAAAACTCGAAATATTCAATGTCGCTTGCACCCCCTTCTACCGCACTGCTCCTCTCTCGTCGAGTTAGTTACTCGATGCGCTGCGTGGCGGCCGCTGCCGGCATGTATTTTTATTTTAATTTCATGATATATTTTGAGTGGAATATCCGATTTCAATAATTCAAAAAGTAATCATCAGGTCTTGAGACAGTCTTGAATATTAAATTACTTATTTGGATAGAAATTTATAAATGGTATCGATAACACGGTCTGATTTTGATCGGCATTTCTATCAATTTGTTAAATGTAAAAAGTAGTTATAGAGACGTAACTACAATAGTTAGACATGTGGTCTCGCGAAGTTTTTTGTAGATATTGATATATTCTATAATAATGTTGTACATTTTTAGTCCTATCATTAATACTCTTCACAGCGTATGCGATGAAAGACATTTTATGGCTAATTTTTTTCCACCTTCTGTTGGTTTTAATCTAAAGATTTCTATCGTAATCTAATACTAAATATAGCCTATGTTACTCCGTGATAATGTAGCTTTCTAATGAAAAAAGAATGATTAAAATCGGTCCAGTACTTTTTGAGTTAATTCGTTACATACAAAAATACAAGTTTTTACACAAGAAATAAAAACAAACTTGTAATGCCACATTTTAGAGTGATGAAGGTCCAGAAACCATTTGTCGGGTTGAGCATACGCATTTTTAATAAGATACCCGAATCACTTTTGGGTTTCCCTCCACAGAGTTTTAAGAAATATGTTAAAAACGTCCTATTACAAAAGGCATATTATAATATTGAAGATTATTTAAGCGACAAAGATGTTTGGACTTAATTCCAGTTGCACGTGAGAGCAAAACACATTGTAACGTACAAAAACTATGTTTAAGGGAGTAACTGTTGAGTTTCTTGTCGGTTTCTCGTCATCGGAATCAAGTTTCTGAATCGGTGGAAGATTTGATAGCCACAGACAGATTGTTAACAATTCAAAAGTGCTTTTTGAGCCTACTTGAATAGTAAGTAGTAAGTAGTAGCCCATTAACGTCCCACTGCTGGGCACAGGCCTCCTCACTCCGAGGAGCGAGGGTTTTTAGAGCATAGACCCACCACGCTGCTCCACTGCGGATTGGCAGGCATAGTACACAAGTGCACTCTCTATTCCTTCACTCTCATAGTCCGATGTGACGGGAATCCGACACGACCGGAGAGAGATCAGGCGCAGGACCGACGGCTTAACGTGCTCTCCGAGGCACGGGGGTGGATCACACCGCCAACTTCCCAACTTCGGGCAAATATTGAGAAAATCTTAATAGAAAACTCAATATTGATTCTTTCATTGGCCCGACCCGGGACTCGAACCCAGGACCTCATGTCTGTAGTCGAACATTCTAACCACTAGACCAATGAGGCAGTTGAATAAATAATATTTTATTTTGACAGATAGAGATAGAGGAGTATCCCTTAACGTATCACCTAAGATCTAACTGTACAATTTCTACGTTCATATTGTAATGTTTAGATAGGGTTATACTCGTATATTTACTGAAATTACCTGGTTGCGTAGTGATTCCGGGAAAATAGTAAGTAAAAAGTAAAGTAAGTAGCAGCCCACTAACGTCCCACTGCTGGGCACAGGCCTCCTCACTCCGAGGAGAGAGCATAGACCCACCACGCTGCTCCACTGCTGCTCCACTGCGGATTGGCAGGCATAGTACACAAGTGCACTCTCTATTCCTTCACTCTCATAGTCCGATGTGACGGGAATCCGACACGACCGGAGAGAGATCAGGCGCAGGACCGACGGCTTAACGTGCTCTCCGAGGCACGGGGGTGGATCACACCGCCAACTTCCCAACTTCGGGCAAATATTGAGAAAATCTTAATAGAAAACTCAATATTGATTTTTGAATTGGCCCGACCCGGGACTCGAACCCAGGACCTCATGTCTGTAGTCGAACATGCTAACCACTAGACCAATGAGGCAGTATTCCGGGAAAATGCGCTACAGTATTCATTACGTTTTCAGTTCTCTATATATGGATCTTTGGGGTAAAGTATAGTGTATTCCAATAACGATCAATTTAGTAAAATAGGAACAGCAATTTTGCAGAAGGATCTTCTAGCATTTTATTTTTTGTGAGATTAAGCAGAATTTTATTGCAAACAGAAGCGGCAGAGGTTTTACAATAAGTAATTCCAGTGACGGTGTGCGAGGGCATCCTCGAAACATACGTGTAATCTTTTAAGATAAATATATTTATTACTGTATTAATGTTATGTTTTTAGGCATGATGTTTTAATAATAAAAAGAAAGTATGTGTGTGTTAAGAATGAATGAATTACTCATCAAATGTTTACTCTACGCTGATGATCAAGTAATACTTGCGTCATCTGCTAATGAGATATAGGATACGGCAAATATTATGAATGAAGCTTTGAAAGGGAAAGTTATGATTTTTGAACGAGATGAATCTATGATGAATGGCAATATTTTGATAGATGGGGAACAAGTGGAAGAGGTGAAAGAATTTGTATACTTGGGATCTAAATTTACAAAAGATGGAACATGTGAATCTAAATTTACAAAAGATGGAACATGTGAAAGTGATATCGAAAGGAGAGTGAATGCAGGGAATATGGTAAATGGTGCTCTGCATGCTTTTATGAATAGCCAGATGGTGTCTCAAAGGGCTAGACTGGCAGTGCATGCTGGAGTGTTGGTGCCAACACTTATGTATGGTAGTGAAAGTTGGGTATGGCAGAAGAATCACAAAAGTAAAATAAATGCGGTAGAGATGAGAGCGTTGAGAAGCATGAGTGGATTAAAACTGAGTGACAGAGTAAGAAATAGTGTGATAAGAGAACGTTGTGGTATAAAAGAAGACGTAGTGACTAAAATTGAGAAAGGTATGCTTAGATGGTTTGGGCATGTAGAGAGAATGAATGAAAGGAGACTGACAAAAAGGATTTATGAGTCAAGAATGAATGGTAGTTGGAAGGGGAAGACTAAAGCGAAGGTTCCTGGATCAAATGCAGAACATTTTAAATAAGGGCCAGGTCAAGAGTACTCTAAACTGATGAACTTGTATGAAAGGTTTAATGATAATGAAAGATGCGAAGGAGATATGCAAGGATCGTGGCAAGTGGAAGGATGTTGTCTCTGCCTACCCCTATGGGAATGAGGTGATGCTATTTATGTAAGTATGTTGAAAAAATAAAGGTTTTTTTGTATTTCAGGTACTACCTGATCCTAATGCCTTTGGCTTGTTTCGTTATGCCTACGTATATACCAACATTATGGGGAGAATCTCTATGGAATGCCTATTTCGTCAGTGCCATCTTCAGATACGTTTACGTATTAAATGCCACATGGTTAGTGAATTCAGCAGCACATAAATGGGGCAGCAAGCCTTACGACAAACATATAAATCCAGTTGAAACGAAGCCAGTATCTTTGGTAGGCTTAGGAGAAGGTTTCCACAACTACCACCATACCTTCCCATGGGATTACAAGACCTCTGAGTTGGGAGACTATTCTTTGAACTTCTCAAAGTTGTTCATAGATAATATGGCGAAAATTGGCTGGGCTTATGACCTTAAGTCTGTATCAGCTGATGTTATTGAGAAAAGGGTGAAGAGGACTGGTGATGGGTCTCATCAAGAATGGGGATACGAGGAGAACCACGAGCACACACTTTAGTGTAACATTTAGTCCAAATATAATGTGCCTTGTGATCTAATCGATTTATATAGACATTAGTTATTGACTGTGAAGGATATGTGATATTTAATAATAAAAATAAGGATTTTAATTTATTTAAATTTCAAATAAAATGTTGTTTTATGTAGACATATTTATTAATAAATTTATATATTTCTAATGCCTTTGTTTGTTTTCGCTCGTTAATATTCATGTTTGTACAATAATCTATCTTCGTGTTATAAAGCTGAGTACATACAAGGGGAGAGCTGTTAATATTTTGATTTTTTTTTTACATTACAATCATCACTAAGTGATGGTTGCAAGTTAGTTACCTTTTGTGGTTCTGACACAGACATCGACTGTACATCTTTGTTGGTAAAATTGTAACCAGCCACCACCAAAGCCTCCAACAAGATTTAGAAATGTTTCTTTGTAGAAAGCATAAGACATTTGTTACGCGCCCTTGGATTGAGCTTTAACAGCTTAGTGGGATAGTTATTATATTATATTGATGGACAAGTGGGCAGACGGTATGCAGAGCGCCAAAGAGGATTTATGCTTGGTCAGCACGTTCAGTGGTTCAGTTCAGTTCAGTGGTCGGCACGTTGCTACTGGCAAGCAAGGGTGAAATTACGTTCCGTATTGAAAATTAGAAGAAAGTGATTTATGTTTGAATTACGACTTCGTACGGAAGATTGAATGGCTGTAAAACTGTTACTAAGGAAAATCTGATAAAGAAGGCATAAATAATTGTATCGAGATATGTATGGCTTTGCTTTTACACATTACCTCTTTCCGGTTAAGCACGCTTCCATTTTAAACTGTTTGGACTGGAGACCGTCAACTTCTCGATGTATGCCATGTATGGTTTTATGAATGAGTAAGAAATATTCAATAAATGCTACATCTTTACCTGATGCGATTAGCGCCGCTATATTGCCCTTGGCTACTCTACTGATCACCTTTCAGTTTATAGCCACTCAGCAACTGTCTTTAATGTGACATCCGATAGAAGAACGGAGAAAAAAATTGACGATGAACAAAATTGAATACAGTATGTGATATTATGAAACCACCGATGCGAACCGTGACCTTGGTTTCTCTAACAAGCACCTTTCCCTTCCCCCCATATAAACACGTCTTTTATTAAATAAAATATTGATCCTATGAAAAATTTATTAGAACTAAAATTATAGGAAATTTAATTTTGAACAACTTCGCTCATTATCATTTTTCACGTACAGTTGAAAACAAATGAGTTATTGAATAAACAAAACATCACCCTTAAATCCAAGATGTCTCTCCTCGATTATTATTATTTCGATTGGACAGTATCCCAGAAGTAAATATGAAAAAAATAGAATTTTCTTAACTTGTTTGTGTATAATAACCCAAAAAATAATCATATAAATCTTAGGACTTTATTTAAATCATGTAATCTATGTGATCTCGGCTTTATTGGAGTGCAATTTCAATTAGGGTCGCCTTGACTGGAGGCTCTATTGGAGGGTTGCCATCAATTTGAGCATTTGTTTGGTTACACTCAATTACATTTATCTTTATGGTGTTCCTAAAACGATGTTCAAATTAATTTCAAAAATAATTTATTCAAGTAGGCTTTTACAGGACTTTTGAATTGACGAATGTAGTGTATTTATTTTACACATTATTTCCAATGTACGATTCGTGATGAATAAAGACTAAAGTTATGAGGAAAGCGCAATTAAAGATCTCTCGGATTTTAAAAAAGATTTTTATGTTTGCTAATAGTTAAACTATACAATTTTATCATTTGTTTATTAAATTAAGGCTCTGTTGTTGCGCTAAATTTTGAGATAGTGAAAAAGTCCGTCTTGTAATAACAGGCTCATATTTTATAAACTAAAACTTATCTCAAAGGTTTTCATTGTTATTCACATCATTTATATATTAAAAACAGAAATAATCACTAATAAACACCCACAGTTTATAAAATGCCACAACACACGCGCCGTTAGTAACGTTCACTTTGTAATTGATTTTGTTTCTATTGTCTGGTGCTATCTCTACCCATATTTTATTACAACAGCTACCGAAAAACGAAATAGATAGTACACATTATTACTTAAAAAGGAAGAGAAGCTTATTCTGATTGCCCGAGTTGAGACAGAACTATCGTATCATGTTAACCAGTAGTTGACACCATCAAACGGGTATATCTTGAGACACAAGGCAGAAATGATAACTTAAACTAATCTAAGTTGATCTATCTAATATAGAAATTGTTTAACTAGAGAAAAACTTAGGTTATAATTTTAGTTTTAGTTAATGTAATAAAAAATAAAAAAATATTGATAAAATAATGTTTAAGTATTGGGTTATATGCTCACCGTTAGCGGTATATGTCTATCGCATACTAACTACTGAGTAGAAAAAGAGAAAACGTCTATCTGAAATACGAGGTTAGTGTGAGAGAATAGGAGCCTCTCCACTGCGTGAGGGGAAGCTAGACAGATTGACCTCGTAACGCGTTACGTAACGAAGCAGTTTATTCTCCTATAACCCTTTGATTGAACCCGTGTCAACTAGTAGTACATGATACGATAGTTATGTCAATCCGAAATATAAGTATATCTTTCTTTTTAAGTCATAATGTGTATTATCTATTTCCATTTCACGGTAACTGTCGTAACAAAATATGCGTAGAAATAACACCACATCGTAGAAAAAACAAAAACTAAATCAGTTACAAAGTTACCGTTACTAACGGTGCGTGTGTCGGGTCGAAGGTTGTTAAGTTTTTTGGTGATATATTATAAACTTTGAATGAGTATTAGTGATGTTTTTGATTATATAAGTGATGTGAATAACAATAAACAAAATTATCAAAATTGATTGAGTAGTTTTAAGCTGCAGAAAATCATAATATAACTAGATTTGACGATTAAAAAAAGCCTACATAAGTAAGTAAGTAGCAGCCCATTAACGTCCCACTACTGGGCAGAGGCCTCCTCATTCCGAGGAGCGAAGGTTTTTAGAGCATAGACCCACCACGCTGCTCCACTGCGGATTGGCAGGCATAGTACACAAGTGTGCACTCTCTATTCCTTCACTCTCATAGTCCGACGTGACGGGAATCCGACACGACCGGAGAGAAATCAGGCGCTGGACCGACGGCTTAACGTGCTCTTCGAGGCACGGGGGTGGATCACACCGCCAACTTCCCAACTTCGGGCAAATATTGAGAAAATCTTAATAGACAACTCAATATCGATTTTTGAATTGGCCCGACCCGGGACTCGAACCCAGGACCTCATGTCTGACATCCTGACCACTAGACCAATGAGGCAGTTTTAAAAGCCTACATGAATGAAGCGATTTCTAGTTGATTTAATATGTAATTGTTTGAATATTCCAAACACGCTGTAGATTTTTTGCTACCAACGAAAATTTCCGTCAACAGTTCCTTGTTTCACAGTAAGAGACAAACATGCCTCTGAATAACAGCTTTTTAGACGAAAATAACAACACATACTCGTCTTACGGAATCGGTCTGTCTTTCTACGAATACGAGGACAAAAGCTCTTATGAAGAAAGCTATTTAATTAAAATAATACTAAGTGTTTTACTAACTATATTCATGGTGTTCAGTTTGGTCGGAAACGTTTGTACTTGCGCTGTTATAGCGAGGGATAAAACTATGAGGACACCAACCAACTGTTACCTTCTAAACCTTGCGATAACAGACCTGACAATCACATTATTTGTGCCTGTAGATATATATATTATATGGGAACCGGATTTCTATCCTTTGGGTGAACAAGGATGTCGTATACATTTCCTTTCTTGGGATCTTCTGAGCAGTTGCAGTGTCCTTACAATACTAGCTTTCACCATAGAACGTTATTTGGTTATAGCAAAGCCTTTTCTTAGGCAAAGATTGCTTTTGAATTCGCGTGTCTTTAAAATTATCGCAGCAAATTGGATGATCTCTTCATTTTTCTCTGTACCAAGTGTTTATTACGTTTATTTTGTTGAAAGAAAGGAGAATGTCTACTGCTTCCTAACTGTACCTGATAGGGAGAAGATGTATCTGATTGCTTTGGAATTGTTTATATTTTATGGTATTCCCATGACAGCTATATTTGGTTTATACATCATGATAGCTGTGAAATTAAAATCTACTCAAACAGAATCCAGACCCAGTCCTGTTTATGGAAAACAGAATAGAAATAAAGCTGTGAAAATGTTAGGTGAGTAAACATTGTTTTAACAACAAGTTCATAATACACCAAAATATTTTTATATAATACATAATCTATATATATAAAAGCAACTCTTTTTTTTCTTTGTTATCGATAAACTTGAAAACTACCAGACTGATCGGCATGAGACTATGACCATTTGATACGGAATTAATTGTAGAAGGTTTTAGGATATTCATTTTTTAAATTCCATCAACCCTTTACTATTTTTTTTTTTCAAATTTATGTGGATAGTCATTTGTTTCTGCTACGAAGCGCACAAAGACCGGCAAAATGTCTAACGTCACTTCAATGCGTATAAACGCGTTTCCACACACCCTCCCACGCATTCACCCACGCAGTCCCATGCATCCACCCACGCACTCCCACGCATCCACCCACGCACTCCCACGCATCTACAAGGTTGTGGCATGAATTATTAGACCGTTGTCTATAGCAACGGTTTTGTTAATTCATGTCTAGGTTATGTAAAGATGGCATTTGTTTACGCTATCTTTATCTTTTGTTTCAAAACAAAAAAGATTCTGTGTGTCATTTAACCGATTGTGTTTTGTTTTGTATTTATTTAATATAAAAATGAATCGCAAAATGTGTTGGTAAGCGCATAACTCAACAATGCCTGGGTCAATTTTGACAATTTAATTAAAGTTTTTAATGTTCGTTGAAGTCCAAGGACGGTTTTTACGGCGAGAAAAATTCGAATAATTGCAGAGGAAAATCCTAAAAACATCCCTTTTCTGTTTGCCATACAAACTTTTTCTAACTAAAATGTAGAGTCAATTTGATCTTTATTGCTATTCAATAAAGTTTATGATAAATTACAAGTATGCACTGTTGTCTAAGCAATGTAGCTGTGTTCATAACGTCAAAGAGTCAATTTGTACTTTATAATCGCTGCACAAGGTTCAAAATCAATTGAATTATCACAAAATGTAAGAGCTATAGATCATTAGTACTGCTGACAGAACGAAGTCTGTCAGGTCTGCTAGTATTGTATAAAATTAATAGTAAATAGTAAGCATTAGTGGTGAGATGAGTGGATTATCGTTCAGAGAAGTCGACGTTTCGAACCATTCTTTCCAATCCACCATTGTGTTTTTTATTGATGGAAAACCTTATGAGGAAACCTGCATATCCAAGGAGTTATCCTGGGGCATGCATACTCTTATATTCCTGGTGGTTATATGGTTTAAAGCCCCTCTAATCTATAAGTAAAGAGGTCTATACACAGCAGTAAGACTCTTGTTACTTACATTTTTGTATACAGCATTGTTGAAGTTGTTTAAACGCATTTATCTCAGGAACTACTGGTTTATATTTAAAAACCTTTTAGAGTTAAATAGCACATTTATTAAGAAAGGCTAGAAGTTATGTAACATTATATAACAACCAATAGAAGCGGTGAATCAATGAAAAATGTAGCAAAAACGACACAAAAGTAACCCATTTTAGAGCTTTCGTTTCATGCTATGCATAAACGGTTAAACTTATACAATAATAATGTATAAAGGAATTGTTTATCTTTAAAAGCTCTACAAAAAAGTCTATGATAGCATATGTCTATCTTTTAAGGTACACTCAATACAACCTTATTTATCAAACTCTCGCTGTCTCGTGTTACTTCCATCTCGTGTAGTGTTTCAGTAATTGACTGACTACAGATTGTTACCTAAATAGAATGTATTTTCAGCTGCAGTAGCTGCTTCGTTTTTCATCTGTTGGTCTCCATATACTGTCTTGCGTATCATGATTTTAATACCGAGTCTTGGATATCAAGAATATTACAATGTAAGTACATTTCCATTGTTCTTTAGATTTTCACCATAAATCATTGTAACTATATTTAGTATTTTTATCGTATATATGTTTATCTCGGTTTAGCAACATTTTTATTAATAATTTCAATGTTTTTTTATAGTTTTACATATCGTTGCTATGTGTTGTTTAGTTGGATTAAATATTATTTCGTTAGCATTTGTTGTTTAGTTGGATAAAATTTTATCTTGTTAGTATTTGTTGTTTAGTTGGATACAACATTATTTCGTTAGTATTTATTGTTTAGTTGGATAAAATTAAATTTCGTTAGGATTTGTTGTTTAGTTCAATAAAATTTTATCTTGTTAGTATTTGTTGTTTAGTTGGATAAAATATTATTTCGTTAGCATTTATTGTTTAGTTGGATACAACATTATTTCGTTAGCATTTGTTGTTTAGTTGGATAAAATATTATTTCGTTAGCACTTGTTGTTTAGTTGGATAAAACATTATTTCGTTAGCATTTGTTGTTTAGTTGGATAAAATTTTATCTTGTTAGTATTTGTTGTTTAGTTGGATACAACATTATTTCGTTAGTATTTATTGTTTAGTTGGATAAAATTAAATTTCGTTAGGATTTGTTGTTTAGTTCAATAAAATTTTATCTTGTTAGTATTTGTTGTTTAGTTGGATAAAATATTATTTCGTTAGCATTTATTGTTTAGTTGGATACAACATTATTTCGTTAGCATTTGTTGTTTAGTTGGATAAAATATTATTTCGTTAGCACTTGTTGTTTAGTTGGATAAAACATTATTTCGTTAGCATTTGTTGTTTAGTTGGATAAAATTTTATCTTGTTAGTATTTGTTGTTTAGTTGGATACAACATTATTTCGTTAGTATTTATTGTTTAGTTGGATAAAATTAAATTTCGTTAGGATTTGTTGTTTAGTTCAATAAAATTTTATCTTGTTAGTATTTGTTGTTTAGTTGGATAAAATATTATTTCGTTAGCATTTATTGTTTAGTTGGATACAACATTATTTCGTTAGCATTTGTTGTTTAGTTGGATAAAATATTATTTCGTTAGCACTTGTTGTTTAGTTGGATAAAACATTATTTCGTTAGCATTTGTTGTTTAGTTGGATAAAATTTTATCTTGTTAGTATTTGTTGTTTAGTTGGATACAACATTATTTCGTTAGTATTTATTGTTTAGTTGGATAAAATTAAATTTCGTTAGGATTTGTTGTTTAGTTCAATAAAATTTTATCTTGTTAGTATTTGTTGTTTAGTTGGATAAAATATTATTTCGTTAGCATTTATTGTTTAGTTGGATACAACATTATTTCGTTAGCATTTGTTGTTTAGTTGGATAAAATATTATTTCGTTAGCATTTATTGATTAGTTGGATTAAATATTATTTATTTGACACTTATTATTTTTTTTGATAAACGGTAATTTCTTAGCCATTTGGTTTAGTTTAAGAATATATTATTGATTTAGATTCTCATTAACATGTACGCGATATTGTGAAGCTATATCATAAGTTTGTTTAAAGAAAATCGCAAGTAAGTTATAAAAAATAAGATTAAAAAGAGCGTATCGTGCTTTCATAAGAGTAGTGATAAGTTTAGCATATAAAATGCCTTTCATGATGTCAAAGTTAAAATCCCCAGTTTGAAACTTCCGACTTAGTATCCCGCTTAACTATCTTTAAACTTACTAGTTATTTAACTTAGCTTATTCCTAGGTAATATCGTGCATGTAAAAAGAATGTTATCAAACTGGAAACTATTTTCTATCTAGGCTCTCAAACACTTCTAATATTAACATATTATAATACAAAGTCTTAAGCCGCGTCTTTTCGCGATAAAACTCAAAAAATAAACAATAGATTTTCATAAAGTTTTTATCGATAAATAGAGCGACTCATAAGGAACATTTTTGTATATAATTTGTCTTAATTTTGTTTAAATATTACGATAATTACTCAATTAACCAACACTTGTATCCAACGTTGATAAAAGCTGATAAATGAACAAATTTATCAAACACAGAACCTTTAGGAACCATTTAGGAAATTTTACGATAATTTTATAGGAACTTGGCTTTAATTGCAATATTTATAAAGCCTTAGGGAGTAAGCTTGTGAATGCGTAACAAAAACGTTATAAAAAGGGTGATCTATCGAGGCAAATGAATGTTGAGAGAGATATATAAGTTAGTGAAGGTAGAAAGAGAGTTACGTTCAGCTTAAGGTCGTGTGGTCTAAAAGGACACTCGGTTTTTTCTTAATTTTTTATTTATTTATTACTAGACTGTGTATATTTATCTGTAGGTGTGTGTCTGAGTGTGATTGTGCACGTGTATCTTTTAATTTGAGTTTAAGATGCTTTTATTAAGAAAGTTTTCAGTTTCCTCATAAGATAAGCCATTAACGTAGATTTTGACTTACATTTTGTTTCAGTTGCATTTTTATTTCAGTGTTTTATTGAATAAATTATACAAACTAGACACCAAAACATAAAGAGGGAACATTAGTGTTCTTTTATGTTTGTTATGTTTTCACACAAAAACTGCTGGACCTATTTTAAAAGTGTTTCTACTATTAGAAAGCTGCATTTTCACTGAAAGACATAGGCTATATTACTTTCTCAAAAAAAATAGGAATCCCTTAAAAAAATGCATTAATGTAAGCCAAGGTGTGAAAAAATTTGTCACCTAAAATATGTCATCGCGTGCACTGAGTAAACTATTGATGATAGAACAAAAAAATGTTCTACAATATTATAGAGGGTATTAATATCTACAAAAAAGTCCTGAACATCATATGTCCAACTACTGTAGTTATGCCACTATAACTACTTTACATTTACAAAGTTACTAAAAGTGTCGACAATAATCAAACCAATAATACCTCAGTATTAATCCTTTTAAAGACCATTTTAATATAACTAAAATACTCAGAAGAACTGCTTTCATGATTAAGCTTTTCCTTCTTTTTCAGTTATGGCGTACTTTTATTTATTTGAGCGCAATAAACAGTTACATGTCAGCGGCAGTGAATCCGATCTTATACAGTCTAATGTCGCAGAGATTTCGAAGAGCTTTTAAGGTCAGTAGGTCTTTAAAAGGACCTTTAAAAAAAGGTACATTAAACTCCTGTGCACGTACGAGTATCAACACTTTAAGGCCACTGTAATGGAGAAGGCTTTTATGTATACTAATATTATAAATCCGAAGGACTTGGAGCCCGATAATCTCAGGGACTAGTGATTCGATTTGAAAAATTCTTTTAGTTTATTTGTATCGGTGTGGTCCGAGTAACGGCGCGATTGGTGGGGGGGGGGGGAGTCGATAGGATAGCCGGGAAACCGTCGTGCTTTTTGCAGTGGTGATTCGATAGTGTCAGCACAACGTTTATATAGTTCATAATTTTATCTAAGGAATGCACCAAAGGACGATTCCATCAGAAAATGGATTCGAATGTTTGAGAATTCGGTGCGAGTGTGAAAGTTCACTATCTAGGTCGAACCCATCAAGCGATTGAAGATGTGAGAGTTTCAGTGTGTCAAAAGCCTAAAAACCTACCGACTATCCCCTTCGACTGAATTTTGCAAATGAATTGGTTCAATGCTTCCCAACGTTTGAAAACATCCTGTTTACTAATGAAGCGAATTTTCACTTAAACGGGCAAGTAAGGACACAATACTGCCGCTTCTGGTCCACTACATAGTCCAAAGGTCCATTGACTCTTTTAATAAAAAGAGTGAATGTACATCATATAACTTACGAAACCAAAACAAACTTGTTATAAATTCTAATAGGCTGCATAAAATTGACAACTCATTTAAGGGTAACTGTATACGTTTCTATAATAAACTCCCACAAGACGTTCTAAAGATGTCAATTAATAAATTCAAAGTCTTTGTTAAAAGAAAGTTGATAGAAAAATCGTATTATAAGTTGCAAGATTACCTAGACGATAGAAACGCCTGGGAGTGAACGAATTGCTCTAATTTTAATTAAAATATAGTAAACTAATATGATATTGTAATGATGATGGTAACAAAAAAAATACCCGACTGAGTTTGTTGTGGGTTCTTCTCGGATCAGGGCGCGAAGGAATCCTCGTAACCTTAGATTTTAAGCCGATTTTGAGTACCATCATCAGACGTATATTAGAATCAGAGTGTGGAAAAAATATATAATTTGACGATTCTAAAGTGCTGTAATATGCCTGCTTGAATAAAGATATTTTTGATTTTGAATTGATTTGATTTATCGTGTGGACTGCTATATCTGGGGAAGGCATCATTGGTAAATAGTGAGCGGTATTGAGTCATGTTACGGAACTATTTGGAGGTTTTAATGCGGAGACATGGTTTCAACAAGATGGCGCGACTTGCCATTCTTTAAACAAATTTGCTTGCGGTTGTCAATCAACTTTTCCCAGAAAAGTGATCTCTCGTTGAAGAACCATCAACTGGCCTCCGAGAAGCCCCTTGATTATTTCATGTGAGGATACCTTAAGCAGAAAGTGTATGCAAATAAATCACAAACTCTACCGCAAGTGAAGCACAACATCCGCACTGAAATGACCGCCATTTCCGGAGAGATGTATAGACGCGTGGTGGCTAATTTCCGATTTCATTTAGAGGAATGCCAGAAATTTGGACACCATAATCTTTGCCATAATCCTAACCATAATCTTTTCGGCGAGTACATCACTCATCTTTGGTTTGCCGATGACGTAGTCATTATGGCAGAGACTCGAAGATCTCAATACAATGCTCGATGACCTCAGCAGAGTTTCTCAAAAGGTGGGCCTGAAAATTAACATGGATAAGACAAAAGTTATGTCGAATATCCATGTACCACCTCACCCAATCATCGTTGAGAACTCTCGAAATCGTTGACGAGTACACAAACCTGGGACATATAGTCCAGCTAGGTAAGTCCAATTTCGAGAAGGAGGTCAACCGCTGAGTCCAACTCGGTTGGGCAGCGTTCAGGAAACTACGCCAGATATTTTCGTCCGATAACCCTCAGTACCTGAAGACTAAAGTCTTCGAACAGTGAGTGTTGCCAGTGATGACCTACGGTTCTGAGACGTGGTCGCTGACTATGGGCCTCATGTGGAAGCTCAGAGTCACTCAGCGTGCGATAGAGAGGGCTATGCTCGGAGTTTCTCTACGTGATCGAATTAGAAATTAAGAGATCCATAGTAGAACCAAAGTCACCGACATAGTTCTCGTAGAACTATGTCGGTGACTTTGGTTCTACTATTGCGAACCTGAAGTGGCAATGGGCGGGGCACATAGTCCAAAGGACGGATGGACGTTGAGGGCCGAAGGTGGCTGGAGTGGCGACCCCGCACCGGACGCCGCAGTGTATGCAGACCACCCACAAGGTGGACCGATGATATAAAGAGGGTCACTGGTAGCCGCTGGAGCCAGGGCCTTGTGGACGTCATTACGTGAGACCTATGTCTAGCAGTGGTCGTCCATCGGTTGAAGAGACGACGACGACGACGATCTTTGCCAATTAATTTTCCAATATCTTCTGTAAAATTTAATAGAGCAGTGGGGCAGAGTCAATAGTGGCAGTCCGGGGCGCGTCTCTCGGTAGTTCTCGGGTGACAGTCCGCCAGAGCGGTCGACTATTGAAACTGCGTTCCTAGCTATAATTATTAATAATTTTGTGTAAATTGATATCAGGGACATTGAGTGATTGAACATTATAATCTGAGATAATTAATAAAGTGTTTGATTGCACCAAAATTACCCATCAACGCCCACAGTATGGAGATGGAATTATGGATGCCACTAATGACGGTGTGGGCGGAAAGCCCCACGCCATTATGCTTTATGTTCCTTTCTCTCTTATTCTCCGACATATATATTTTTTTCTGATTTGTGGTTTGTTTTTAATTGAATTTACAAATACCCCCTACCTTTTCTTGACACGCTGTATATCATTACTAAAACTTTCGTTGCATGTGCTGTGTAAACGTTTAAAGTTTCGCAAGAATCATGTATGACAGAATTATTCTCCAATAAAAGTTCTAAAAAAAAGTCTATAACAGCATATGCCTATCCTTTAAGGTTAGCTCACTATAACCACTTTTATGCCAAGTAAATTGTGTCCTAAGACAATTTCCGAAGGCCTTTTATCTAGTTTAGTAATTGATATGAGATTTCCATTTCATTTTACAAGAGAATTAGAAATTCGTAGTTAATAATAACTTGAATGTAATCTCACTTGATGGTAAGTGATGACACAGTCTAAAACTAAACCACGCTTAGACAAAATAAATGTATTTTTCTTATATAAACATAGCTTGGGTTACCCATAATATCAGCTACCAGTTAAAATCGGTCCAGCCGTTTCAGAGATAAACACGAACAAACAGACATACAAATAAATCTTTAAATATTGTTTGCATTAAGTGAAAAGCTGTTAATTGGAAATAAGAAAGAGAAACTCCAATGCTTACTAATATTATAAATGCGAAAGTAACTCTGTCTGTTTGTCTGTTTCACTACAAAACTACTAAATCGATTTGAATGAAATTTTGTACACGGATAGTTTAAAAACTAAAACTTTTAAACTTTTGAAAAAATAGGTGTAAAAAACAATAATGTATCGTTCAATGTAGGATTTAATAAAGAGTTTTATCTATCTATTTGTCTGTCTATCTGTCTGTCTATCTGTCGTGTTTTCAAGACAAAACTATCGAACCGTTTGGTAGTGAAACCTTGCAAATAGTCCATTAAACTTTCTATAAAACAGCTTCGAATAATCATTACAAAATTTAATAGATTTTTCTTTTGCAGGATTTACTCAAAGGAAGGAAACCTAACAGGAATACAATAGTCAAAAAGCACAGTGTAGCAAATTAAATAAACTGTTACCTCTTGAAAAACGTATTTATTTGGAAATTTAAGTGATTTTAAAGTCCATTAGAATATGTAATCAAATAAACTATGTTTATGTACTTACGTAAGAAGTTATACGAGTTAGAACACCGCTTCCGGAAACGAAGACAGACGGGATGGGACGGAAAAAAATCGATCCTGTTAGTGCAGCGCCGGTCAATGACCTGCCGCGCCGGGAGCTAGAGGTCGTTGACCCGTCAGTTGAAAGGTCAGCTGTATTTAGTTTTGTACTACATGGTTGATCTTCCTTACGCTCATCGTCGTCGTCGTCGCTTCAGCCGATAGGTCTCACGTAATGACGTCCACAAGGCCCGATCTTCCGCCTGGCTCCAGCGGCTACCGGCGACCCTCTTTATATCATCGGTCCACCTTATGGGGGGTCTGCCTACACTTCGCTGTCCGGTGCGGGATCGCCACTCCAGCACCTTCGGCCCCCAACGTCCATCGGTCCTGCGGACTATGTGCCCCACCCATTACTACTACGGATCTCCTCATTTCTAATTCGATCACGTAGAGAAACTCTGAGCATAGCTCTCTCCATCGCACGCTGAGTGACTCTGAGCTTCCGCATGAAGCCCATAGTCAGCGACCACGTCTCAGCACCGTAGGTCATCACTGGCAACACGCACTGTTCGAAGACTTTGGTCTTCAGGTTAAAATAAAATATTTCATAAATTCAAAATTCAAAAACACGCGGCATTTTTATTTAAAATTTGTTGTTTGAGATTTCAATAAATTATTTGTATTCATTTTCGACACTTTTAGTATTTTAATGACAATTAAGTCTCGGAAATCTAAAGTTTTAGATTTGTATAAACGAGACTTGAAAATTAGTATCGTTTCATTTAGCTGTACTAACATGATGGAGCGTAAACAATAGGAATCATTGTATAGTGAATTAGTAATGTCGTAGGTCTCCTAGCACCTTTTTATGACTTTCATTCAATTTAATAAATTTTTCAGATATTCAAATAGATCGGTAATAAATCTTGATTTCAAAAAACTTTTAAAGCTAATAAAACTGGAAAAAAGTGAAATTAACTGACGACAATATTGATATCATTGTTATAAAAGCGTGGGGTGCTTTGTGTGACATTTTGAACCTTACTCTGTATTTCGAAATGAAATTAGAGTAAAAAAATTATACCAAATTAATTGATATCGAATAAGTTATTACATGAATAATTAACATATAGTTCGTTCGCGTTAAGAATGCAGTGAGTCATAAGGTCAAGCTGACTTGACCTTGTAATTCGAAAAGATTTGATTGGTTATGAGGCGGGGCTTGGCCGGCGAAAAATGATGACTCCCTGTAATTTTAACGCGAACAAACTGTAGTTTTATTGGTAATTATAATTTTTCACTAGTTTCATTTTGATATGAAGTGCGATCCAGTCCAGTGTCATTATAGACTCTTTTATCACGTACCATCAGGTGAGATTACAGTCAAGCAATAATAATAACGTAAACATGGAATCTAACAAAATACCTGAGAACGCATTAACGCAAATTCTTTGCGAAAATACCTTATTTGACTTACAAAAGACTTGAAGGAAAAGTCCCTTTTACAAAATGAACCGTAATCTAATATTTTGTTCGGAAAAATATTTTTATATTCAAGTAGCTTTTGTTATCAAGGAATCCCTTTTTATATATTCATTTTAATCTTACCTGATGGTAAGTGATAACCTGATAAAAGGTAATTAACCTCTTATTACTATAAAAGTATCGTAAAGTCTGTGACACATGAAGTTTATTGACTTCTGGAGATGTTGGTGGCATTAGAGAAGATGCCACAGAGAGGAGTAGCATAGAGGATAGGGAGTAGCCTGGAGGAGAGGTAGTAGGAGGGAGGAGAATGGCAGTGTGAAATATCGGCTTCGCACGGGTAGACATAAATAGGTAAAGATATTTAAGTTATAAGCATGATAATTAAAACGACCATGAATTGACAAATATTATGAAAAAGTATGATTCCTAATACTAAAACTAAGTAGCTCTGAAAAGAACTTTTTAAGTGAAGCATAAAAATGTGTTAAAAGGACTCTAAGTATTCAATGTCGCTTGCATCCCCTTCTCCCGCACTGTCCCTCTCTCGTCGAGTTAGTTACTTGATGCGCTGCGTGGCGGCCGCCGCCGGCATTTATTTTTATTTCATGATATCTTTTGAATGGAATATCCGATTTTAATAATTCAAAAAGTAATCATCAGGTATTGAGACACTCTTGAATATTAAATTATTTATTTGGATAAAAATTTATAAATGGTATTGATAACACGGTCTGATTTTGATCGGCATTTCTATCAATATGTTAAATGTAAAGTAGTTATAGTGACGTAACTACAATAGTTAGACATATGGTCTCGCGAAGTTTTTTGTAGATATTGATATATTCTATAATATTGTCGAACATTTTTTTGTCCTATCATTAATACTCTTCACAGCGTATGCGATGAACGACATTTTATGGCTAATTTTTTTACACCTTCGGTTGGTTTTAATAGGAATTTCTA